>CM066328.1:7500-415000 GCA_033807585.1 Hydrophis major
GCCACCCCGTAGAGGTGGTGAAGAAGAGAGAGACTGCCTGCAGGGTTGAGGAGAGCCGCATCTCTCCTCACCAGCTGGCCATTACTCCCTTTCCCAAAGGCGGTTGTAGCAGTGGTCAGAAATGGCCACCACAAAGAAGAACTCGACCAGAAAAGAATGTGCAGGAGGAAGATAAGAAGAGAAAGTTTTGGTTGACCAAGTCAAACAGCAAAAGCAACAAATAAGGTACCCTAGAATTGAAACTATTAAAAGAAAACAATAACACTGTTCCCTAAGAAGATTTCTAAGCTGCAAAGGAGAGAGAAAAAGGAAAGAATTTGTTTTTTTCTCTCCTCTTCCTATACTGACAGCTAAGAGACTTAAGCAAGAAATTGGAAAAAAATCCACTTTGACAGTAATAGGCATTTAATGCTGAAAATAAAAAGTCAAAGAGATAATAAATATTTTTGGATAATTAAAAGCTTTTGAAAACAGGAAAGGAGAGAAAAAGAATAAAAGGACAGAATCTGGAAGGGAGGAGACTGCCTGGAATTAAAAAGAACTTACAGCAAAATCTCAACAAGACTTTCAAAAGATACATCTTAACTGAAACATTGCAACAAAATAATAAAACCCCAGGAAGAGAAATTGAAAAAAGAAATAAGAAGAAACAGCTTGGGACTATTTGGATTACTTGGTGATCTCTGGATTCTTGGTTATTGCATTTGAATGACTAAAATCAATTGGGTGGTTGTTTAAAACTGTTTAAAATGGCTCCACTTTTAGAAGAACTGAAAATGGAACTTAAAAGGTACAAAGAAGATACACAAGAAGGGAGAGGTCTTTTGGCTTCGTATTTCAGTTCTTAGAAATGGAGATTTGGAACTATGAGAAACAACAAGAAATGCATGCAGAACAAGAAGATTGGGAAAAAGAAGAAGCCATCTTTAATGAACAAGTAATCTTAGGTGGGGAAAAAAATGAAAGGGGGGAAAGAGAATGGAAAGTTTAAGATTGGGGAAAACAACCCCAAAAAAGAATAGAGTGAAAAATAAGTATAAAATCAGAAAGCAACAGAAGAGGGAAATGCAGAAGAGAGAATTAGAAGTAGAGAGACAAGGGGGTAAAAAGGGGAGGGAGAAGAAGAAAGGGAAGAAAGAAAGGAAAAGAAGTTATAATGGACAGAAACAAAATATAGAGAAACGGGGCCTATTTAGAGATAATGGCTGAAAATCATGGAAAAGGGGATTCTGCAAAGGTACATAAGATAGTATTGTTATATTAGAAATAGAAATAATTTCAAAAAATATGAAACAATGTATGATTAAATTGTTTGATAAAATAGTTATCATAACTTAGTAGAAAGCTTGTCAATAAATAAATGTAACAAAATGAATATTTAATGATTTACAAAACATATGTGAAGAGAAATAAGGGAAAAACTAAGTATGGAGATTATATGTGTCTTTAAGGAAGTATGATATTCAATTGAAAAGAAATGTTAAAGATGTTAAGACTTTAATGATTATTAATGATAGAACTGAATTGGAATGGAATGAGGGTTTATAATTACATATGTTTATAATTCTTTTTTTTTTTTTTAAAGAATATAGTGTGTATTATAAGAATGTACCAAGCAGAATTAGATTGGAAGTTATGTATTATGTATTATATTGAAGGTCATAACCTTAAGGTATATATTGAAGTTTAAATAAGAGTTGAATGGATATAATTAAAAAGATATAAAGGTGTCATAGTCCAATTAGTAACTACAGGAGAAAATTTGTTTAATGAGAAAAGATAATATGAAATTGAAACAGAATAGACAAAAGTATAAATATAATGATTTGAATTGAGATGAGATAATCAAAATAAAATTGAGAAAATTAAAAGAGGGGAAAATCTATATAGAAAATGTAGAATAGTATAAGATATGGAATAGAACACAAAAATGAGCATGAAATTGAGTTTGTGTCTGTATGAAGAAGTTCAACCCGGGACCATGCTATTTTCAAAAAAGATGTTTTACTTGTATTTTGTGTGTGTGAAAACCCAAATAAAACTTTATTTAAAAAAAAAGAAGCAGCAGCTCAGTGGCCAGGCCAATGAGTTCCCCCCCCTCCGTCCTTTCCCCCCTCCCCTCACTACCTCTTATTGTTCACAATGCAAGCGACACAAGCCTTGTGCTCCCACGGGTCATGTGGGCGGCACAGCCTTGTGTTCCTGCACAGCCTGGATTAATTGCTTTGGGGGTGATGTTTCTCTGTGGACCACCAAAATTTGCTGGCTGACCACCAGTGATCCCCGGCCCACTGGTTGGCGACACTGATCTAGACTATTATCAATGTGCTTAACAGGCATTCTTATTTTATATATAGCCATTCTACCTTTCTCCATTAATTATATGTATTGGTAATAATTCATAAGTTTTAAAAGTATCACTACTTAACTCTTGTGTAAGGGAAGCCAGCCCATTATGAGCTCATATTTTCTGAAGTTCATTGCCAGCTGTTTTTAAAAAGAATACTAAAAGATTCATGTCTCATGAGACAAAAAGTCAAACTTAAATATTTTGCCCAATATGGCCCAGACATGTCTAACTGCCTTTAATGCTGGGAAAGAAAATGATTTACTACTATAGTTAGAAATAAGAACTGCCAAGACCCTAAAATACTTCTCAAGCTGAGCCATGTTCACATCTACCTAGAGTCTTGTATGTAAGATGGACAGCTCTAAAAATGCAACAAATGAAAGTAAATATCAAATAAAACAATGCTATTAGGTGTCACTATCTTTTAAAAGCCCAATTGTCTAAAATCAAGAAAATTGAAACTACAGTCATCAGTTTTAACTAGGAGATCCTCTATATTTGTCCTTTTCACAGAACTGAAACTATTAATGTTTTAACAGTTTAAATATTTAAGTGTGACCAAAAGAGGCATTGCTGTTAAAGTACATAACAATCTTGATACAAAATTCACTTTCATGGCACTAAGCTTTCCCCACAGATGTACATCCTACCTGGGAGACATGATGGGAGGACCCGGCACTCTCAGGGAGTGTCTGATGTGGGGTTCAACTAGAGAGGAGAAGAGGACCCACAGATGGACGGATGGAGGAGCCTCTCCGTTAAGAGGTTGAGAGGGCCCCATCAGAAGAGCTGAAGTGCCAGAGTAAGGATAGGTCCCCATGGAGGAAACCTATCCATGGGGTTGCTAGGACTTGAAAACGGTGGCACCTTAGCTGTCTAACAATTGAACTGGATATTCTCTCTCTCTAGCAAGGGACTCTGGGCAGCTTAAAATAGGGAGCCAAAAATAGCATTAAAATTGGCTTTAAAAATTAAAATTCCAGGTCTACCTGCACAATATACAAAACTCATACACCTGTTGCACCTGTTGAACTGCTTTTGCTTAGGGAGCCCTAGACAGAGGTGGTCAGTAGCCCTCCCCTCCCCCCTTCTTTCCAGCCTCTCCTGCAGGGTCTCTCCCCCCTCCAGCTCGATGGCAGCCCCTCCCTCTTCCGGATAATTTCCATCATTTTGGAAAGTCATTTTTGTCTTCAGTTTCCTCAGCACTTGAGAAGAGACAGGAGGATGGGGGAGGTGCCCACTGCCTCTCTTGAACAGAAGGGGCTCCTGAGCCTCAGGGGAGGGGAGCCTGAGTGAGCCAACCGGCTCTCTTGGAGGTGGGGGTGAGGGGGGGAGAGCAGCTCCCACCACCACCTGGGGTGGAGAGCAGCCCAGTGGGTCCCCCGCTGAGCAGCAGTGCCAAAGTGCCAGGAAAGTCTGTTAATGGGTCAGGTGGGCACCTGCTGTACCTATGCTGTGCAGGGCTGGGGAGAGGGGGAAGAGACCCTCACCCTGGGCCTGGAGGTAAAGGCCTGCCCAGTCCCAGGCCTCCTTGCTCTGGCTCTTTGCTTGGGGAAACCCACCCACTGAGTGGATGATGCCGTGCAGGACTAACTCTGTCTTGGACTGGATGTAATTGCTGTGACCGAGCCAGGGAATGTTCATGTGCAACTTGTGCGGGGTGGGGGCAGAGAAGCCCCACATCTCCCCTTGATGATCCTGCCCCTGGGGAGTTCTGGATCCACTTCTGATTCTGCTCCCCCCTCCTCTTTCCATATGGCTTCCATCCCATCTCTGCTTCCCCTCCATCCTGCCCCACCCACCCTAAGGAGGTTGTTTATGGCCTATCTTTCCCAGGGCCTGCTTGGCAACTGGCCAGGAAAAGATGGGAGCTGGCTTCTCCTCCTTTGCTTTTCAACCATCCATGATCAATTTTGCACTTCCCCTGCCCTGCTTCCCCCCCCCCCCCCCATGAGAAGCACAGGTGATATTTTTAGTTGCAGACATGATTCCCTGGGGGGGGGGGAGGGAATTGCCTGTGAATTCTGCAGAAGGGTGAACCTCCAACTTGTTCCTTCCCCACACCTTTCCCTGAGAGTCTGAGCAACAGCTGCTGCTCCTGTTGTGGGGGGGTGGGGGAGGCTGACCGTGCTCAGCAGTACATCCCCCCCACCCCGCTGTGGGAGGAGGCTGCAGCTTGGGCACTCGCTCTCCTCCCTCCTGCCCCTGCTACCACCCCAATCGCCACCCTCCGTGGGACCCGCCCAAACTGAAACGCGAGGGAGTTTCCGCAGGGCGGGTGCACACCCGGGCTTGGCTCTGCCAAAACCTCTTCTTGGCTCCTATGGGTATGAAGCTCCCGGGGAAGCCGACGTACAGCTGTCCCCGGTGCCGCTCCAGGCCAAGAGGACTCTGGGTGAGGCAGCCATGGGGCCCCGCTTCCGACGTGCTCAACTTCTGGTGAGTAGCCGTCCCGTCTGCTTCGTGCCGGCCCTTCAGAGTCTGCCACAAGGGCCCCGTGGCTGGAGAAGTTCTTTCGCGAGGAATCCTGGGCCTTTGGAGCGCCTCCCGCTGCTGGCCGTGACCCGGTCCAAGAGGGATTTCCCAGGTCTTGCCTCGGATCCCGGGCTGCTTTCTGGAGCTTGCTGGAGATTCGTGTTTGCTGCTGCGGCCGCTGTGCTGAGCCGTCGGCCTGGCTTCCGCAGGGATGGGAGGGCAGTGCAGCTGCGGGAGCCTCGGGCCCGCCCGGGCAGCTGCAAGCTGTCACCGAGCGCCGCTGTACAAGTCACAGCTGCCTCCAGAGCGGCAGCAGTAAGTGTCGCGGGTGTGTCCCGTTGCGGTGCTCGCCCTTTGCCTAGAAGCGGAGACTTCGGGCTGCCGCTAATTCTGCTCTCCCCCTTCCTTGGGCGCAGAGCAATGCTAGTTCCAGCAGCCGACAGCTACCGAGAAGCAGCCCCCAACCCGCCAATTTGTTAGAGTCACGCTGTTTCTGGGTGAGGAGGCCCGTTGAGCTAAGGGGGCGAATAAGGTTAAGTCAGTCGGTCTGTGACTTGAGAAACCGAAACAGCCTGCTGTAAAAATGAAAGAAGCCCTGGACGAGACACGGGGAGATCTATCATGGTTTCTGCTCCGAGTTTGCACTCAGAACTTCTGGGTGGTGATTCGTGGTCCTTGCCAGCCTCTTGCTTCAGAATAACACAGTTGGAACGGACCTTGGAGGTCTTGTAGTACTCCAACAGGAGACACCCCCCCCCCCCATACCATTCCAGACAAGTGGCTGTTCAATGTCTTCTTAAAGGCCTCCAGTGATGGAGCACCCACAACTTCTGGTGGCAGGCTGTTCCACTGGTTAATTGTTCTCACTGTAAGGAAATTTCTCATTGGTTGGAGGCTGGATCTCTCTTTAATGATCCTGTCTCTGGTGTTTTGGAAAGTAGGTTGACCCCTCAAGTTCTGCCTGGTCCCTTCCTGCGTTTCCTGCTCCTCTTTCCAAAGGGCCACAAGGCCCATGCCCTCCCAGGAGCTGCTCTTTCTGTCCCCCCTCCTCTAAGGCCCTTCCCTGCCCCCCCCCCCCGGCTGGAAACGTCAGGCCACCTGTGCCGGGAGGCTAAGCCTTCTAGCAAAGCCTGGGACTTGGTGGAAGAACAAGAAGTCTGCCTCTTCTTCGGCTTTTTGCAACACTGACCCTCTCTTATGTGCCAGTTAAATCTCGCTCTTGCTTCTGTCGCTCCCGGCTCCTCTTCGTTGAGGATCTACAGGCAGCCGCAGAAGCTGAGCTGTTGTGTCCTGGGGACATTGTGGAAGGGACCCTTGCTCTACCACCAGGTTCTTAAGGGAGACTCCCCGCTTATGGTATCCCTGGCAGTGGGGCTGCACGTAGGACAGCTGCTGGCCCGCTTGGCAGTGGGCCCACTTGCTTGGCTGATCTCCAGGGCATAACCGCACGGCTGTTCTGGATGGCTGTGATGGTTGGAATCCAGCAGCCCAGGCTGCTCTTTTGTGGGTAGCAGACCTGTCAGTTTCAAACCTTTTCTTGGTGCCAATCCCCAAGCACCCCCTTTCCCTCCAAGGACTTGGCCCTAACCCCATGTGCCTGGTCCCCAAAAAGGACATCACCCATGTAATTCATCCAGTGTGCCCCCTGCTTCGCTCAGTTGAAACCATGTTGCTTTCAGCCTATCTATGTAGTCACTCACTGGGGTGGCATCTAACCAGTCAAAATGTTTTTTTAGATACATAAAATAATAGCACTAACTATACCCATAATCGATCTGTATATTCTTCACCTCTGCACTGAGAATGCCCGCCCCCCTCTGCCAGCCACTCCCCTTAGCCCCAGAGAGAGGAACTCCCTTCCGCCTGTCCCGGACGAGAGACTTTTGTTTTAGGCCAGTGGTTCTCAACCTTCCTGATGCCGTGACCCTTTAATACAGTTCCTCAACCATAAAATTATGGCTTGGTTCCTAAGACCATTGAAAATATGTGTTTTCCGGTGGCCTTAGGTGACCCCTGTGACCCCACAGGTTGAGAACCACTGCTTTAGGCGCTCCAGACAGTGGGCAGGTGGGGCTGACAGCCCTCGGAGACCTTGCCCCTCCATCGCTGGGGGAACTGGAAGGCTGGCCTGGGGATGCCCTCCCCAGGGGCCCTGGAATGGCAGCCTCAGGGGTCAAAAGCATTTCAGGGGGTGCCCACATTAAGGGGTATTGCCTCCCCAAAGTCAGTTGAATTTCTAAGACTTGTCTTCATCCGCTTGGCATTCCCACAACCTGGGCTTGACAGAAGTTGTGTCACTTCTTAAACCTAGTGGTGCACCCTTTAAATCACGGCTTGCCTTCTCCAAGGCGGGACACAAACAGATTGATCAGGCAGGATGATCATTCCCTGAGGCCTCCCTGAAGAAGCCACTGCCCACAAGGCCACAAGAGCTGGCCAAGGCTCGCGCCGAGTCTCCGGGGCTGCTGCCGCTGGGTGCGCTGGCAAATCCTGTGACAAAGTGGCCTCTTTGCCGGCTGCTCAGAGGGCAAAGGCTGCCAGTGCAGGTCCCTCGTGGCTGTGCTTGCCAGGGGCTCAGGCGCTGCTTGGCCCACCGGGCAGCCTTCCATCCATCTTGCCCCTGAGGGATGGTCAAGACCCAGACTGAGGTTTTCCCCTATATTCTGGGATGCCTTATCTTCTCTCTCTGAAGGGCACATTCATCTTTTGCTCCCGGTTTTTCTCCACATGGTTTCTACCCTCAGTTGGGAAGCTAGTCAGAAGGCCTCACCAACCAGAAGGAGGCGAATAAAGCATTTGCATCCCTTTGGCACTACAGTTTGGCCAGTGGACACTCTTACACTAAGCTTACAAGATATTCTTCCTTTCCTGACAAAGGTTTTGGAAATGTTCATTTCCCTCTGGTGTTTTCCTACAGGCAGCTGTCCCGCTGGAGGGTCTTGTTCCTGATTGGCCTGGTCTTTGCATGCACAGTGCAGGTGAGTCCACCCAGCCCAACCCAGAAATGCTCTCCAGAACTGGGTGAAGACGAATCCCCCTTCAGCCCACTGCCCCAGTGGAGGGTTCAATTTTTTTTTTACTACCGGTTCTGTGGGTGTGGCTAGGGAGACGTGGCTAGGGGACATGGCCATGCAACTTTTGTTTTTTGCTTTCTGCAGTACCCTCCCCCCAATTTTTGGGCCTTCTGGGCCTCAGAGAAGCTTCCTGGAGGAGGGAGTTTTTGCACCCAGAAAGCTTCCCTGGGGCTCAGGAAGGCAGAAAACGGAGGATAGGAGGGGTACGCAGCACTCCCCTGTGCTCCATTTTGGGGCATTCGAAGCCTCAGGGAAGCCTTCTGGGGGGGTGTTTTAGGTCCCAGAAGGCTTCCCCTGGGCTCAGGAAGGCAGAAGATGGAGCATGGGGGGGGGCATGCACCCCCCCCCACTCTGGAAGGATCTGCCAGGCGGTCGATATGTCCACTGCGTTTATGAGCGTCCCTTGACTGGGTCTGGGCCACCTTCGTCCCCAGAGGGCCTGGAGGGGCGGGGGCTACATTCTTCCTTTCTCTGCAGGACAACCCTCGAGACCTGCCTTTTCTTGTTGGAGAGAAAGGCAGGCAGGCAGGCAAGGCCCAGGGGGGAAACGGGGGTGTAGCCCAGAGTCTGGGGGTGCCTTTTGTACTTCTGGAGGGGAGGGAAAGGAATGTCTTCCAGGAAAGCGTTTTGATCTCCTGGGCCAGAGAGCGCTTCAGTTTGAGAATCCTGGTCACCCGCAGCCCTTTTTTCTGACCTTTGAGAAGTCATGGAGGGCAGAGACGGTGCCAGAGAAGAGCTGGAGAAAGGAAATGTTGTTTCTGCCTCCAGAAAGGGAAAATAGGAGGGAGGGCTGAGGTCATCGCAGACCAATCAACTTGAGGGTCGTGCCACACAGACCTCCGGAACAGATGCTAAGCTGTTGGTTTGTGAGTAAGCAGGAAAGAATGTGATGTGGCTTGGCAGGAGCCAGCAGGGCTCTATCAAGGATAAGTCATGTCAAAGTAGCCAGATCATTTTCAACAGAGTAACCCATTCAACTGACCTGGGAATGTAGTGAACATGGTGCCCTGTGACTTCAGGAAAACATGGGACAAGTTGATCAAGGGTGATACGTTATGTGCCATCAAGTCATCGTCAACATAGATGGTTTCTGTCCCTAGCCTGGTTCTTCAGGTGCCACTCAGGTGCCACTTGCTGCTGGCTGTCCTCCTCTTCCCTTCCGCCTATCCCAGACTCTCCCTCAGACAGCTAATATCATGTGTCTGAGTACCATCATTCAAGCATTGCCATCTTCCCCTCAAGTAAGAACTCCCAGACTGACAAAATCTCCCAAGAAATCCTGGTAAAAAAAATGACATA
Organism: Hydrophis major; assembly: GCA_033807585.1. NCBI lineage: Eukaryota > Metazoa > Chordata > Lepidosauria > Squamata > Elapidae > Hydrophis > Hydrophis major. The sequence goes on from CM066328.1 coordinate 16,699, forward strand.
CTCTGATTTTTGGGAAAATGCTAAGTGACTGTTAAAAGTAAAGGAATATAAAGTTGGTTTATTTAATTGAGGTTAATATATAAGTGTTGTTATTTCTTGTAATTCTTAATGGACTTTTGTTGTTGAGTAGGACTGAATGACCAAGCTTTAAGAATTGGTAGGTAAGAGATGAGATGGGATATAGGAAGAGGTCATTTGTGATAGGATAAGAGAAAGTTATCAAAACCGTCTTGATGAAGGGAGAATCGCTTCTTTATGACTTCCCCTTTTAATGTGTGTGTGTGTTCATTAAAAAATTATCTGCATTTTTTATTTTTTACACATTTCACTTGTGTTAATTTTTTAAATTATTTTTAATCTTTATTAATTTAAAGCTGGAGTTGGAACTCATCACTGATTTAATTTAGTTATTTGTTTTCTTGGTTTTGCTCTTGAATTTTCCTTCGTAAAGCAAATTTTAAACATTAGCATTTTCTTAATCATTATGAGCCTCTTTTTCCTTATCCTTTATTTTTTTCTCCCCAAGAAAATTTGGTCACTGTACTGAGAAGCCACGCTCCCTCATGGCTGCAAGAGGCCTGGGTGCAGGAAAATGCTTCTGAAAAGTGCCCACCAGTGCCAAGCAGCCAGCCAAGTGCTGGCACAGCTGATGGGCTTGGTTGGCTACCCTGATCCAGCCTGGCACATCATGATCAGTTCATGACACGACGCAGAGCCTTATGCCAGTCAGCTGCATGCTCCGTGAGGGCTCCCCTCTGCCCGCTCCCAACAGCAGAGTGGGTGCCCTTTCCTTGGTCAGAGGAGATGGTGAAAACCCTCGAGGAGGCATCTTCACCTGCCTGTTCAGTCCACGGCGCCACAGTGATGATAACAAGCTGCCTCTGTGCTTGGCATCTGCAGCAGGCAAGGGGGCAAAATGCCACTGTTGCTGCCAGGGAGGGCTGGGAGGGTAGGATGTACTTTACGCTGTGATCACCCACAAGCTGTTCTGGCAGCTGTCATTCAGTGGCAGAAGGGCAGTCAAAGTGCTCCTTTAGAGCCTCAGGGTTGGGTGGGGGAGGCGTCCAGTAGCCCTCCCAAAATGGAGGGGAGGGAAAGCAGGCCTGATTAATCAGGAGCTGACATGGCCTTTCTGGACCAGGTCACACCTGCACAGAGAAGGGGTTGATCCTCCCTTCCTCCCTGCCAACCAGCAGGCAGAGCACAAGATGGGGAGTGGGGGGCCACCCAGAGATGTCAGCAGAGCAGCTGCCTGCCCGTCCATTGGACCAGAGAGGAAGCTGGCCGGGAAATGTCATCTTTACTGGATGCTAATCAGGAGAGACGAGTCCAGACAGGGACGGCCAAGGCCCGTAGCAGCCGTCCTTGAGACAGGTTCCTGGTAGGGAGCCCTGGGCAAGCTCACCATAAGGCCTTCTGAGTCAGAGCCACCGCAGTAGCCTGGGCGGTTCGACCAAGAGCCTCGTCTCCCAAAGAGGGTCTCTTAAGTTGACCCACTGCCCCAGCAGCTTCAGAGAGGGCACCCCCCTGCCGTTGCCAGCAGAGGGGGGAGTTAGAGAAGACCAGGCTGCCAGTCCATGGCTAGAGCCAGGTGGAGAGAAGAGGCTGCCCTGGCCTGCGAGAGACCCCTCCTGGCTCTCCAGGACAGGCCTGCAAGTGGGGCCTAAGGTGCCCCCTTCCCTTCTCCCTCTCCACATGGCCTCCTGAGGGCTGCCCTGTCTTGGCCCCTTCAATGTGGGGGAGTTTCCTCTTGGAGCCCTCTTCTTCCTTTGACTTCTGCCTTGGTGCTCTGGCCAGGGACAGGCCTTCTGACTCTTGAACAGCTTCCCTATTCATTTGCACACATGCACGCTGTCTGGCCCCACATCCCTCTGTCGGCCCACATTGCCAAAGTCTAGCTGGGCACATCCTAAGAGGTTGCCTCTGGATGGCATGGAGGAGAAGACACAGTCCTGCTTCCAATTGAGAGACAGAGAGTTGCTCAATAGGCCAAAATATGGCAAAATCAGAAACCACACACACACACACACACACTTTGGAGGCTGTGCTGAGTGGTACTGGGTGGGTGCCTATCTCCTCACTGGTGACTTTGCCATCTTCTTTTAAGTAGGGGAGAAACAATGGCCCACTGGACCTTGACTGGGAATCAGAGCCCCCGCACCGACACCAACCAGCCCACGGGACATGGACTCACTGGGGCAGCTGGAGTGCTTGTTCCAGTACCTGTGGAGACGGCGTCTCCTTCCGGATCCGCAGATGCATCAGGTGAGCACACGAGACTTGTTTAGACGTAGATACTCAGGGGAAAGGCCTGTCAGAATACAGTATTACAACAAAGGTCACGACAATAAGTTGGAAGGGACCTTGGAGGTCTTCTAATTATTTCCTCTGCTCAAGCAGGAGATCCTATACCATTTTGGACAAATGGCTGTCCAGTCTCTTCTTAAAAACCTCCAGGGATGATGGAGCAACTACAACCTCTGAAGGGAAGCTGATCCTCTAGTTAATTGTTCTCACTGTCCGGAAGTTCCTCTGTAGTTCTAGGTTGATTCTCTCCTTGATTATTTTCCTTATTTCTTGTCCTGCCTTCACGCACTTTGGGAGAATAGGTTGGCCCCCTCCTCTTTGTGGCAGCCCCTTAGATATTGGAAGACTGCTATCATGTCAGCCCTGGTCTTTCTTTTCATCAAACTAGATAGACCCAGTTTCTGCAACCGTTCATCATAGGCTTTAGCCTCCAGTCCACTCATCATCTTTGTTGCTCTTCTCTACACTCTTTCCAGAATCCCAACATCTTATTTTTTGTATCATGGTGACCTAAACTGGACAAAGTATTCCAAATGGGGATCTGACCAGTGCAGTATTCAGCAGTACTACCACTTCATGTGACGCTGATACTCTCCCTTTGATGATGCCGTCTAGGAGTGCATCGGCAGCTGCAGCACAGTGCTGGCTTGTACTTAAGGGATTGTCCACTAGGCTAAATGGTTAAATCTGTCCATATGTTGTGAAATTAAAGAGTTTTCATCATGTCTTCTGACTGTTCACGGATGCATTCTGCCAGTCTTCTGCCTGTTTGCCCTACCTTGGGGCTGTTGCACTCATTACATTGTATGTTGTAAATTACTCCTGTTTTTACTTTTGGGGCTGTTGTGTCTTTTACTTAGGATATTTGTGTGTGTGTGTGTGTGTTTGTTAATTGGCTTGTGTGTTTTGCTGATTCCATCTGGTAGTCCGTTGGTAGTTTCTGAGATGTTCTTGATGGGTGGCAGTGTTATTCCTTTTAGGGCTTGTGTTGATTGTGGTGTAGTGGGTTGAGCGGTCAGCACTTTTTCAGAAATTTGCCTGGATATCCATTTTGTTGGAATATGCTATATAGAAGTTCTGTTTCCTCTTTCTGCTCTTCAAGGTTGCTGCAATGAGTTTTCATCTATATGAAGTTCTTACACATCTTTTCTTGTGGGAGGTTGGGTTGTTGCATTGGTAGTGGAGCATCTGGTTGGTAAGGGTAGTATTTCTATATACTTATGTTTCTAGTTTGCCATTGTAAGTCTCTGTTGATCAGAATGGCCAGGAAGGGTAGTGAGTGTTTTTTTCTTTCTCAAATTGGACCTTTTTTATTATGGTGAAGATGTCATCTACATATCTGATCCATGTTTTGTATTTGTGGGAGTGCTATGGCTTCTAGACATTGCCTTATAACCTCCATTATAAGTCCTGAAAGCAGTGATCCCAGGGGGTGTGCCTTTCCTTTGTTGGTATGTCCATCAAATTGGAAATATGTGGTTAGGCAGAGGCTTATGAGAGCCTGGGTGTTTTGAAAAATCAAATGTCCAGGTACAGATTGAATGAAACCTGGCTCAATAGCAGTAACTGCGAGAGGGATCTTGGACTCCAGCAATGTGCGGCAGCTGCCAAAAAAGCCGATACAATCCTAGGCTGTATTAACAGAGGGATAGAAATGAAGTGTTAATATCACTTTATAATGTCTTGGTAAATCTAGTTTTGATGACCACAATATAAAAATGATGTGATTCTGGAAAAGGTGCAGAAAATGATTGGGGGCTTGAAGCTAAAATACATGAAGAACAGTCAAAGGAATTGGGATGTCTAATCTACTGAAAAGAAGGACTAGGAGTGACATGATAGCAGTGCTCCAATATCTAAGGGGCTGTCATAGGGAAAAGGAGGGGAACCTATTCTCCCAAAGTGCGTGAAGGCAGGACAAGAAGCAACGGATGGGAAGTCATCCAAGAGAGATCCCACCTAGAAGGAAGGAGAAACTTCCTGACAGTGAGAAGAAGGGACCCATGGAATGGCTTGTCTTTAGAAGTTGTGAATGCTCTCACCCTGGAGGTTTTTAAAAAGAAATTGGACCATGATTTGTCTGAAATGGTATAGGGCTTCCTGTCTGAGGAGGAGGTTGGACTAGAAGACCTCCAAGATCCCGTCTGTCCAACTCTGTTCTGTTACTCTGTTTCTCTTGGGCCACAGGCTTCCTGGAGAAGAGCCCTGCCGAGCAGAGGCCAGACAGTATCGTGTCTGTGAGCAGAAAGTGAGTACCCTCCTTTCCCCTGCTGAGCCCGTCTGGATAGGGAGCAGGTGGACTTAACCAAGAGGCTGGAGGGGAGGTGGGGGGGGGGCAAGCAAAAAGGCACTTGGGGTCCTGGTTTGACCATAGTCCTTGGATGCTCAAGGGAACCTTTGCTGGCATGGCCTGGGAGGAAATCCAACACTCCCATGGTCGCTGCGTAGCCATCGTGGTCACCAGCAGCGTGGCCAACATATAAGTGCACACCCAAATTATGGAGAGACAGATCAGCTGAATGCTGCCCAGACCAGAGGTGGTATTCAGCAGGTTCTGACCAGTTCTGGAGAACCGGTAGCAGAAATTTTGACAAGTTCGGAGGACTGGCAAATGCCACCTCTGATTGGCCCCACCCCCATCTATTATCCGCCTCCCGAGTCCCAGCTGATTGGCTGGGTCTTCTTTGGTTGCCCTGCACAGGAGAACGGAGCTGGAAATCAGGTTAGTGGTTTGGGGAGGGAATGGGATTTTGCATAACCTTCCCCCAGGAGTGGGGAGGGAATGGAGATTTGACAGTATCCTTCCCCTGCCATGCCCATCAAGCCACGCCCACCAAGCCATGCCATGCCCACGGAACCGGTGGTAAAACAAAATTGAATCCCACCACTGGCCCAGACTGCTTCCTCATAAATGGAGAATCCCTCCTGATTATTATGGGTCTGGATTTTTTTTTCCTTTTTATGACCCTGTAATCCCTTAATTTGGGGGTTATGCCTATCGAATACCCAAACTATATATGTACCAAATACGTTACTAGAAGAAAAAGTAAAGGGTCTAGAGGAAACTCAATCCACAAAATGAGAAACCCCAAACCTTGCAAAAAGAATTTGCCCAAATTGAACATAATAATGATCAAACAACTTCTAAAAGAATTGACCTCTTAGAAGAAGAAGAAGACAGATGGAAACATGTCACTCGTAGAAAAAAACACAAACCTAGTACAAAACCCCTGTCCAAACCAACCCACTCTGAGGCAGCCCCACTGGTGCTAAGCAATCAATTTCATGGACTCTCACTAGAAGAAAACTTGCAGACACTTGCAGAAAAGAAGCACCATCAAATGTCTCTAAAAAAGTAACACCATCAAATGCTTCTGTGACAGATAGAAAAAAACCCAAACCTCCCTCGGGAAAAAAAAGGCAAGTGCTGGTGATAGGAGATTCAATTCTCAAGGGAACAGAACAAGCCACCTGTAAGACCAGACAGAGAAGTATGTTGTCTCCCTGGAGCTAAAATCAAAGATGTGGCTGAGAACCTAAATAATAAAATCCACAGTCCCCTTTCTATTACCACATGTAGGGATGAATGACACTAAAAAGGACTTGAAAACAATATTGAATGGTTATGAGCAGGTAGGCAAGAAAGTCAGGAATTTAGGTGCCCAAGTAGTTTTTTTATCTGTACTGCCAACAAAAGGACAACATCCAGTAAGAGAACTACGAATTCTAGAAGTGAACCACTGGCTAAAGGATTGGTGTCACCAAAAAAACTTTGGATTCCTGGACCATGGTCTGTGCTATCTCCATGATGGGCTTTTGGATTGTGAAGAATGTCTTTGGAAAATGATTGGCTCAACTTATCAGGAGGCCTTTAAACTAAAATTGAGGGGGGAGGGAGACCAATCTTTAGGATCTCCAGGACCTTATTCCAAGCAAAAAACCCTAGAAAGCAAGTCAAACAATGGGGAAAGGAGGGATGGGAAGGAAGACAAACTCAAACATGTATAGCTAGGGTGAGACATAAAGATCTCAAGTGCCTATATACACATGCACAAAGTCTGGGGAACAAACATGGTGAACTTGAACTACTAATACATGAAGGCAGATATGATATAATTGAAATAAACTTAGCAGGATGAAACCCATGACTGAAACATACTGATAGAAGGATACAAACTGTTCAAAAAAAACCAGACCCCATAAAAGAGGAGTTGTAAAGGACCACTATATAACTACAGAAATGCATGAAACCAAAGATGAAAACATCCCAGAATGCATATGGGTCAATATAACAGTAAAAAAAAGAATGACATGGCCATGGGTGTGTACTATAGGCCAGGGGTTGCCATCCTTTTGGATCTCAGGGACCACCAAACTCATAATTTTAGATCCCAGGGACCACTAACCAGTTCTGTGGGTGTGGCCTAATTTGTGGGTGAGGCTTGGTGGTCATGTGACTGGCTGGGCATGGCTTGAATGTAAATATTATAAATATTTATATAAATATTGAATTTTTTATTAAAAAAGAGAAACTTACCCAAAATCAGGCAAAAAGGCAGGCAGATTGAGTTGCTCACAGAATCACAGATTCATTCAGAGATCTATCTTATCTGCCGTTGGCTAGCTCAGTCTGTCACATAAAATTTGCTAGCGAGCAAACTCACAAAATTAACTCACAACATACCATACGTGTAAATATTGAATTTTTTATTTAAAAAAAGAGCAACTTTTACCCAAAATCAGGCAAAGCAGGCAGGCAGATTAAGTTGCTCACAGAATCACAGATTCATTCAGAGATCTATCTATCTGCCATTGGCCAGCTCAGTCTGTGACATAAAATTTGCTTTCAAGCAAACTCACAAAATTAACTCGCGACACACCATGCATGTAAATATTGAATTTTTTATAAAAAAGAGCAACTTTTACCCAAAATCAGGCAAAGCAGGCAGATTGAGTTGCTCACAGAATCATTCAGTGGTCTATCTATCTGCCATTGGCTAGCTCAGTCTCTCAATTTTGCTTGCTGTGAGTCTGCACTGAATTTGCTTGCAAGCAAACCTTCAGTCCTAAGGGAGGTTCGGCTCTCCTGAGCCGAAGATCTAAAGACTACCTAGAAAGCAAGAAATTCAACCATTTCCTGCTTTCTAGCTAATCTAAATCTCCCGGCACAGCAGAACTGATGATGGTTGGAAAAAGGAAAAACAGCAATTTAGCAGGCAAGTTTACCTGGTAAGGAGTGAGTGGGCGGGGAGGGTTTCCGCAGACCATGTGGGCCATGCAGCCTTGTGTTTCTGCGCAGCCTGGATTAATTGCTTTGTGAGGGTGCTCTGAGGGTGAGATTTCTCTGCGGCCCATCAAAATTTTCTCATGGCCCACCAGTGGGCTGCGGCCCACCGGTTGGCAACCGCTGCTATAGGCCACCCAATCAAGCAGAAAAATAGATATCCTTTTTGCCAACCAACTAACAAATATATGTAGGAAACACTCTACAATAGTAATGGGGGATTTCAATTACCCTGATATCAATTGGAAAACTAATTTTGCACCAAGTGAGAAATCAGATAAGTTCCTAGCCAACCTAGGTGACAACTATATTGTCCAAAAGGTAGAGGAGGGAACTAGAGGGACAGCCATACTGGATTTAATTCTTACCAACAGAGAAGAAATGATAGAGGGAGTTGAAACTGCAGGAACCTTGGATGAGAGTGACTATGTCATACTAGAATTCAACATGACACAAACACAAACAACAGAACATAATGACACCAGAGTCTTAGATTTTAAAAGAGCTGATTTTAATGAACTCAGAACTTGGAAAAGATTCCTTTGGATGAAAATCCTAAAGGGGAAAACAACTCAAGAATCTTGGGAAACTCTAAAAAGTACAATCATAAAAGCCCAGACCAACACAATACCACTGAGAAAGAAAAACAAGAAATCCAAGAAGAAACCAGCATGGCTGCACAAAGATCTCTCTGACAAATTGAACGACAAAAAGGACAAGTACAAAAAATGGAAAAAGGGGAATACAACTAAGGCAGAATATCAGCAGATAGCCAGAATCTGCAAAGATAAAGTCAAGAAAGCAAAGGCTCAGAACGAACAAAGACTTGCAACAAAAGTCAAAGATAATGAAAAAAAAGTTTCTTCCAACATATAAATAACAAGACAAAAATCAAGGAAACAGTCGGTCTACTAAAGAGAGAAGATGGCAAGGAAGTAACAGGCAACAGAGAGAAAGCAGAGCTGCTTAACCCATTCTTTGCATCAGTCTTCACGCAAAAAAAAAAAAAAAAATCCTATAGGCCAGCCTATCAAAAACATAACTGTAAATGAAATAGTAAGAGAACATCTGTTTGATCTCAATGAACACAAATCACCGGAATCTGATGGATTACATCCCAGAGTTATAACGGAGCTGGCAGAGGTCATCTCAGAACCACTGCATCACATCTTTCAAAAATCCTGGAACACTGGGGAACATGTCTGCACTGAACGATGAGTTGCTCTAATCTCACTGTGTATGCGTATAATGCAAATTGTACATGTGGATAGTGACAATAAAAGGCATTCTAATTCTACCAGAGGACTGGAAAAGAGCTGATGTGGTTCCCATCTTCAAAAAAGGGGAAAAAAACAGACCCAGGAAACTATAGACCAATCAGCCTAACATCAATACCTGGGAAGATACTGGAAAAGATTAAAAAAAAAAACAGATCTGCCAACATCTAGAAACAAGTAATAACTAGCAATTAGCATGGGTTTGTGAAAAACAGATCATGCCAAACCAATCTTATTTCATTCTTCAACATAAATTAGTAGACCAGCGAAATACTGTGGACGTAATATACTTAGATTTCAGCAAGGCATTCAACAAAGTAGACCACAACCTACTTCTCGGTAAGCTAGAAAAAGGTGGAATAAATAGCACCACCACCAGATGGACTTGCAAGTAGCTGGCAATCCGTACTCAACCAGTAGTTTTTAATGGGTCTAAGTTTACATGGAGGGAAGTAAGCAGTGGGGTGCCACAAGGTTCCCTCTTAGGCCCAGGACTCTTCAATATCTTCATAAACGATGAGGGAATAGAAGGGGAATTTACCAAATTTGCAGATGATACTAAGCTGGCAGGAATAGCTAACACCCAAGAAGATAGGCTCAAGGTCCAGATGGATCTTGACAGACTTGAACACTGGGCCCTATCTAACAAAATGAAATTCAATGTAGAGGAAAGTAAAGTCCTACACTTAGGCAAGAAAAACCAAAAGTACACATATAGACTGGGTGAAACCAGGCTTAAATAGCAGTAACTGTAAGAAGGATGTTGGAGTCTTAGTGGACAACCAGCTAAATATAAGCCAGCAGTGTGCAGCGGCAGCCAAAAAAGCTAATGTAATCCTAAATTGCATTAACAGAGGGATATAATCAAGATCAGTGAGGTACCAATACCACCCTATAAAGCCTTAGTAAGATGACACCTAGAATACTGCATCCAGTTTTGGTCACCATACTATAAAAAAAGATGTTGAGGCTCTAGAAAAAGTGCAGAGAAAAGCAACCAGGATGATGAGGGGACTGGAGGCTAAAACATATGAAGAATGGTTGCAGGAACTGGGCATGGCTAGTCTAGGGAAGAGAAGGATCGGGGAGACATGACAGCAGTCTTCTAATATTTGAGGGGCTGCCACAGAGAGGAGTGGATCAAGCTATTTTCCAAAGCACCCGAAGGCCAGAGAAGGAATAATGAATGGAAATTGAACAAGGAGAGATTTAACCTGGAAATAAGGAGACATTTCCTGACAGGGACAACAATCAACCAATGGAACAGAAGTTGCCCTCAGAAATTGTGGGAGCTTTAGCACTGGAGGCTTTCAAGACGGGACTGGACTGCCATCTGTCAGAAATGGTGTAGAGCCATGATGGCGAACCTATGGCACACAGAGCCATTTGTGCTGGCACGCGAGCTGCAGGCAAACTTACCTCACTGCGCATGCGCACACCTCACAGGTGATTTTCAGTCATTTTGAGGCCTTTCTTGGCCTCCTAGGTGTTTGAATAAGGCTTCTGCAGGCTTTTCAGGCCGAAAACTAGGCCTGTTTCATCACTTCCAGTATTTCCAGAAAAACAGGAAGTGACGAAACAGGCCTAGTTTTCGGCCTGCAGAAGCCTTCCTCAAGTCTCTGGGAGGTGGGAAAAGGCCTCACACTGACTAAAAATCAGCTGTGAGGTGTAGTGCAGGTAGGTGGGCAGCGCAGAGTGGGTGGGTGGGTTGGGATTGCATGCGTAGGGGACGTAGGGGAGGGTGCATTGCCTTCTGGGTGCTGGCGCACGAGTGTGCTAGTGTGTGCACAATTTTTGGCACAGGAGCCCAAAAAGGTTAGCCACCACTGGTGTAGGGTCTCCTGCTTGGGCAGGGGGTTGGACTAGATGACCTACAAGGTCCCTTCCAACTCTGTCAATCTGTACTCTGTGTGTGGGGGGGGTAGAGTTGGCATGACAGAATGAATGGAGCTGAGATCTACTGGTCGGATGCCCTTCCTGATGCCCACACAGAGCTCTCAGCAGATTTGTTCTTTTTGTGAGAAACATCTGCTGCTCTCGAGGACTGAACACTCGACCTTCTGAGTGGGAGGTGAGTGTCTTCACCACTAGGCCACCACATCACTCAGAATGGGTCCAGAATTCAAGGGTCAATTTCTGCCCAAAGTTTCAGGTAGGCACAAATAGCACTGGGGCCTTGTGGATTTGTGCTTACATTCAAGATGCATAGTTAACATCCAGCCTTGTATTCTAGGACTTTTGTATAAAAACATCACAGTTCACAGAATGACAGAATGAGAGTTGCAAGGAACCTTGGAGGTCTTCTAGTCCAACCCCCTACCCAAGCAGGAGACCCTATGCCATTTCAGACAGGTGGCTATCCAAGTCTCTTCTTTTTTTTTAATTTTTATTGGTTTTTAAAACAAACATAAACAAACAAAACATAAAAACATCAAGCCATCTTCCATATATATACATACAGTGTGCCAGTTGGTTTACAAATTGTTTTGTGCTTTCATTTCGTAGTCTTCAATTACAATTACATTGTATATAATCTCGTATTTTCAATCAAAAATTAAATACATTAATATTATTAATCATTTGACTATACTTTTATTCATTCATGTTTTACGAAATAATCATATTTTACTTAATTTGTTCTATGACAGTTCATATTATCATCCCAAATCTATCCTAGAATCATTTTGTAGATATAATAAGAAAAGAATACAACTTTATATATTTATTATTTTCTAAAAGTCTACATATTTCATTATTATATTTTATTGTCTAACCATTGATAGAATAGATCCCAAATTTTATAAAATTGTTTATCATCTTGTTCTTTTATTTCAAATGTCAATCTACTCATTTCAGCAGATTCCAATATTTTCTTAATGATTTCCTCCTGTGATGGTGTTTTCTCATTTTTCCAGTTTTTAGCAAATACAATCCTAGCCATTGTTAATACAAATAAATCAGGTATTTCAAGCCTTTACTATATATTTCAGGTAAAATTCCCAATAAAAATATATCTGGTTTCAAATCTATATGTTTTTTTGTCATTTTTTCCAACCACGTGTGGATTTTAGTCCAGTATTTTTTAGCATATGCACAAGTCCACCACATATGGTAATATGAGCCAGGTGTCTGATGACATTTCCAACATTTTTTGGATTTATTCTTGAACATTCTTGCTATTCTTGTTGGGGGAAAATGCCACCTGTAAAACATCTTATATAAATTTTCTTTATATGCTGTTGACATTGTCATTTTATAATTTTGGGACCACAATTTTTGCCATTTCTCTAAATCAATCCCATATCCAAAATTCTTCCCCCAAGCAATCATAGTTTCTTTAACTTGTTCTTCTTCTAGTTTAATTTCTAATAAATATCCATACAATTTTTTAATCACTTTTTCATCAGTACCTGTCAAAATCTTATCTAAGTCAGTCAGTTTATCATAGAAACCTTCTGTTTTAGAATCTTTATCATACCTTGAATGTATTTGCGCATATGAAAACCAATTCATCTTTATACCTTGTTCCTCTAGTTTTTGTATAGATTTAAGTTCACCCTTTTCATTTGATATTTCACCGTATCTAACTGTTTATTCCTTTTTGTATATTATAGGATAAGAAAATGCTTCAATAGTCAATAGCCAGACTGGAATTTTCAAATAACATTGTCTTTTAATCTTCTTCCAGTTTAACTACAGAGACTCCCATATATAATGTCTTCTAAAATACCTCTGTGTTTTAGTTCCTTTATACCATAAAAAAGCAAAAGTCTTTCTGTTTTGCTTTATTGTTTTCTGTGCTGTATAGTCCAGTTTATTGTCTACAATTCCATTAAAATCTCCCATCATAACTATATTAGTATAGTCCAGTTCAATTATTTTCATATGTAATTTTTTATAAAATTCTTCTTGATAGTCAGTCAGGGCATAGATTGCAATCAGGAGTGTTTTCGTATTATTGTCTATTATTTCCACCATTAGTATTCTTCCGTCGTCATCAGTATAAATCAATTTCGCTGGGATGGTCTCTTTAATATATAAAACCACTCCTCTTTTCTTGCATTGTGTCAAGGAAGTAAATATTTTCCCTAATTTTGGCTGTATCAACAATTGTTCATATTGCTTTTTAATATGTACTTCTTGTAGGCAGATTATATCAAATTTTAATTTCTCTAATTTATGGAAGGTTTTCCTTCTTTTAACGGCTGAATTGTCCATTTATATTAATTGTAATCAATTTTTTCTCTTCCATGGTTATATTTTATAATTAGGTTTGACAGCTCTCGTGGATCTTGGTTCACATTGTTCTTTGGCTTACTCCTTTCCACCTACTGCACCTTCTTCTTTTTCAGTCGTCATTTGGCAGTCCTCTTGGAATTCAATTAGTGAAATTTCTTTTTCTGCCTCTTCCTCTTTTCCTCTGAAAAATTGTGTGTAAAATGATTCAGCTTTTTCAACTGAGTCAATTCTATATCTCTGTTCTTGCCACATTAAACCTTCTGGAATTAGCCATCTATAATTCACCTCTTTTTTAAGTAGCAATTTAGTCAAGAATCGGTATTCTCTTCTCATCTCTCTCACTCTTTTGGGTACTTGTTTCAAGACCACAATCGTCTTTGTATTTCAATGTTTTCTCTCTTGCCACTTGCAATATTTGCGTTTTAATGGCTTTCTTCGTAAATCTGATGTGAACTTCTCTTGGTAAGCTATTTCTCATTGCATATCTTGTGAAGACTCGATAGACCTCATCTATTCCATCCATCATCTTCTCTTCAGTTATTTCCAAAGCTTCAGCCAATATTTCTATCATTATCTCACCTAGATTTTGTCCTTTTTCTTCCTCTATGTTTTGGAATATAAGATAAAATTCTGATCTGTCCACCTCCCATCTCAGCATACCACTTTTATCATGTTCAACCACAGCTAATCTGTTATCGATGTCTCCAATCTTCTTGTCTCTTTGTTTATCTTCTTCAATTTTTTGGAGTCTCTCATCATACTTCATCATCATTTGTTGGATGTTCTCCACTTTTTCATTGGTTTTCCCTATTCTTTGTTCGATGTTCTCTATTCTCTTTTCAATATTCTCTGATCTTGTTTGAATATTTTGAATTCCTTGCATAATCATCTGCAGGGTCACTTTTTCTTGTTCTTTTTCTTGCCTTAACATTGTCTGTATTTAATGTTGTCCTCCAGATGGTGGAGAGGAAGAAGTAGAAGTTGAGGAACCAGGAACTGTTAATTTCCTGCTCATTTCAAGCAATTCAAAATCTTCAGGTTCTTCTAGACCTTAATCGAATTGTGAAATAACCAATTGCAGTTCCAAATAAAAATAGTAGGAAAAAAGAAGCCAAATAGTAATAATAATAAAAAAGAAAAAAAAAATCTTCAGGTTCTTGTATACCTTAATTCAATCGATTGGTTAGATAACAGTAAAAATCCAAAAATGAAGGAAAAGACCATAAACACACACAAAAAAGAAAAAGTTATAAAATCCTAAAAAAGGTGGAAAAGTAAAGAATAAAAAGCTAAAAAAAGAAAGGAAAAATTCTTCAGGTTCTTCAATACCTTAATCCAATTAAGAGGTCTCAAATATAAAAGGATGCATAAGAGAAAAAAAAAGGCCAGAAAAAAAAAAAAAACCAATATGGAAGGTAGATGGAAAGACAAAAATACCAGGAAGGGAGAGAGAAAAAAGGCTACTCCCTTAAAAAGAAAGGGAAGGGAATCATTAATATTAAAGCTTTTCCTTTAAAATAAAAAGCAAGCGTAGACATTTAACTTCCAAAGACAAGAAAAAAAACAAAGACAAGTCCCAAAGAGCAAAAAATCCAAATAGCTATTACAAAAAATAAACTGATGAGGAGGGGTAGTGCAGCTTAGAAAAAACAAAAAGAGCACACTGCACTTTGTTTAGTTATCCAAGGCTCTTGTTATACTTTTCTCCAGACTTATCACCTTTTCTTTTCCTATAAGCTTCAATACCAGACTCCAACTGTTGATAGAAACCAGAAGAGCACCTGCAATAATACTCTCCCATGCTCTTCCCTCTATCTTATCAAATAGCAATGTCCTTGAAAATAAGTTCTTTCTCAGCTTTGTCTGGTCACAAGAGAAATAGAATATTTCCAAGCCTCTAGTTGGCAGTCTTACAAAGTTTCTTTTGCTTTCACTTTCCCCCTCCTTTTTCAAGCAAAATATAAGAAAAATTAATCAAAAAAAGAAAAAGATATTTAAAAAATATAACTAAAAGGGAGTCTCTAGCTTTAAATATTATAAAATCAAAAAGGAGAAAAAGAATAGATGAAAAAAGAGAAAAAAAACCAGTCCAGTTTCAAAATATAAGATCATGTGTAGAAAATCCAGCAATGAGGAAAAAAAATTAAAATATTACTTTGACATTCCTGCTTAAAATCGCCGCTTAATCACTTCTTTCAAAACTTTTACAGATTCTTCCTTTTCCTTTCAGATCTTAGAATAAAGAAAAAGTTCTCACCAAACCAGCACTCTCTCTCTTTCCGTTCTCTTTCGTTTCGGAGCTGTCCCAACTTCGGCAGCTTTAATGGCTGCCTCTTTGCTGCTGGCAAGAAGAGCCTCTCCTAGATCTACCAGGGACTTTGCGGTATCCCTGGGATCGACAGGATGCGCTCTTCACTTTCACCGTCTCTTTGGGACGGTTGAGATCCAATTGGACCGTCCAGGAGCAAAGATATCGGCAGCGATCTCAGACCTCCAAGATCGCATGCCGTATCATCGCGACACCAGCTCCGCCCCCCGCTATCCAGGTCTCTTCTTGAAAACCTCCAGGAATGGAGCAACCAAAACCTCTGAAGGCAAGCTGTTCCATCGACAGACTGCTCTCACTGCTAGTCATCAACGTATTTGACAGATTGACATGTGAAGCTTGCTGTTGGCTTTTTTGTGTATTGCCTAACAACCATTCATTTGCAGTAACAATGGTACTGAAAAAGGTGATGAAGCAGTCCTCACACTTAACGGCCATCGCAGCGTCCATATAGCCAGTGTGATTATGATGTGGGAGTTTGGCAGTTGGTGCTCATTTACCACACAGCTGTGTGATCGCCATCTGTGGCCTTCCCAAAGTCAATAGGAAAGCCGGGGCAAGTTGCACTCACCGGATGTCTAGTTTGACAGTCATGGGTGGTTCCCTTAACGGCCATACCAAAAAAAGCTCATTAGGTCAGGTGCTTAACGACCACTTAAAGATGATTTTTTTTTTCAGTCTCTATTGGGGTCATAAATCAAGGGCTATCTATTGTGGCAGAGGCCACCACGTGCTTTTGAAGTGTTACTATGTTTTATTACAATTTTATTATTCTGTGATTCTGAATTAGAGTGTTGGTGTGTTCTTGTTTGGTACTGTTGGCTCTTATGGGCGTGCCACTTATTGAATGAATGAATGTCAACTCATAAAATATTTCCATGGTCTTTTTAGAGTTGCCAACAGAAAGCGAGGGGGGAGCAGTGCAGAATGAATGTTTGAGGGAGGAAGTCAACCCGGACATGTCTTTTCTTTCAACCCCGCAGTCGTGTACTAATGGTGGTCCTTTCCCTTCCTTCTCTCTCACAGGCCTGCCCAGCTGGCACTGCCCCCTTCAGGGCCATGCAGTGCGCTCTCTACAACAGCAGGCCCATCCTTGGGGGGCAGGCCCAGTACCAGTGGGTCCCCTTCCACGGAGGTGAGAGCATCGGGGAGGAGAGCCAGGCCCTCAAGGCCACTGGGGTGGGGGCTTGGCTGTGGGTTCCTTTCCGGCTTCACTTTGGTAAGTGCTGGGCCTGATCGTGGCGACCAGCTTTCTCCAGCTCCAAAGTCAAGGCAAGGGCCATCCTGAAGGGAGGGAGCTTCATGGCTTGGAGTCCTATGCTGGGGGGGGGTACCTAAAGACCCCCCTACCTCTATAAACAATGACTGGCAGACATGAATACTTCCCCCTTTTCAAGTAAAAAGCCTCAGCGCATCATTATGAGATTAAAAGGTGCTATCAATCCACTGGAAGAGATTTCCTTGGGTCCCCATGAGGGGCGTGACTGAAGGCTTCCCTCAGAGAGGAAACCCCCAGGAGGAGGCGGCAGTGGGGAAACGGATTGATTGCCAGCGAATTGAGCAGGTGGAGTTAAACTCTCTTCTCTTGCAAATGTCCACCGAACTTCCATCGTCTAGTGATTCAAATGTGCAGGGGGGCTGGGCCCCTCCAAAAGATTTTCTAGGCCAGGCTGTCCCCAGCTGAGCGTGGGGTTTGTGTCTTATTTTGGTGGGTTTTGACATTGGGTCCAGTTCACATCCTACATGGCTTAGGACAAGGTATCAGCCAGTGGCTTCTCCTATAAGACCCTAGTGGCATCAGTTGATGGAGCCTCAGAGCCTTGTGAAGCTGGGGAAGGCAAGGAAGAAACCCACCCACCCTTGCCACACTCAGGAAGAAACCCACCCACCCTTGCTCTTTTCGAGAAGCTGTGTTTTGGGAAACGGAGGAGACCAGGGAGAGGAGGGAGGGATTCAGCCCGTGTCTTCTGCCTTCTGCTCCTGTTTGGTTCATTTCTGCTCTGATCGTAAGCCAGATGTAGGACCCAATTTATTGGGACAAGTGTGGAGAGTTGGTGTGATGTCTGACTGGCTCAGAAAGGTTACAAATCCCACCAGAGCTGCGTTGTGAGGATGGGCGCAAGTAGTGTAGCAGAGCATGAATGGTGCCAAGACAGAACTGAAGTGCCAAAGTGGCCCCAGAAATCAGGGCTCTGCTGGGAACTCTAGATATGTGTGTATATTGTGTGCTTCACATACACACCATTGCCGGGATGGGAATTTGCTGAAAGGGGAGAGAGAATTTTAAAATATTTCCTTCCAGCCAAGGGGAAAGTGAGCTGGGATCCCCCAACTGTGGGCTGCCCAGGGCTGGAGGAAAGTCAGTTGCGAGGGGGCAGAGTGCACAATCTGGCCAACCCTCTGGAGCAAAGGCAGCGAGAGGGACTGAAGAACTTCAACCCTGGTCCGGCGCTGTGTGACCTTTAGGCCAACCCCCCCCCCCAGTCAAATGATGGGGTACTTTTTGTACCACTGCCTGGCTCTCATGCCCCCTCTGCCTCCTTTGCCCCCCCAGCTGCCAACCTCTGTGACCTTAACTGCCTGGCGATTGGGCACAATTTTTACTACAGCTTTGGCCGAGTCCTGGACGGAACCCCCTGCAGCCCAGCATCGCCAGAACTCTGCATCAGTGGCCGGTGCTTGGTGAGTCCTCCGGCATCCTCGGGTGTGATGGGTTCTGCCTGTGAGCAGGAGGGGGGTGATGGAAGCAGTGCCAGAGGATTTCCCAGGAAGCACATTCTGGGGTAGGGCTGAGACAAGCAGCAGCCCAGCCCAGAGCTGAATGGGGGCAGAGGAAGAGGGTTAGGAGAGCCCTCCCCAGAAGCAGGGGCAGGGGTGCAATTCAACCGGTATAACAACCGGCTCGGTGAACGCATGTTTTGCGTGCACACACACCATGCTCTGCACGCATGCTCCGCGTTTAAAATAGCTAATACTTACCTTCAACTGCAGCTGAAGAAAACAGCTGAGGTGCAGCAGAACGCTGTGCCATACGAATCAGCTGTGCTCTAACAAAAAGACACGGAGCCTGGGAAAGAGTAGGGGCGGGCAGGCAGGCCCACATGTTCGCCAGAGCAAACTGGTTTGGAGCCAGCTGATCATCGCAAGAAGGGATTGGGCTGAACTGGGAGAATCCCACCCCTGGGCAGGGGCAGTAAAGGGCACTCTGGCAAGATGCCGTCTGTTTGGTGTGAATAAATAAAAAACTAACTTTGGCTGGATTGTTCAATGTTGTTCTTGGGCTGGCCTTGGCCCTGCCCCCTTTTGGCCAGTGGAAGGACAGGTGGCCCAGATCCTCCCATTCTCGGCCCTCATTCTCCAAGCACAGCAAGATAAAAACACAAAACTCCACACAAGGTGTGGAGGTGTATCACAAACCAAGGAGGCGCTGCAGCAACAGCAGCCTCCATGTTGACCAGGTGACTAAAGGAAAGCTGCAGGTATCACCATTTTCTAGAGGAGCAGAGCTCAGGAGGAAGAGCGGCCCACCCACAAAACAAGACTTTGGCTTTATGGGTGGGGGGAGGGGCGAGGAGAAATGCCCACTCTGGGGGGGGGGGTCCCTGTCCCACCCCAAGACATCCCTGAGCGGCAGCTCTAGTGGTGAGTGGGGAGGTAGGGTAGCCTTGCAGTGGCTTTCTCCAGCCCCCATAACAAGTGGCGTCTCTTCCAAGCGCTCCTAATTGCCACCCTTTGTCCCATCCCTCAGAGAGCTGGCTGTGATGGGATCCTGGGCTCCGAGGCCCTGGCCGATGCCTGTGGCGTCTGTGGGGGCAGGAATGAGTCCTGTGTCTTCGTCCAGGAAGCCTTCCGGGCGACGATTCCCGCCTCTGGTGATTGAATGTGCTGACGTGGGTGAAGCTTTGGCTTTTGGCGTTTGTCAACCCAGCCCCTTCCCTCCTCCTCCCCCTCCCCCTTCCCTCCTCCTCCCTCCCTCCCCTGCTCCTGCTCTACTGGCTGGCTGGGGCTGTCCTGAAGGTGGGTTTTGCCCACCTGACATGCAGGGTGACCCGGGTGTCCTCTAGGAGTCCCACCTCCAGGCTTGCGGGCTGAGCACCTGACACCCTCCTTCCAATAAGCTGAAGCCCTTCACGATGGGCAGCAGGGCACCCCCGCAGATCCTTCCTGCCCATGGAGGGGGCACCAACGCTCTTGGACGGGCACAGAGTCTCGGCATTCTTGGCGCACAAGAGTAACACAAAAGCACTCCTAAGCAACAGGCAGATGCCCCCGGGCCTGCTGAGGACGAATGTGGCCTGGAGACCAAAAGCAGGACATAAACGGCTAAGAATAGTGTGATGAAGGGAGAGGCGCATTGTGAGTCTGTGAAATTCACCAAAAGGATTCGTATGGAATCAGTCTGGATGAAACGTGTCCAGGCATCACACCTGTCTAAGGATAACACCACTGTGTGCAAATGACACAGTTGCAGATGTCAGACCGAAGTTCTACCGTACCTGTGTTGTCCTTGTGCCCTCTTGCCCCATCCCACCTCCTGCGCACTTCACATCCAATCTCAAAGACTCCAGCTGACAAGTGCATACCGGGAAATAAAGTGTGTTCCAAACTGGGGATGGTGTGGGTGCACAGATGAAAGGGAGGCTCCCAGGTGGTGATGCAGAGACGTTGCCGTGAACTCTGACAAGGGGAAAACCGGGGGTGCATTTTGGAAACTGAAGGAAGCCGGGGGGGGGGAATGTCCTTGCTTCCTTTGGTGAAGGAAGTGGGTGAGGGAGGAGGCAGAGAAAACGTTGACAGGACCTCTGGAACACAACGCTTTTCAGCCAGGCAAACTGCATGTTGGCACACCCGGCACACCCGGCCCTCCATCTAAGAGTAAGTTTGATGAGGGGATTCAGGCTGAACTCTTGAGAGCAGACGCCAAGGCCGGCCGTGAGGGGGCAGGCTTCCTTTGTGGCCCTGAGAGGAGCTGGGGTGGGGGGCGGAGGAGAAAGGAAAGAGGGTGGAGGAAGAGATGGGGCCAGCCTCTCACCCAGCAGAAAGAGATGGAAAATAGGCCCTTCCTGGGCGCTCCTCCACTCCCTGAATTGGCATGGAGACGTTGGCCCATGGGAGGTGTCGTCAAAAGAGTTGGGCATTTTCATGCCACCATTCTTGGCATGTGTGAGGATGAATCTAGAAGCGGCCGGAATGGCATAACTGGAAGTCAAAAACAGACCAGGGGAGGGGAGGGTGCCCTCAGGAGAACCTGAAAGAAAACTGGGAGCGGGTGACGAAACGAGGGAGGATTAAGAAGGAAACAGCGCTGAACCAGGTGCACAGAAATGGAGGGAAGAAGCCAGGAGGTCTGCATCAGGCAAACTCACGGGGCTGGGTGGACAGAAGAGAAAAGCTACCCATGGTAGGCAGGAAGAGCCTGACCTCTTTGGAGGGCGAGGACGGATGGTCCGATGAAAGGCTGAGAGGCCCAGAGAACGCAGAGGGAGGGAGAGGAAGGAGGGGAGGGAAGGGAGGGAGGGAGGAAGCGTTGCTCTCTCGGTGCAGAACAGGACAGGAGGGCCCCCAAGAGTGGCCATGGAGGCCCCAGTCCTCCAAAAGGAAGTGGGGAGCAGCTGCAAAGACAAGGGTGGCCCCTTCTCCAGCAGCCCTGGGAAGCCGCAGAGGGGTCTCCCCAGTGCAGGCCTCGCTTCCCTTGGGCCCCACTCCTCAGACTTCCCTCGCTTCCGCCTTTCTCTGACCGGCTCCCCTCCCACTCTCCCAAACAGGTTTCTTGGGGTACAGGAACGTGACCCAGATCCCGGCCGGAGCCAGACAGATCAGGGCAATGGACAACAGCCGCAACTATCTTGGTAGGTCCGTGCTGCAGCTCCAGTCAGCCTTAGCATTTCCTCCTTGGGCCTCTCTCGCCACAGCCATGGCGGGGCTGGGGGGTGGACTCCCAGCAGTCAGCCTTGGAGGGAGAGTGCAAGCCGGAGGTTAAAGGTGGGCAGGGAGGGAGGGGCAATGGGCACCCAATCCTGCCAGGCCCTTCTTTTGCCCAATTCCACGATGGGGATGCAAAGCCTGAAGCCCCAGCCCCCAAGATAAGGCCCAACATGCCAAGGGCCTCAGGTGAGGACACACCCTAGCGTGCCACCCCAAAGACGTTATCCACTCTTCTCCTGGGTATGCGTGCAGGACAGCTTCTGGCTCAGGGAAAATGGCCCAAAGCAGACAAGGGGAACCCCCAGGGTCTGTGGGCATGGGAACACAAGGCTGCCTCCACATTCAGCAGTGCCCGCTCAGGCCCAGAGAAGGGCAGGACATGTCGCCTCCCTCTCCCGGCCAGATCTTAGGAAGCTTTCCTCTCGTCAGAGGGCACTGTGGCTGGAGGTGCTCCTCCCCCCCCCCCGGCTCCCTGAAAGAACATAGAATAATAGAGTTGGAAGGGACCTTCAAGGTATTCCAGACCAACGCCCTGCAACAGCAGGAGACCCTATACCATTTCAGATAAAGGATTGACCAAAGCAGAGGGATGGGGGGGGGGCTTGTGCCTGCTGCAACCCCCTCCCCATTGGTTCGCTCACACACATTCTGACCCAAAGAGCCAGCAAGGATCAAAGCCATGGGGCCGCAGCCTCCACACTTTTGGCTGACCAGGATCTGTGTGCTGTGCCAGTCCAGCCCTTGGCACAGCAGCCCAGATGGCTGCTTCTCAAAGCAACCAAAACTTCTAAACTAAAGCCCTCCGCCCCCCCAGCTCTGCCACCTGGTTCTCTCTCCCGAGCCCACCCAAGCACCCCCACCCCTTCCTGTGCTCTCCCCCTCTGCAGCCCTGATGGAAGCAAACCAGCATTATATCCTCAACGGGGAGTGGGACGTGGACGAGCCAGGTCCCTTCGAGGCAGCAGGCACCCAGTGGCATTATTCTCGCACAGCTGATGGGCACGAGACCCTGGAGGCAGCTGGACCCACAAGCCAGGATCTGTTTATCATGGTGAGAAGGGCCTCCCCCTTCGAAAACAGAAATGGGACAATTACTGTTTTTAGCCCCTTTGAAGAAGGCCACCTCTGGGCACTAAAAGCTGGGTGGGAGGCACAGGTCACCCAAGGACTCGTGGGCCTCACCCTAGAGATGCGGGAAACGGCACACAGTACTGGCTTCTCCTGGTTATCTAAACTGGAACGAAGGAAGAAAACGGCACAGGCACAGGAGCAGCTTTGCAAGGGCAGGCAGCCTGAGGGGGGTGCAAGTACGCCTGGGCCTCTGCTAACACCCCCTATCCCACCCCACCCCATTGCCAGGTGCTTTTTCAGGAGGAGAACCTCAGCATAGACTACCAGTACTGGGGGCCAAGGAAGCAGACCCTCCACCATGCGCAAGGGGAGGCCCATGCTCTGCGCCAGCCGCAGGCCAGGAAGGTAGGGGCCCAGCACCCAGAAGACCCTGCAGACTTTTCTGAAGCCACAGCAGCGACACGCCGTTTCACCAAGGCCCAGGAGGCGGCCAAGGAGGCGCCCCAGAAGAAGGTCACCCCAGCACCCCTGAGGACTCCTGCAGTGCCAGGTAGCTCTGGGGCAGGCACGGGGGGAGGGGGGAGAGCCCCCCATTATCCAGACCGTCCATTTCTGTTTCTCTGGCAGAGGCAGGAAGGGGAGCAATGGGCAGGGGAGGCATGACAGATTTCTAGGTGGAACAGCTGTCCTGTGGCCCAGCTCTGGCCCCAAAGGCCCACAGATATATAGTGGCATCCTCTAGCTCAGTGGTGCCGCCCCCCCCCCCCCAGCAACTTCTTAAATGCTACTTTATTCTTTGTTAACGCCGCTCCTAAGAAACTGAACTGGGAGTCCACTGGAGTGCTCCCGAGAGAGGGGTCAGGCCTTTCTTCGGGCGAGGGGGGGACTGCGGGGGGCATTGGCTCTCTGGGCCACACTGCCACGTGCTCCTGGGAGAGAGAGAGTCCTTAGAAAGAGATGCTCATGAGTTGGCAGGCAGGTAGCCCTGTGAAGCAGAGAAGCCTTAGCTGGCAAACTCAGACTCTGAGAGAGTGGCAAAGGGGCCTTGAGGTCATCCACTCCCATCCTGCTCAAACAAGCCCTTCACTCAAATCCATCCAGCGAAGGGAAGTCTGTCGCACCTTCCATGATCAAACAGCTCCTGGCCTCCCTGTAACTAAAATGCCTGTTGTACACTTCGGGACAGGGAAGAACGTGACCCCACTGAGAACCGATGGGGATGCTTCTCCTTCCCTTCTCAAGGCAAAGCATCCCCAGTTCAGCTAGGCTTCTGCCCCCGCATTCTCTAAACAAGTTCCAGCCAGGGATGGGATCTGACTGGTATAACTATCGGTTGTATTAGCATCGCGCGCGCGCATGTGCGAGCTGTGCGAGTGCAATTTACAACCTGCTGAGCTCCCCGGACAACTGAGCAGCATTGCGTGCAAGTGCGCAGTGGTTGGAAAGGCCCTTTTTTCCTGCTTTTTCAACCGTAACTGTGCTGCGCAAAGCAGCCGCAGTTGAAAAAGCAGGAAATAAAGGTCAGGTAAGAGCCCAGGCAGGCGGGTGGGCCACAACAGCATCAGACATAGAACCAGTTCTATGTCTGCTGCTCTTCGGAGCAACCAGTTCTATAGAGCTGGACAGAACCGGTAGAAATCCACCCCTAGTCCCAGCCTCTAAATCCTCCTTAAGGGGGTGGGGTGCCCAGCCCGGGAATCAGGGCTTAAGGGAGGCTGGCTCTGATCCCCCCAGCCAGAGTGTCCACAGCTACCTTCACCTTTTGCTGGCAGCTTTCCAGCTCACCATGCACTAGATTTTGGGCAAACTGGACTGGATAGAAAATGCAGGTTTCCTTTTCGCTTGCTTGCTTGCTTGCTTTTAGACTGCCACTCCTACAGCACCCAGATAGGAGCCTCTTCAACCTCTCTTTAAAAGACGAGGTGCCCTCCATCCCACTTCCCCAGGCAGCTGGTCCCACTGTAGAATGGCTCTGTTATTAGAAAATTCTTCTTCACGTCCAGGGAGAACCTGCCTATAATGGACAACCCAAAGGCATCTCAGGGAACTATTTCTCCCCAGCAAGGGACAGGCAGCCCAACAGGACTTCTGGACATCAGAATCATTGCCATAGCAACCCTAGACTCAGGCACAGACCATTGACCATTGATCAGAGCCGTTCCCTTGACATCTTCCATCCTCTTTGGCTGCTCATGGGCAGGAGACTCTCCCTAACAGCCCTTTAGGCCTTCCAACAGTGCCCACTGCTCCTCTCACAGAGTCTCTGCCACTTGCCAAAAGGGGGTCCAAAGTAGGGGGATTGGAGCCTGGTGGTCATTGCTGCTTTCAGTCAGAACCGGGAGAAGATTTACCCACTGGATTTTCAGCAGCTCCTCAATAAAACAAGAGGACAACCAACAGGTGCAATTCCGCCAGGCCCTCACTTGTGACATTGGCACTAAGGAAATCACTGAGATGTGCAGTGGAACTGCCCCCCCCCTCCCCAACCAGCTGGCACCATCGAAAGGGTTGCAGATCGGAGGAGTGGCAGCTTGACCAGAAACAACAGGGTGGGTCTAGGCAGTTGGAAAAGCATGCTGCCCCCCCCCCCCAATTTCCCCATGGGCTGCTGCCTTTAATCCAGGAGGAGGCCCAAACGTCCTATCCTTGCCACCACCAGCAGCAGCTCAGGCCGTCTCTCCCTCCCTCCCTCTCTTCCTCCTGGCTTTGCAGGACCCTGTGGGAAATGCGACCCACGGAGAGGGAAATCGCAACGGTTACACCACTATTGCAACAGCGACTTCGGTAAGTAGTCTTTCCCCTTGCCGGGCTGGGCTGAAGGGGAGACTGGCTGCGCAGGGGCACAGCACTCGGGTCTCCCGTGGCGCCGGCTTCCTTCCCTCAGTCCACGTTAGGATCCATTCAGGCTGCACAGAAATCCGCTTGGATGGTCCGGGAAGACGCCCGCGCTCAAAACGGCTCTTCGCTCTGCCTCATTGGCATACCATAGGAGCCTCAGGCAGACAGGCCGAGACTGGCGGTAGTGCGCGAGGAGGAATGCGCCAAGTCCGTATCCAGGGGCAGTCGGCCGCTCGTGGACAAGGGGGGGGAGGTGCAGGATGAACCGGGGAATGGGGGAGCAAGGCCGTGGGACAGCGGCACTTTGGCTCCTCTCAGCGGCTGATCAGCGAGTGGGCTTCTTCCCTGCAGTCTTCCGAGCACGGATTCTCTCAAAGCGCTACGTCGGCTCCGAGACACGCTACGATGTGCAGGTGCAGCAGACATACCGCAACCGTTTCCCTCTACGCTCGCGCGAGTACGTCTGGGTGCCCAACACCTGTGACTGCCCCCACCTGCTGGAGCGGCGTGAGTATCTGTTCATGGCGCGGAACCACGTCAACTTCGAGCAGACCCTCAACCGGCTCTTGCTGCAGCGCGATGGCTACGCCCGGCCCTGGTCACCCCGCGAAGACCTGCTGCTTCGCGAGGCAGCCCCGCTTTGCCAGCCCGGCCCTCCCGCCTGAGAGCCTCCGTCTGCTCGCGGAAGGGAGCCGCAAGACCCAGCAACTGCTGAGCGCGTCACGGACCCTAGTCCGCCCCGCCCGGCAGGGCAGCGCAGATGCGAGACTCTGACGCCGGCGCCCTAGGCTTCTGAGCTGCCCGGGGACAGTGCTGGGAAATCATGGTGCCGCCTCCGAGGCGCATCCAAGCTGGGCGAGTCCGGGACCGAGCAGAAGGGCTCTGTTGGGTCAGCCCCATGATTGTCCCCTGGAAGAGCCGCCGAGCCCCGGGCGTCCAGTGGCCTCTGCCGTTTGGCTCCCAGCTGGACTGGGTGCGTCCCGCATTGAAACTCCACCCCCCAATTTATCCATTTTTCTTTGACAGAGAGATCTTTTTAACATTTCATGCAATAATTCAACATTATCCAACATTCAGGGTTCCACAAATTCTGGCATCTCTGCGCTGAAGATGTTACCTGTTACTTTAATAAGCCCTGACTGAGTATCTTTGCGGATGTACAATTTGTCCGTTTTAGCACCACATGACCCCGTTACGTGCTAGGCTGAGGGGTCGCCCTGGTGTATGGAAACCACCTGGATTAACTTATTTGGCACACAGTTTACATTCCAACTCGGTATGCTTAACTTTCAGATGGAGATAATTTAAGTTTAAAATAAATGTATACATAAACCATAAGTAAGAATCCAGCTTAAATGTTACTATTAAAGATGTATAAATTTATGACACAAATAAATAGGTACTCAAACCAACGACTTAAAAACATAAGCCTAAAACTGATTGTTACCTTGTTGGATAATGAAATGTTTGCAGAAAAAAAAGTGCAGAGAGCATCAAAAACCCTGAAGTTCAACCCTGAAGTACAAATATTCTCTTATATTTATAAGCCTAAAATTTAAAAAGACTAATAAAAAAATAGAAAATAAATTACAAACGAATTTGCAAAAACACAGATTCTGTGGAGATCAAGTTCAGCATCTCCACATCCCATTTGCAGCAAAGCCAACCCAGACTTGAGAAAGGAAATCCAGCGGGAACATCCTCCCTATAAGCGACAAAACCATTCCAAATAGTTTGTTTTCAAAAAAGGGGAACTACATCACAGTGACCCTAGTCTAGGGCTATTATAATCATCGAGGCAGAACGTCCAATGCTCCCATGATGACAAAGGGGGGAGGGGCAAAACCTGGTAGACAAGGGGAGCCAGGAAGGTCATTCCCACATTTGGCTGGGGGGGGGGAAGGGGGGGAGATTTCAAACTGCCCTAAAAGAATCCCAGCCAGAACACAAAGCTCAGGCCAGGAGTTGCTCTGGAAAGGGCCCCAGAGCGGGTCAGAAGCAGGAGGTGGGCAAAGCCCAGTGGTGAGATTCAATTTTTTTTACTGCCGGTTCTGTGGGCGTGGCTTGGTGGGTGTAGCAGGGGAAGCATACTGTAAAATCTCCAGCCAGAGGTGGGATTTGCCAGTTCTCTGAACTACTCAAATTTTCCCCTATCGGTTCTCCAGAACTGGCCAGAACTGGCCAGAACCTGTTGAATCCCACCTCTGGTGAAGCCCAAAGGCACAGGTGCGCAAACCCTCCAAGGAGCTCCTGGCAAGAAAGGTTCAGAGTGAATCAAAGGAAACTGTCTGGAATAGGCGATCTGACCGGCTCTGTCTGGAATAGGCTGTCCCCTAAGGCATCTGGATGGAAGAGGATAATAACTTCGTTCATCCTGACAGATCTGGATAGCTGCCGAATCGCTTGCGATGTAATCTGCATTATGTCATTACATTTTTGATTTTACTGTTTGTTGGTTGAACTGTCTGCCGCCCTGCACTGTACGTTGGCTAGGTGGCCATATAAATTGTCTAAGTACAGTGATCAGCCACATTGCTAAAACCAAACAAACTCCTGGGGGCAGATGGCACCTCCCCAATTGTAGCAGTGACATCCCCAGCCGCATCAATAGGTCAAACCAGGACCAAAAGAGGCCCCTGTGTTTCAGCATGGGTCAGTCCTGTGCACCCCATTTTAGGAAGGATATTGGAAAAGATGGGGGGGGGGTCTTTCCAGGGGAGAGCAAGAAAGGTGAGATGGGGCCTGAAGAGCAGCGCTTGGGGGCTTTGGGTGTGTTTAGCCTGTGGGATGTGCTGAGGCTGAATGCAGGGACCGACTCCATGGGGGCTGGAGGACCTTCAGTTGGGGGTTCCAGGATTGACACCAGGGAGCAGCCAGGATCACTCCTGCTCTGGATCTGAGAAAGGAATCTCCCCTCGTGTCTCAGGGCCAATGTTGCCAGAACAGGGATGCCCAGGTGTACCCTCCGTGGAGGTTCATCTCTGCCCTGGGGACCTGTTCAGAAGAGAGGCGGCAGCACCCCTGACTATGCCTGCCCCCCCCAGGTGTTGAACCTGCGCACAGAGGCCATGCCATGGATAGGGAGTGGGCAGGGGAGCCGGTGCCCCAGTTCCTGGCACGTCTCTTTGTAGGGGTCCAAAATCACCATGTTTGGGACCGCAGCGTTCCCCCGCCTCTCTGCCAGCAGATAGATGCGTCCGTTGGCTGAGCTGCATCCTTCAAAGAACTTCTGAGCCAGGCCATCATCCTCCACGGGGGTCCACTCGTCAGTGTAGATGTCGAAGCGGAAGGCCCCCCCTCCAAAAGTGTAGAGGGCCCCATTCAAGGCTGCCACACAGAGGTCATACCTGAAGGAAAGAGAAGTGGGGGAGGGATGGAGCCACCCCACAAACAACACTGCTCTCTGGAGCGATCTGGATCCACTGTTGGAGCTCCCCCCAGAGCCTGAGTTGCCAACAGCCCAACAGCTCAGTTGTGTTGAGAAGCTGTAATGGGGTGCTCCACACCTGAGGTGGCCCTTCAAACGGTAGCCTCATCTATCTGAAATTGGCACGAGGAAGGAATCTCTCCCCAAAACAGCACATCTGAGGAAGGGCAGAGATGGCCCCAAAGTCCCCCTTTGGCCCTGACTTCTCCTTTGGCTACGCAAGATGCCAGGGAACATCTAAGTCCTCCCCTCTCTGCAGCCCACCCCCTCCCCCAAAGGGAAAGCCGGCACTCCTCACCTTGGCAACGGTGAGAAAGAAACAACATCCCACATGTCCGTCTCGATGTCCAGCCGCTGAACGGCCCGGCAGACATCCCCGTTCTCATCCAGGCCACAGACCACGTAGATCCGTGCCCCCACACCGATGGCTCCAGCCCGTTCCACGGGGTGGATCAGGGGGCGGGTGGGCTTCCAGGAGGAGCCCGCCAGGGCGAGGCACTCAACGCTGGGGGTGACGCCCTCCAGGGTGCTCCCCCCCATGACATACAGGTGGAAGCCAACCCCCACTGCGCAGTGGCTATCGCGAGCCTCCTTCATGGCCGGCCCCTCCAGCCAGCTGTCTTCCCAGCTGTTGTAGATCCACACCCAGTCCACAGGGGCCCAGAAAAACTCCTCCCGGAAGTTCCCTCCTGTGACGAAGAGGAGGTTGCCTGCAGAGAGAGCACAGGGAAAGGAGGTGGCTCTGTGCCCGGGGAAGGCTGGGAAAAGGAGAGGCTTGGCAGAGGCGGCTCCCTCCTGGCAGAGGCAGAGGCTCCCTGCCTTCCCCAGGACCTCAGCACCAGCATGACACTGGGCAGGTCCACAGCAGCACCCAGTTGAGCATCCCAAAGTGGGGCAGGTTGACTGCCACCCACCGAGGGGGAGGGGCGGGAGCCCCGGTAGCAGCTGTCGCCCAAGAAGGGGAACCGCAAGGTAGGCTGCCTCAGAACAATCCGTTCCTTATTTGGCCACGACACTGATGGACTCCCAAAGGGCTTTGAAATTGTTCACTTTGGCAATAAAGGGGGCACCTCCCCCCCAATTGCCCAGGCCCCCCCTGACCAGCCACATGGTGCTCGGAAGTGAGGGGGCTCCCTGCCACCCAGAAGCAGAGCAACTGCCCAGAGGGCATCCCAGAAGACTCTCCCTTCCTAGCCTGCAGCCCATCAGGACTTGGAGCAGAGCCCCAGATTCAAATCCCAGCTCTCTCCTCCTTCCAGTTCCACCCTGGGCACTGGGAAGGGAGGCCAAAGGCCCAGCAACCACAAGGCGAGGAATCAGCCCCAGGGCAGCGAGCCGAAGAGCCTTTCCAATAACCGGGCAGCTCTGGTGAGGGGGCTTCTAGAGAGTAGAGCAAGCCAAGAGCTGCTTTAGCAATGACTCTCTCCCTGCCCCCCTCTTGCTATGGGGCTGCAGCCCAGAGCCCACCCTCTCCCACTCCCCACCCACCCCCGGGGAAGGAGCATTACCCACGGCAGCCACAGCATACTGGGTGAGGTTTCTGCGCTTGAGCGGCGAGCAGGCCTGCCAGGCCCCCGTCTTGGGCAGGAAGTGGAAGAGCTCCTGCTGTTCTTGGTCACGTTTCCCGGCCATCACAAAGAGAGTCTCATAGCTCCGGCTTGCGCAGGGGGCCTGGGCAGCATCCCGCCAGTTGGGGGGTGGGAAGCGGTCCAGCTCTTTCAGCAGCTGAGCCCGAGTGCCCATCCTGGGGCACTGGCTGCCCTTCACCAGGCGGCCAAGGAAGGGGAGGCTGAGGAAGGGCACTCGCACTAGGCCCATCAGCTCCAGGAAATCCTTAGCCCGCCCTTGCAGGTCGGCCACTACCCACTGCATCACCGTGTCAAAGACCACGTCCTCGCAAGCCACAAAGAGCTCGTCACTCTGCAGCAGCTCCATCAGAGCCTTCTTGGGAAGCTCCTCAACCTCGCCATGGGTCACCACATCGGCCCAGTGGCTGAGGGCCACATTGAGGGCAGCAGAACCAAGTGCCATGCAAGCAAAGCACTGTGCGTAGGCCCTGAGGCTCAGGCAGTTGGAGACATGCAGCTCCCTTTCCAGAAAGGTCTCACAGCGCCTCTTGGCAGCCTCCAGCCGCAGGAAGTCGGCCGTTTGCAGAAGGCTGGTGACATTGCCAGGGGTGATGCCAAGGCTGCCTGTCCGGGTGAAGTCTAGAAGCGCCCGGAAGGGCTCCGCCTCAAGCCCCTGGATCCGGATGTGCCGCTCGGTGCATTCCCGGGTGCCACCAAAGAACATAGCCTCAAAATAGCTGCTGTGGCAGGCCAGGGCCCACCGGTTGACCGGGAAGCACTTTCCCCCAACTTCCAGGACTGCATCACTCTCAGGGTTGCCCTGAACTGCCACACATGGGGACGGATCCATGGCGGCTGGCTGACTCGAGAAGCCAAACCCAGAATAAAACGCCTTCCTGTCCTGTGAGCTTGGCTCCCATTCAAACCCTGGTGATGGGCCAGCAGAGCAGTTGCTAGGCCCGATATAGACACAACTCCAACCCTAAAAATAGAGGCCAGGCTGCTTTACCCAGGGACCCATGTCACAACCCCTCATGCCCACTTGCTGCCTGGTAGCAAACTTGTTTGCCTGTCTGCCCAGAGCAAGTACAACTGTTTCCGTACAAGAGGAGAAGGAACACCAATCCTGAGGTTAGAAATGGATGACTTTTTCACCAATCTCTCTCTCTCTCTTTCTGATTGCACAGCCCAGGGCTGTTATGAGGAAAAGAGGAGGCAGGAGTATTAAGAATGTTTGCCACCTCAAGTTGCATAATACAATAGTAGGATGAAATGTTAGTAACTGCTCAGCTGCCCAAGTCTTTGACCCTTACCTAAACATTGCAACAAGTGGAATTTCAAAAGACTTAACCCTAACAGGAACAATGGGGCTACAGTGTGCCTGGGAGGCTGCATGTACCTTTGGTGAAACAAGTCAGCCATGGGCAAATCCCTCCTTGGTCCAAGGAAACATTTTTGACTACAACTGAGTGCCATTTGTGTTATCTTCCTTTTTAACACCCTTATCTTTTGAGATTCAGACTACTTGGTGTTATAAATTTGCTCTCCATTATAAAATTCCTAACATTAAGAATGTTAATGCAGCATTGGAGCAGCAGCGACCTGCAGACCCTATAGGAGCCTACAGTGGATTCTAAAGGCTTTATTTTAGCACCTCACTTTTACTCTCATTCATACCGCACACCTTTCATGTTATTGGTCAGTGGCAAAAGGTGGTAAGAAGCCCCCTTAGAGGGCCAAGATGAACCTCAATGGAAATTGGAAGGTGCGAGTTCAGATTTTTCTTCCCTTGAGTTTTTTTTACTCAACGAAGTCATCCATTTTAGTGATTGTCCATCAAAGTCTGCTTAGTCCTCAACATGTTCTTCATTATGACAATATGGTATTAAGTACAGAGAAATTTAGTCAAAAATTATCCCTCAATGAGTTGGCCTGGAAAATCTTGTATTCGGGTATAGACAATTGTTATCAATAGTTGCCAGATTACTTTCCCAACTTCTGCAGCCAATGGTTCCCCCCCCCCCTTTCAAACACAGGTTTTCACCACAACCGTTTGACTGGCATACAAGCCCTTGCTTGCCCAATTTTTCTCCAAGATAGAAACGCAGCTTGCCCAGAGAGGCAACAGACTGGAAAAGGAAGCTGGGCCACTGTTCGGCTCTGTTCGGGTGTAAATGGAATAATTACCTTTTTGCTGTGGATCAAAGTCCAACAAGCCCAACAAGCAAAGATGGTCAGCTTGCCACCAAGCAAGCAGATACAGACCAGGTTCAAGATTCTATCCCAGGAATCATTTTGAAGAAAACAGCTGTTGTGCCTCAAGCGCAGCCTACCACTTAATTATAGTTTTTTCTCAATGTGCACTACCCATGAGTTTTCACATTCTCCTACATTCAACTTGTGAGAAGATTCCGGGTGCGTTTTATTATTTGTCAAATAAATTCTCTTCCTTCAACAAGGAATGAAAAGGAAAATGAATGCTCACAAACTACACACATTTTATCACCTTTTCTTTATGACTAAATGTTCACGTGGCTACTGTTCATTTGTCCTAGATGCCTTCCTGAGAAAACAGAGAGTTATCAGCAAAGATGAAGACCTGAGGACACAGGACCAAACCAGGGAGTGATCGGATTTATCCAGAGATTAAAGGAACAGGAACCAACCAGAATAATCTGTCGGATTTTACCAAACTTTCCAATGCGCTTTCAATGGTTTTCACAGAAAAGATGGTCCAAGCCCAGTGCAGAAAAAAGACACCACCTCGTTGTAAGACTATTTCTTGGCCCCCACACAGTGTCACACAAAACAAGAATATTATAAGTTCCTCCTCCTCCTATACAAAATGAGCATAAAAAAATAATTTCTCCTGCAAATGTGGCTCCTTTCCAGAAACCGCCTTCCACTCCTCCTAAGTTCTTGAACCACAGAACAATGGTCAGCCATCTTGCTGCTGAATGAAGGGGTTCGGAATGGCTTCCATCCCGTCTTGCGGGCAGATGAGGACCACTGAGGTCCCCCTGCAGACCACCAGGCCCAGCTGGCGGGTGTCTTCTGTGAGTTTGTACTGGTCATCCGGATCTGAAGGGGGAGGGGGGAATCAGAAAGCGTTATATGGGCAGGTGCCCCTGGGCAAAGGCCCCGGCTCCAGAGCAGCAGATAGGAGAGCAGGACCTCCCACTCCCCTCCTCAGTCCTGATGAAGTTACCAAGCTGGGTCACGAAACGCCCGAGAGGAAAGCCCCTGCCCACCCCCGTCTCCCATCCCTCATGGGGAGAGCCCGAGGGCCGCCGCCTGCCTCCTTCCCTCCGGTCGTGGCGGAGGGGGGGGGCGGTGGGGGGCTTCGATCACTCACCTCTCATGTACTCGATGGTCCCGTCCAGCACCAGGTTGAGCAGCGGGTCGAAGCCTTTCAGGACGCCGCTGGCTGTGGGGAGAGAAAGGGAGAAATGCCCTGCACTCTCCGTGCCACCGCAACCCAGGCGCCCAGCCCACTGGCAGCCCCCGCCGCCGCTCACCTTCCCGGCCGCCCTGGAACTTCACGCGGATGGTCTTGTCGATGTACTTGGAGAGGTCCAAGATGCTCTCCTTCTTCTTCTTCTCCTTGTCCTGCGGCCGGAGCAGAAGGACGTCAGAACCCGCCGCCGCTCACCGCCACCCGGAGGAAAGCCGCCCCCACCCCGCTGACCCCCTGCCCACCCCGCCGCCGTCGCTGCTGCCGCTCACCGCCATCTTGCTCTCGCCGGGGATCCCGCGGCCGGGACCCTCGTGGCATCACTTCCGCCCACCGGCCTCCCGGGACCGCCCTCTCGCCTCCAATGAGCGATGGGGAGTGCGGTCATGTGACCGGAGGGCGCCTCCGCGAGCCATCGAGACTTCCGGGGCTCTCGCACGAGGGTCCTCGAGTCGAACCCCGTTCCGCTCCGGCGCCGAGACTAGGCTCGAGAGGGGCTCCGGGGCCGGCCCGCGACGGTCTCCGCCTTTCCGCTCCCGGAAGCCCCCCCCGCCGCGAAGCTCCCCGGCCGGCCGGGAGGAGCTTCCGGGGTTGCTAAGTAACGGGCGCCCGCTTCCTGCCTGGCGCGGATCGGCCTTCCCCGCTGTTCCTCCGGTGGCTGCGGGAGACGAGAGGGAGAGGCGGCCATGGAGGCTGGCGGGCCGCGCGGATGGGTGCTAGCGCTGCTAGTTGCCCAGGTGAGCGTCCCTCCCGGGAGGCGGGGAAAGAGGCGGCTGGCCTCAGGCGGGGTCCCCGAACTGTCCCGGCTGCTCTGCCTCCCTCCAGGTCTCCGGCGAGTACGGCGTGGCCCGTGTCTTCCCGGAGAAGGGCGGCGGCGGGAAGGACTACTGCATCCTCTTCAACTCGCAGTGGGCCCACCTGCCGCATGACCTGGGCAAGGCGGTGAGTCCCTGGGGGGAGGGCGGTGGGCGGGGAGGTGGTCCCCGGCCGGGATGGCTGACAGAAGGCCTCCCCCCTCCCCCCCCGCGCAGTCTCTCCTGGCGCTGCAGGATCAGACGGTGTCGACCCTGTGCGCGGCCTCCGAGGTGCCCGAAGGCGGCTTCGGCAACGCGGTGCCCATGGTGATGCGGGGCAACTGCACCTTCTACGAGAAGGTCCGCCTCGCGCAGGTGAACGGCGCCCGGGGGCTGCTGATCGTCAGCAAGGAGAGGCTGGTGAGTCGGCGCGCGGGGACCCCGACCTGGCTGGAAGGGAGGGAGGGAGGGAAGCGGGAGGGCTCTCCAACTCCTCCTCCTCCTCTTTTCCCTTTTGTAGTATCTTCGTTAGGGAAATGTTTCACCAAGTGAAAAAAGAAACAGGAAAGCAAGAAAGTGCCAGAGCATGAGAAAACAAAAAGAAGACCAAAGATAGTAAAGAAATGACTTTCGATTGTTATACACATTCTTCAAACTCTTTCCCCCTTCTGAGTTGCATCACGCTGTTCCTTCTCCCTTATTAAGCCCTGAAGAATCACTACGTTCAGAAATCATCCCTTCATTTTTATCCATTATAGTTGCACGGTCCTTTTTAAAAGGTTTGGTCTTCTATAACAGTAGCTGCTGTTCCCTCCCTAATCAAACATCAATTCAGCCATTTCTGCAAGTTCTGCCGTAGTCACAACCCAAGCATGAAGGCGATTCTGATCTGTCTGTATTGCCCTTTTCTTTGGCCTCCCGTGGCCTTGTGTTCCTAAACACAAATGCTGTAACATTTTTAGCACCTTCAGATTTCCCTCCCGTGCCTATATAGGTTAAACAAAGCTGCTCTGATGCTGGTGAGTTTAGTTTTTGGGCAGCAGAGATTGAGTTGATGTTTCCTAGGTGGTGTATTTAGGTGCTGCTTTCCTTTCTACTCTTCTCATCAGGTGCCCCCCGCTGGTAACCGGAGTCAGTATGAGGAAATTGATATCCCAGTGGCTCTGCTCAGCTATGCAGATATGCTGGACATAGGACAGGTGAGACTTCTCCATGTTTGGGTGTTCCTCCACATAGTCGAGCAGGAGGTGCTTCTAGATAAAATGTTGGGGAAATACTGAAAAGCAGAATCATTTTTTCCAATGAAAGTAACATTGACTATTTAATTGATATACCTTGAAAGATTGTGGAATGAATATAAACCCCCCTCCCCCAAGGAAAAAGAGTAGTGGTGCTTAAAGAAATAGTATGTCTTCATTTTTTTACTGGTAGGCTCTTGCTTTGCAGACTGGGGTCCTAAAGTACTGAGTTGGATAGGTGACCATCCAGTCCCCCTTTGAAGGGGATCTCATCGCTTCATGTAGCAGAGTGTTCTGCCTTTGTTCTCTAGTTTTCTAGGGTCTCATCAACCTTCCAGGAATTGTCAAGCGTTGCCAAGAGTTTTTCTCAGATCATTTCTGTAACTCCTCTGTGGGGAACTTTGTTGGCCCTGCTGAGAGAAAGACCACTAGAGTTCCTTCCGTTCCTACTTAAGGCAGCCCAGCAGAAGCAGATAGGAGGACAGCTATTCTATGCAAAATATTCCTAGTTTGATTCTGATATGATTTCCCCCTGCACCCCTGCAGAAGACCAGTTGTATAGTTGCAACCTGCAGAAATTGTGGGCTGCTTTAGTAGAGAGATGTAACTGCATATATCAGCCAGTCCATGTTTTGCAGTTGCTTGACCTGCCCTACCTCACTGGACAAGTGACCAAGGAGAGGGTCATGTCCCTTCCTTTCTCCAGTGAACCTATATCCTCAGTTGCTTTTGGTGGCAAAAGGACAGTTGGGCCTCTTGCAGGGTGTTTTTAGGAGGGGGATTGATCCTGGGTTGGTTTCTGGCCAGAAGAAAAACTAAATGGCACAGTATACAAACAATTGTTGCTGTCTGCTTAACTGGGATGGGGGCAGCATTGTATACTCTCTTTGAAAAATTAAGTGTTTTAAAACACACATGTTTCTGGGGAAGAAGTGTTCTTTTAGCTCTATGTTTATGTATTTCATGTTATTTAAGAGCTGAGCAGGGGGGTGTTGGGTGATTTGAATAGTACCTAGGCAGGGCAATGAGCGTGATGTCCTATACGGAAGCTGAAAGTACATTCCGTGGTGACACATACGACAAACCTGGACCTTCATCTCGGAGTTCACCTGTGTGCTGATTGCTGGTGGGGGGAAGCGTTTCGCTCTCTTTGTTCCCTTTTTGGCCTTGCTGAGTGTCTCCTTTGCACCCGGTGTAGGTCTCATTTTGGGGTCCAATTGATGGCCCATTTGTCCAGACTTCTGAAAACCCCTGGCATTTCTTTGGGGGCTTGGCTTGGTCCAGGGGGTCACGGTTCCCCAGTTGAAACTAGATCAAAGAGTCTTCGTCTCGCGTCTTCTGGCTGCTCCTTGCCGTTCATGGATGAGTTCTGCCCGCCTTCTGCTTGCTTGCCCTGCGTAGTGGTTGGGGCCCTCGTTGTGGCATGTGGTAGATGACTCCTGTTTTTCCCTCTGGGGCTGCTGGGTTGTTCGCCTTACTTGGGACATTTTGGGGCATGGGGGGGCGGCTTTAGTTGGTTTGTGTGCTGACTCCATCCATGTGGCTGTACTAGCCTGGTGGCGGTTTCTGATGGCGGTTTTTAATGTACTGTGATCCTTTTTATGACTTGTGTTGGTTTTGCTGTGTTACTGGGTTGAGTGAGCAGGCACTTTTTCATGTGTGGATATCCATTTTGTTGTAAAATAAGAGTAAACTAAAAGATTTAAAAGATTTAAATAGAAGAAGGCAACCAGTCAAAACTGGGTTTGGGGGGGAATTTCAAAAGGCAACCAAAATAAATACCTTTGTGGAAAAGTGGATTATTTGGGGAACTGTTTGTGTGAGGATTGGCTGCTTCCCAAAGATAAGAGACCAGAAGGAGACCACAGGTAGTCCTCAACTTACGGCCACTTGTTTAACAACCATCTGAAATTATGAGAGTGCTGAAGAGTTATGACAAGTCTTCATACTTATGACCATCACAACATTCTGGGGGTCACATGATCAAAATTTGGGTGCTTGGTAACCGGCATGGACTTACAATAGCCGCAGTATCCTGGGGTCATTGACCACCACTGATGACCTTCTCAGGGGACTTAGGGGGAGGGTGAAGCCAGATTCATTTACCCAGCTTGACCGTGGCAAAGAGATCATAAAATAGGGTGTGCCTCGCTCAGGCATCACCTAAGAACAGAAGCTTCGGTCCCAATTACTGTAAGTCAAGACGCGCCATTTTGGCCGGCAGAGTGCTGCAGGAGACCGTCCAGGATGAAAACTGAGCATGGGAGAGGCCATGTGCAGCCAGCCCACCCTGCCCCTGTGTGCCCTGTTTTAGCTGCCAGAGTCACCGCAGGCAAGATTTAAGCCTTGAGCTTGACACTGCTGACTTAGAAGCTACCAAATCCTACCCAGAGTAGCTAAAAGGAACCGGATCTGTTAAAGAAGAAAAGGCTGGGGAGGGTTACAACAGCAGCCTTCCAGTCTGTGAAGGGAAGAGGGAGGGGTGGGCTTTTCCTCCCTGGCCCCAAGTGTGGACCAAGCGGGATTTGGAGATCCTGACTTGAGCTCTGAAGCCACAGAAGGAACAACTTCCCTCCTCAAGCAGTGGCTGCTTCATCGCTGGAGGTTATTGAGGCAGACCGCACAGCCCTTTGCCAGGAGATTCCTGCCCTGGAAAGGAGTTGGATGGGAGACCCTCCGAGCTCCCTGGGACTAATTCCCAGAGGAGAACAACATTGGCTCAGCGTTGCACTCATTTACTCTTTTCTTTCCCCTTCCCTCCCGCCCTCCCTCTCCGGTAGAGCTTTGGTCGCTCGGCCAAGGTGGCCATGTACGCACCCAGCGAGCCCGTTCTAGACTACAACATGGTGATCATCTTTGTGATGGCGGTGGGCACGGTGGCCATTGGCGGATACTGGGCCGGGAGCAGAGACGTGAAAAAGTAAGTGTAGAGACGATGCGGCCCTGGAGGGGGGGAGGAATTGGGGAGGGGGGGGTTGTTTTGGTCTCCTGCCCTTTCTAAAGGCCTCTGTTGGGATATGAGCAGGAGGCAGCTGCTCTGCCCCACAGTCTCCCCACCGCTCTCTCATCCTCACACCTCTGATGGTCTCAGGAGGCCCATAAGCAGAACAGAAGACAGCCCCCCCCTCCCCCCCATCCCTCAGCCGGGGATGTCTTGCTTCTGAACAGGGAGGTGGTGTTAAGCCAGCAGTTGACCAGCTCATCCTCCAGAAAGAAAGCTGAAAATGACTTAGTAATTTCATTTATTTATTTGCTTTTATATAACGGCCAAAGAACATCCACTCGTAGAACCCCAGCTGTTTGGAAGACCTGGTAGTGGAAAAGAGGTGGCCCTGTGCAGCCCCCGCCCAGTCAGAGAGACTGGGCTGCTACCAGAGCCCCCAGTCTTCCTGGCACAGGAGGAGAGGGAGGGGGGGGCAGCCTCCCCTGAGGACCCACCTCTCTCTTTTCCAGGCGCTACATGAAACACAAGCGGGACGACGGGGCTGAGAAGCAAGAGGACGAGACGGTGGACGTCACTCCAGTCATGATCGGTGTCTTTGTGGTCATGTGTTGCTCTATGCTGGTCCTCCTCTATTACTTCTACGACCAACTAGGTACTGACTAGGAGGCGAGCCCTGGGCAGCCACCTCTCTCGCTCTTTGGGGCTCCTGGGGTCTCTGGGCTCACCTCGCCTCTGTTTCTGTGGGGGGAAAGGCTGGGATCCTCTGGCCAGGACCGGCTCCTCCAGATTCCTGGGAGCTAAGAAAAAGGGGGGTGGCCTGGCCTGGGCATCCTGGGATTTGTCTGCTGCTGGGATCCTTGTCCAGGCCCTGCGGGGGCTTCCTTGGGCAGACTGGCACTGGCCAGCAGCCCTCAGGCCCTCTGGGTTCTTCCCTGCCCTGCCAGAAGAAGCTGCCGGGACTGAGACCCGTTTCCATTTGGGGAATTCTCCCTCTAACTCTCCCTGGCTTGGTTTGGCTTCTGGGGCCTCCCCCAAAGGCTTCCCCTCCCTCTCCCTTTCCCCTTCAGTGTACGTCATCATTGGGATTTTCTGCCTGGCTGCTTCCATTGGCCTCTACAGTTGCCTTTCCC
The DNA here is from genome assembly GCA_033807585.1 of Hydrophis major. Lineage (NCBI taxonomy): Eukaryota > Metazoa > Chordata > Lepidosauria > Squamata > Elapidae > Hydrophis > Hydrophis major. Next base: position 56,521 of record CM066328.1, read on the forward strand.
CATTTGTCCGGAGGTTCCCCCTCGGGAAGTGCCGGTAGGTGGGTTGCCGGTGGGGAAGGGGCTCTTTGGCCTGAGCGGCTCCCGTAGGGACCTTCTTCGGCCTCTGGCCTCTCAGCTGTTAGTTTGGCACCTGTGGCTTTGTTGTGGGCCCTGTTCAGACAGGGAGGGCCTTGTGGTTTGTGGCTGCTGGAAACAGAGCAACCTCCTCTTCCTCAGTCGCTCAGAGCCTCCCTTGGGGAGCAGCATGTTCAACTGCCCCCCGACTGGTTAAAGGGGTGCGAGGTTAGGTCCGAAGGAAGGTGGGGGTGGGGGAGATGCAGGAAAGCCCCCCCTCAGAAGGGAAGTGCTTGGAGGGTGCTGCGCATGCTAGCTGCTGCACAGCTGGCTTCCTCCCCTTCCTCTGTGCCTACTGCCGCTGCCAAGCGATGCCCAACCTCTGCCTCTGCCTTGCTTCCAGCCTTCCAAGTAACAACTGGCCTTATTTCCACAAACGGCCCCAAGTCCGGATGCTCCTCCTTGCGGCCTTCTGTGTTGCTGTCAGCCTGGTCTGGGGTCTCTTCCGAAACGAAGACCAGTAAGTCTGGTTCCCCCCCCCCCCAGAACTTTGATGGCCACGCACTGAAGGAAAGGGGTCTGGGGTCGCCCCAGGCAGCAGCTTTGGCCTCCAGTCCCCCCTCCCCGGACTCCAGGGCCCCCAGCCCCTTCCCAGCGTGCTTTGAGGGAGAGCCACCCTGCCTCCGTCTCTCCGGCACGGCTGCTGCGGTTAGCCCCTCGGCCCAGAAGCAGAGGCCCTGCAGGAGGCAGAACCGGAGTGAGTCCGGTGCCGCTGGGGATCTGCCACCAGCCCACATGAAGACTCCGGTTGGCTCCCTGCATGGAGGGGGTGCAAGGCCTCTGCAGGGCAGGAAGGATCAGCCATGTGTAGTGGGTCTCCCCCACATCTGCCCCCCCTCCCCAGGTGGGCCTGGATCCTCCAAGACGCTCTGGGGATTGCCTTCTGCCTCTACATGCTGAAAACCATCCGCTTGCCAACATTCAAGGTGAGCCGGCCATGACGGGCCTTCCACCCGCCTCCTGCCCTCCCTGGAGCCTGCAATAGGCCCCCCCTCCCCTCTTTTTTCCTTCCCTCCCAGCAGCAGTGGGGGGCGGGGCGCCAGACCCCCGGAGGAGAGCCTGAGAGCTCTGACCTCCCTGACTGGGGCAGGGCCAGGCAGCAGACCTTCCAAGGAGCCCTGCCCCCTCTTGGCTGTTGGGCACTTTCCAGGCACTCCTGTCCTCAGGAAGGGGCAGCTCCAAAATGGCTCCCGGTTGCCCATGGGAGGGGAAGCTGAGCCAGGCAGGCCAGCAGGCACAGAATGGGGGGAGGACCCCAAGGCTCGGGGGGCCTCCCTCTGCTGCTCCGGAACAAAGAGAGGGGCGCTTGCAATCCAGCTGCTGGTTGAGACAGGCGGCCAGGAAGGGTTGGCTAGTTGGACGGAGCAGATGGAGGCAGCTCCTCCAGGGCCTGCAGAGCTTCCCGGGGGGGGGGGGGGCGGAGTGCCAGGGCAGGGCAGTCTGCAGGGGGAGCTGTGGCCTCTCTGACTTGGGGGGGGGGCTTTTCTCCTCCAGGGCTGCACTTTGCTGCTCCTGGTCCTCTTCGTGTATGACGTCTTTTTTGTCTTCATCACTCCATACCTAACCAAGGTGGGTGCACTGCCTCCCCCCTGGCACTTTGAGGAGCTGCCGTGCCTTGGGCAGTCGGGGAAGGAAGGGGAAGGTATGGAGTACAAGGGTTCTCCCCGGCTGGGCAGGCTTGCCTTGGAAGGCTTCCTGACCTGGGGACCTGGAGAAAGCCAGAGGGTTGAGAGGTGGCCAGGAGAAGGAAGGGCCCAGAGAAAGCGTGGCAGGTGCCCTACGGCTGCTTGGACTGCTTGCCCTATGGCCCCTTGCCAGATCCAGCCATGCAGTCCAGAATCTGAGACCATCTGAAGGGCAGCTGGTTGGGAGGATTCCCCAGCGAGGCCGGGGCTCTCCTTTGGCCCCCAGTCAGCTCCTCTGCTCTGGCCTTTGCAAGGTGGGGGGCTCAGTTCCCAGGGGGGAGGAGAAGGACACACGGCTGTTTTCAGTGGGAGTTGGGGGCGCCGTCCATGCTGGCATGCCCCTCATTTCCTGATCCCTTCAGACAGGGGAGAGCATCATGGTGGAAGTGGCCGCTGGACCGACTGACTCGTCCACTCGTGAAAAGGTGAGCGGATGCTGCCCCAGGGCAAGTGGGGAGGAATCATGGCTCAAAAACAGGAAGGGCCTGGAAAGGGCCTGGAGGGGGTGTGTGTCTAGGGTTCCCCAAGAATGCCCAAGTCACCGTACGAGGGAAAGGAGAGTTGGCCTTGAGTTGACAACTGGTCTTGGGAGAGCTGAGATTTTGGAGGGTTTGACAACCCAAAAGGCCCTTGGGAGCCCCCTGCCCTGCTCCGAATGCAGATCCTCTCCCCCCCGTCTCCTTTCCAGGAAGCTCCCTGGGTGGGGAGGCAGGATTCCTCTGTGTGGCCCCTCCAAGAGGCCTCCCGCTCACCAGGGACTCTCGGGGACGGAGGGGGGAGAGGTCTGTGAGCAGCTAGCAGTGGGAGAAGGGCTTCCTTGCTGCAGCGGGGGGGGAGGAGCCACCAAGGGCATCGCTGCAGAGCTGATCAACAGTCTTGAGTTGCCAGGTGGTTTTCATGCGGCAGGTGCCCTCAGCTTCCAGAAGGCAGTAAGGCCCCCTTGGCCAGGCTTGGCCCCTCTTGCGTTGGCTGCTGCCGCTGTGATTCTCATGCTTGTGGAGAGCCCCCCCCCACCGGGCATGCCAGGCCCAAGCCCTGGATGCTGAGTGACCAAGCAGTGGCTGGCAGTGGGAGGGGCTTGTAGAGGGGTGCTCTGGAACGGGTTGCCAACCTTTTGGACCTCAGGGACCACTAAACTCATAATTTTAGATCCAAGGGACCACTAACCGGTTCTGTGGGCATGGCCTAATTTGTGAGTGTGACTTGGTCATCATGTGACTGGCTGGGCATGGCTTGTATGTAAATATTATAAATATTTATATAAATACTGAATTTTTTATAAAAAAAGAGCAACTTTTACCCAAAAATCAGGCAAAGCAGGGAGGCAGTTGCTCACTGAATCATTCAGTGATCTATCTATCTGCCATCGGCTAGCTCAGTCTCTCAAATTTGTTTGCAGTGAGTCTGCATTGAATTTGCTTGCAAGCAAACCTTCAGTCCTAAGGGAGGTTCGGCTGTGCTTAAAAGCAGAGGCGAAGATCTAAAGACTAGCTAGAAAGCAAGAAATCCAACCATTTCCTGCTTCCTAGCTAATCTAAATCTTCCGGCACAGCAGAACAGCTGATGGTCGGAAAAAGGAAAAATAGCCATTTATCAGGCAAGTTTGACGGGTAAGGAGTGAGTGGGCAGGGAGGGTTTCCGCAGGCCATGTGGGCAGCACAGCCTTGTGTTTCTGTGCAGCCTGGATTAATTGCTTTGGGAGGGGGGGTGCTTTGGGGGTGAGATTTCTCTGCGGCCCACCAAAATTTTCTCACAGCCCACCAGTGGGCCTCAACCCACCGGTTGGCAACCGCTGCTCTGGAAGATGTCAGAGGGCAGGACACAAGGAGGGGTTGGCTGCAGGGGAGAGACCCACCTTCCCCTCAGGGCAGGGCTGCTGCTGCTGGGCCCTTGGGGCAAAGGGAGGGGCATGTGAGCCGACGGGCTGAATAGCTGGGCCCAAAAGGGGCCGGAGCCGTTTTGACCAGCCCTGGGTGGGAAGCGAGATAACATTGGGAAAAGGTCCGGACAGAGGGGAGCCCGCACGGCCCTGCCTGCGAGATCTGGTTGTTACAGCCACCGTCAAGAACATGCCTTCGGCCTTCCTGTGGGGCTGGTCCCTGTGTTCTGGGCTCCTCGGGGGGCTGACCCTTTTGTCCCTTGAGGGCCAGGGAAGAAGGAGGGGGAGGGGTTTCCTGCAGCACAACTGGGGGCAGAGCTGAATTGACGCCTCTTTCATTTCCAAAGCTCCCCATGGTGCTCAAAGTCCCCCGGCTCAACTTCTCCCCACTGGCCCTCTGTGACAGGCCCTTCTCTCTCCTGGGATTTGGGGACATCTTGGTACCAGGTAGGAGCTCCTGACCCTCCCTTCCTCCCTCCCTCCCTCCCTGCTTGGCCAAGTGGCTCTGGATGAGTCTGCCCTGTGCGGCAAACAGGCTCCTGGCCCTCACGGCTGCCCCCTTCTTGGGCTGGGTGCCTAGAACCAGGTCCTATGTCCCTGGCTGCCTCTGGAAGCCCACCGTGCAGAGGGCCTTGAGGGTCTGCTTGGGGCTCCTTCGGAAAGGCAGCCGACTTCTCTGCCCTCCTCTCCCCGTGCAGGTCTGCTGGTGGCCTATTGCCACAGGTTTGATATCCAAGTCCAGTCATCCAGAGTGTACTTTGTAGCTTGCACCATAGGTACGTGGGCTGCCCCTGCCACCTCCCCCTCTGTCTGAAGGCCCAACCCAGGGGCCTTCGGCTGGCACATCTTCCCCACTGATGGAGCCTTCTCCGGGAGGAAGTCACTCGATGCCCAGAAGGCCTTCCGTGCCTCATCCCCTGGCCGGCCATGCACAGAAGGGGGTCTCTGCCGGGGCCTCTGCCCTCCTGGGGCTTCGGAGAGGCTGGAAGAGGAGGTGGGGGGGCTTTTCTCTCTTCATCTTTTGGCCCGGGGGGGGGCGGGGTCTGGGCAGGTGAGGGAGAGAGACCTGCTGCTTCCTCCTCCTTCTCCCTGCAGGCTACGGCATCGGCCTCCTGGCAACCTTTGCGGCCCTGGCCTGGATGCGGAAGGGCCAGCCGGCCCTCCTCTACCTGGTGCCCTGCACGCTGCTCACCAGCCTCCTCGTGGCCCTGTGGCGTCGGGAGCTGGCCACGTTCTGGACGGGCAGCGGCTTTGCGGTGAATACCAGTTTGATATGAATCTAGCGAGCCCCTAACTAGGATTAAAGTTGAGTAGACCTCTTGAGTGGCTCTTCCCCTCCAGGCAAGGGAGGTTTTGCTTCTCCATTCTCCCCCGTTCTTGTGCAACTCCCCTGGGCGTGGCCTCTTCCTCCAAGGCCAGACCTCTTGGTGAAAGAGGTTGGGGGGGCAGCCATTTTCTGCGGGGCGGGGTGGGTGGGTGGGGGTGTCCTGCAGGGGGCGCCTCTGCCCAGCAAGCAGCTCAGATGCCAAGCCGTTCCAAGTGATTGTAAATCACCCAAGGGTGGGGGAAGGAGTGGAGCGGGTGGGGCGTGTTTAATCTGGGACTCCCCCAGACCCGCTCAGAGTTGCCCTCAGCTTTTCTTTCTTTCGGGACCCCCTTCCCGCTTCCAGGAGTAAAAGGAGGAGACCCCAAAAGAGCTGCAAAATGAGGGCATTCGCTGCAACTGGTGCTTCTCCTGATCGATGAGATTTTAACGCATCTGATTTTTCAACATAGGCTTGCAAATAAATTTGCTTTTGTGGACCTTTGAGAGGGTCTTTGGGGACCTCTCAGACCCCCCCCCTCCCCCAAGATAGCCGGCCCTGGGGCGAGAAACAGGGAAGGTTTCAGCAAAGGTTTCCTAAGAGTGACCGGGTAGTAGAGACGGCTTCCTAGGGCAGTGGGAGCTTCTCTGGGTGGGGAGAAGGGGAGGAGGGGCAAGGGTTGTCCCTCCCTCCCTGACATCAGCTGGGGAACATGGGAAACAGTGGCGGACTCTGTTCTGCTGATTTTGGGGTGGGGTGGGAGAGGGAGCTAATGCATGGTCAGTTGACCTGGTCCAGTGTGGAAGCAAGCAGGCTGGGCAGGGCGAGGGGAACGGGGCGGGGCGGGGGGGTGCTCAGGAAAGCCAAAACAGTGGTCCTGTGTGTCCCGGGAGCCTCCCGTCCCGTTCAAGAGGAGGAGGAGGAGGGGGGGGGCTTGGTGCCTCACAGCCGCCCCTTGACCTTGGAAGTTTCCCTGGGAGGGCATGGACCCCCTCTGGTCCTTTCGTGGGTGTGTTGGTGTGTGCAGTGGAGTTTTATGGTTGGTTCTGTCATCAGCCAGATATTCAGATCCAATATGGGATTTTTACCCAACTATTATTGTTACTAAACTCGTCTGTCGCAAGACTCAGGGTGGCTCACAACAATCAAGCAATAAAATCAGTCAGGCAAAAGGAAAGTGTGATGAAGCGAAGGATTCTCTCCCCCCATCCCTCCTTGAGGGTCCTGTCTGCAGTCCTGCACTGTCTCAGGAGCCGCTGTTGTGGACTCTGGTCTGGTGTGGGGAGCGGGGAGGGTTTAGAAGAGCAAAGCTTGGTCAGTTTCTCCCTTTTGGGGATGAGCAGAGAATTCATTGGAACAAACTGTTCCTTAAATTGAAAGGTGTCCTTTCAGGTCAAAGGTGAAAGAGCTTGGTTGGCAGGTGAGAGCCCCACCTGAAGTGGTGGGAAGGTGAGAGAGATGCTGAAAAGTCCCGTGTTTCCTTGCAAGATGAGAGCAGCAGGACTGAATTGGCCGAATCGGCTTTTATAGCAACCCAGAAACTGAGCATTGGGCGCTGGAGTGGCACCTGCCATGGCGAGAAGCAGCCCAACCCGCCCCCCCCCCACGCCGGGGCTGGCACTCAGAGCCGAGCAGCCCCCTGATTTCCTTTGCCTTTCGCTGCCAGGGATTGGCACGAGATGCCTTGAAAACTGACCCCTTTGGGGTCCTTCGGCTGCTGCTCCTGACGGATGGGCCTAGGTGCTGCCCAATGCTGGCCTTCTAGCAGCAAAGCTGGGCAGCTGCGGGGTGCAGCCTTGCTGGACCGGAACGGGAGAAGGTGGGAGGGGAGGAAGGTGCTTTCGGGCAAAGGCTCCCAGCCGCCCCTCCTCTCCTCCTGGCTCCCCAGGGGCTTGGATTGAGGGGGCCTGTGGAGAGCCTGTTGGGGGCCAGTTCTCTCCCCCCTGTGATCTTGACCTATGCTTTTTTATATGCAGAAAGAGTTACCTCATCCTCCCTTAGTCGTCTCCCCCGTCAGCTGCCCTGCTCCCCCAAAAGCGGGAGGTCCTCCAGCATCCCACCCAGAGGCCGATGGAGAAGCAGCCACCTCCCCTGTGCCCCCAGGAGAGCCCGCCGGCACTTCCATGGGCCCCGAGGAGGAGGAGGAAGAGCAGGAGCCACGCGCCCCTTTCCTGGAGGTGGAGCAAGAGGCGAAGGAAGAGGAGGAGACAGACCCTGCTGAGCCCCAGCCTGACCAGCCGCTGACCCAGCAGCCCCAGGGAGAGGCGCCCGATGACCCTCTGAAGGACGACGCTCCAGGACAGACGAGCCCCCTCAGCCGAGCATAGTCAGTCTGGCTAGACTCCCTCTCACCCCCGCCCACTTTTCTTCCGGTCCCTCCCCCCCCTCCCCCAGTGCAGCTGAGGACTGATTTGGTCCCCTGTGCATTTCGCTCAGAGGCACGATGTCAATTCTTGAACTGTTAGGAGACTCCCAGATTGCACTTTGGAGGGGCGGCCGCCTGCGTTTCATACCAAATCCCCTTCCGTTTGGAATATGGTGCTTTTACGAAGGTTCAAATAGAATTTCAGCAACTATTTAAAAGACAAATCAGCAAGCAGATGCCTTGCCTTTCCCCGTTTTAGTCTACTAGCATTAATGTCTTTTTTTTTAAAAAAAACAACTGTAGGCAGCATTTGCACTTGTCTGGCCATGATAAATCGCTTCCAGCATAACTAGGACTCCAGCGGTTTCCTCTTTTTAAAACTCCCCTCTCCGTGGAAGACGCTGCGATGCTCGTCCTTCCCAGAAAGGCCACCCAGTCTTCAAGGAATGAGCCGGTCTCAAAAAAACAACATACCCACTCTGTCCCCGCAGGCTTTTAGTCCCCCGTCTGTCTTTTCTGGGGGCTCGTGTGCTGGAAGGAAGGGGTGTCGGGGTCTGCAGACTAACTCCTTGGGGCACGGCACACCAAAATGCTGGCCTCAGGAGGAGCTCAAGAGCCCAGCATTTCCTAGCTCCCTGGGCTGTCACTTCCGGCCACAAAGGCCAGGCCAGGCAGGGACCAGTTTTCCACGACTGCAGCTCTTCGTGGAAGTCGGTCCTGGCCCTGCCTGGCCTGTGGCTGCCTCAAGGCTACTTCCAGGGAACAAGGCTGTGCGAGAGGCAAGAAGTCTTCCTGCAAAGTGACTGCCCGAGCTCTGGAGGGGGAGGCAACGGGATGGGGTTGGTGGGCACCTTCTCCTGGCCCAGCTGGGACTCACGGAAGAGGAGGAGGAGGCTCCGACAGGCAATTTGGGAAAGGAAGCGGCTGCAGCTCCCCTCCCCCAGCCCTCCTTTGGGGGGTCACACCCAGTGGGGGCTGGTGGGTGGGGGAACCTGCCTGCAGCCTTCCAGGGACAACAGTCTTAACACGGGGAGTGCCGGGCCCCCCTTCAGCTTCTCCTCCTTGGCATCTGGGGCACCAGAGTGTCCTCTGTGTTGTCTTTGTGTTTCAGTGTAGTGTGTTTGCATTTTTTTTGTTCTCTGGGCTGCAAGAAGTAGCTTTACAAGCCTGCGCATTCAAGGTTTACTGGCTTCTGCTGGCCGGTCCCTGGGCTCTTGGCTCTCAACCGAGGAGGGGGCACGAGGGCTGTTTCAGGGAGGTTTGTCCCGATTCCTTGGAGCAACCGGGTGGAGGGTGTGTGCGTCAGTGGGCCTGGCTCTCTCCCTTTCTCATGCAGAACAACAGGCACTTGTTTAGACACTCTATAGGGCTTTGCCTTAATTTAAGCCATTTTATAAATAACGTACATGGAATTTTTATTTTACTGAAGCAGGTAAAACAATAAACTTGATGAAACTTGCTCATGCCCAAATGTTATGTCTTAACATTTTTTTGGCTCAGCCTTTATGGAATGAGGGGTCCATCCAGGGATGGAGAAGTTCTGGGGCCACGGCGGGACCCCTTTCCTGGTTGCGTGGGAGGTGGGCGGTTCTGTCCACAGGGTGGAGAGAGAGGTGACATCAGGAGCGCATAGGGAGCCTGAAAACACCGCCACCTTTCCCTGCGTTTTTAAAGCTCTCAGCCCTGGGTGGGGAGGGGGAGAGCGGCCGTGGGTAGGAGGAGGGCAGGAGAAATCGGGGGCTGGGTCAGTTGGGCTCCCAAGACTTGCTGCCCTTCCATTTTTTTTTGGGGGGGGGGGAGGCAGCTTCCCAGCCCCTGGATGTGATTCCAGCCGACTTGCAGAGACCTTCCGCCTTTGTCTCCCGATTCGAGCCCTGGTGAGCATCTCAGGGCAACTCAAGAACGCCTCCTGGACTTTCTCCCCGAGGCTGCGGCCAGGGCATACCTGCTCCTGTCTGTGAGTACCTGGGCAGGCTCCAGGCCCCGGGAGATTCAGGTGGTTCACATCAGGCATCAAAATTCGGGGGTTCTCCCACAGTACAGGGCCAGGTCGATGTGGGAGCCCATCGGGTAAATGATTTGGGCTGTTGGGTGGGTTGGGTTTGGGCCCCGTTTGGGCTGCTGCTGGTTTCGCCATTATGCTCATTGCTTATCTTCACCTCCCAGGCCTAAGGAGAAACTTACGGTGAGAACAATTAACCAGAGAATGCCTCCAGAAGTTGTGGTTGCCCCATCACCAGACTGAACAGCCACATATAACTTCGCCTCCCTGCGCACGCACGTGAAACACCCCCTCCCTTCCCTCTTACCTGCACTTTGCATGCACATGCCTCCCAGCTGATTTTTGGCCGTTTGAGACTGTTTTGGCCCTCCCAGAGGCTTGAAAGAAAAATCTCTGCAGCCTCGGGAGGCTGAAAATGGGCCCGTTTGGCGCTTACGGTATTTCCGGAAGGCCCATTTTTCAGCCTCCTGAGACTGCAGAGGCTTTTCCTTCAAGCCTCCGGGAGGGCAAAAACAGCCATAAACGGCCAAAAATCAGCTGGGAGGCATGCGCATGCACAGTGCAGGTAACTTTGGTTGGGGCTCGTGTGCCCACACAAATGGCTCTGTGTGCCACCTGTGGTACGCATGACATGGGTTCGCCATCACGGCCCTAGTCCAGCCGTGAAATGATGGGAACGAGTCCTGATGCAGGAGAGGACGCAACTGTGCCCAACCCGTAGTTGCACAAAAGATCCCCTAGGCATGGCTGCCACCTGCTGGCTTGAACAGGAGTCGTGTCCAAGGGAACTGCCAAGTTGTGGCCCAGATCCATCTGGGGGTAGTTCTACCCCATCCAGGATTAAAGATGATAAAAGTCCAAATCTCAGGGCCCCACACAGCCAAAGCCATTTGCTCTTGCCAGGGTTCAATGCCTATTGTCCCCCATCCAGGCCTCCACAACCTGCAAGCATGGTGAGAGGTGGTCTGGACAGCATCACTTGGATCACCAGGGGTGGAGATAGAGTTGGGTATCATCGGCGTCATGCAGGTACTTTAACCCACGGTGACGGTTGATCTTGCCCGGCAGATTCACCTAGATATTGAAGAGGAGCAGAGAGAGTACCGAGGTCTTTGGCACAACATGGGGCTGGACCCCTCCCTCCCCATTAACCCTGATCGGAGGAAGGAACCAAACCTGCACAAGACTGTCACCCAGTCCCAGCCCCACGGCTGGTCCAAAAGGATACCCTGGTTGATGGTTGTTAGGAATAACAAGGTTACCTAACGTAGTTTGGGTAAAATAACATATATAAACTATGATAGTGAGTTTAAGTGTGTATCACTTTAAACTGCAAAGCATGTAGCTGGATTGCTGACAATGATGGATTAATGGTTTGATAACTGCGTGTTCCCTGCTGCTGGAAGGAAGAAATGAGGTTTGACATATTCATATCTCTACTGCGAGGAGATATATTACTGGACTGATATTTGTAAGTTTACTGACCTCTTTTTCGACACTGGACTTTGTAACTGAATAATCCCCGAACGGACTGAACTAGTGAATGATATATGGACTGTTTGACTATACTAAAACTCTTACTGGAATAAACTATTCAATTATCACAGTGTATCTGTTTTACTGAGTGTAAGCTACAAAAACGTTTATCTCACATATTTGCCTGCCTGCCGTGCAGATTCTGCTAGGGTGTATCCCTAACACTTGGTAGTAGAGGATGGTTTCAATCCATCGACCTCTGTGGTGCATTGGCCGGGAATCAAACCCGGGTCTCCCGCAGGGCAGGCGAGAATTCTACCACTGAACTATCGAAGGCCACAGAGAGGTTGCAGAGAGCAAGGATGTGGGCACCACTCTCATCAGAGATTCTTGACAAGCATGACAGTCCTCTTGAGGAGAAGCAAGTAGTCCTAAATGGGTCTAAGTCTACATGGAGGGAAGTAAGCGGTGGGGTGCCACAAGGGTGTCTCTTAGGCCCTGGACTCTTCAATATCTTCATAAACGATGAGGGAAGAGAAGGGGAAGTTACCAAATTTGCAGATGATACTAAGCTGGCAGGAATAGCTAACATCCAAGAAGATACACTCAAGATCCAGATGGATCTTGACAGACTAGAACACTGGGCAGTTTCTAATAAAATGAAATTCAATATAGAGAAAAGTCCTACACTTAGGCAAGAAAAACCCAAAAGGACACATATAGACTGGGTGAAACCAGGCTCAATAGCAGGAACTGTGAGAGGAATCTTGCAGTCTTAATGGACAACCAGCTAAATATGAGTCAATAGTGTGCAGCAGCAGCCAAAAAAGCTAATGCAACCCAAAGTTACAATCATGATCAAGTGAGGTACTCATACCACTCTATAAAGCCTTAGTAAGACTACACCTAGAATACTGCATCCACTTTTGTTCACCACATTATAAAAAAGATGTTGAGACTCTAGAAAAAATACAGAGAAGAGAAACCAGGATGATTAGGGGACTGGAGGCTAAAACATGCAATGAACGGTTGCAGGAACTGGGCCTGGGTGATTACCTGAGTGAAGAGAAGGACCAGGGGAGACAGGATAGCGGTCTTCTTGTTAGGTGTGGAGCATGGGTGCAAAGAATGGAGATGAGCCGATGAAACAGTGAACTTCAACTCTTTATTTACATGGTGTGACAGCTCAAACTCGATGGCTGCTATAGCCTTCCTTATATAGGCAACTTATTAACTATTCAACCAATGGCGACCTGGGAGCGCTAGCTCCATTAACCAATGAGAACAGCTTGCTAATGGCCAATCAGATTCTCCTGAACGGACCAATCTGATCTCGCCATTTAACAGCCAATCAGAAGTGTAGGGCCAGAACCCTGCACTTGACTTCAAGCTCTAGATAACTTTATAAAACATTTATTCATTCACAACACCCCTTCCTCCCGGGTTCCGTTTATGGGGTGCGGTCACGTAGTCCTTGAGATAGGACGGTTGTTTTGTTAGCCTTTTAGATTTTCGCTGTGCACCCAGTATTTGGCTGCACTCTTGTTGAGGTAGGGCGTTGTTTGGTGAAAGGGGTGCCTCTGATTCAGAGTTCGCATTTTTGTTGTCACCAACATCTTTGGTATCACCCTGAGGTGAACTCACTTCCATCCCTGATTCCTGTTCTCGCGTTTCTGTTCCACTATCATTTCCTTCAAAAAGGTTTTCTGCTAATTGAAATTAATCTTCTTCTGTATCTCCCCCCCCCCCAGTTTGGTTATTAGGGAGTTCGGAAATGCCTGACTGCAGCCTTGATCATAGTTGATCGATATGACGCTTCCAAAGTCTATCGTCAGGGCATTGTACAAGGTATGATCTTGGGCTGGTTACATGGACCACAGTCACTTCTACCCACATCAGATCGCCTGATAAGTTTTTAGCGAACACCAAATCGCCTACCTGGAAGGTATGGCATCAGCCGCTGGATCCGAGTGGTTTCTCCGGTTCATACGCTGGGTGTAACCGGTCGAGATGGGAGCGGCGCTTTTGTCCCATTAGCAGCTCGGCGGGAGTTTTGTTGGTGACGCTGTGAGGAGTGATATGCTGTAAAAAGAGGATTCGGTTTATCTTCTCTTCGATGTTGTCATAGTCCACTTTCTGTAGCGTTTTCTTGACGAATTGTACCATGCGCTCGGCCCTACCGTTGGCCGCAGGATGAACAGGCGAAGTGAGCGCATGTCGAATACCACAGTCTGCCAGGTATTGTTCAAAGGACAGCGCAGTAAATTGGGGCCCGTTGTCGGATACCAGAATGTCTGGTAATCCATGGGTTGCAAACAGTCTTTCTAGTTTTTTGATGACCGCTTCGGTTGTCGTGTTCCTCATTCGGTGGATTTCGAGCCAGTTTGAGTAGGCATCTACGGTTAACAAGAAGGTGTGGCCTTTGGTCAGCCCAGCAAAATCCAGATGGATACGGGACCAGGATCCCTGCGGTGTCTCCCATTTGGTTGGGATTGCCTTTGGTGGAGCGTTGCTTACTTCCTGGCATCTATGACAAGTTTTGACCCATGACTCAATTTGCTTGTCGATGCCTGGCCACCACGCGTAGCTTCGTGCGAGGGCCTTCATGCGCACAATGCCAGGGTGGCCATCCTGCAAGGTTCTTAATAGTGCCTGTTGGAGTCGTTCTGGAATAACGACTCTATCGCCCCAGATGATGCAGCCCTTTTGAGAGAACAACTCTGTTTGTCGACTTTTGAATGGTGCGAAGTCGTCTGATACTTGGTCCAATGGCCATCCGCGTTCCACCCACGTGAGGACTCGTGCTAAGGTGGGGTCGCGTTTTGTTTCTCTCACGATATCACGGGCAGTTAATGGCAGTGCACGGAGTGTCTCGATCTGCAATGTTGTCATTGTTGGCGCGGGGTCGTCAATAGTCTCTGGAAGCGGTGCCCGGCTCAACGCGTCAGCGTGGGGAATAGCTTTCCCGGGGTGGTATTGCAGCTGATAATTATAAGCAGCCAAGAATTTTGACCAGCGAGTCATCCTGGGAGATAATATATAGGGGGTTGGCTCATCCCCAGCTATTATTCCCAGCAAAGGTTTGTGGTCAGTCACTATAGTAAAAGCCCGGCCGTACACGTAATGAAATCTTTTGACAGCCGATTTCACGTAATGAAATCTTTTGACAATTGCAAGGGCTTCTTTATCAATCTGGCTATAATTTTGCTCAGTTTTCGAGAGCATCTTTGAAAAATAGGCAACAGGGGCTTTGCTACCGTTAGGCAATACGTGGCTCAAAATGGCGCCCACTCCGAAAGGCGATGCATCACACATGATATTTAATGGTAAGGTTTCATTGTACTGCATTAGTACAGTGTCAGAAGTCAGTAGTTTTTTTACATTACGGAACACCTGCTCTTCTCAATGACCCCATACCCAAATTGCTTTTTTGTCCAGTAGACGATGTAAAGGTTCAGCGACAGTCACCTTGTGTGGCAAGAATACGTTATAAAAATTGATGAGGCCTAGAAACGCCTGGAGGTCGGCCTTATTCCGGGGTCTGGGAGCGTTTTTTATTGCTCTCAATTTGCTATCTGTAGGGTGAATACCCTGACTGTCAATTAAGTACCCTAAAAATTCGACACGATCTGTACACAGCTTACACTTATTTTTCTTCACCTTAAGGCCTGCGTCTTTGAATTTTTGGAGAACCAGTCTTAAACGATCCCATAAAATTTTTGAAGTAGGGGCAGCAATTAACACATCGTCAAAATAGGGGACAACACCTTTAATCCCTTGTAAGAGTCTTTCCATTAGGCTCTGAAAGATCCCTGGGGCTACACTCACTCCGAATTGGAGCCGCGTACATTTAAAGGCACCTCGGGGCATCACGATTGTCTGTGCCTGTGCCGTTTTTTCATCAACCGGCAGTTGCTGATAAGCCTGAGCTAAGTCTAGTTTAGCGAAGACTTTTTCGCCCCCCAGGGAATGGAGGAGATGTTGCACCACCGGCACCGGATATGGGTTTTGCTGCAGGGCGTGGTTCAGGGTGGCTCGGTAGTCCCCACAAATTCTAATCGAACCATCCGGCTTAATGGGTGTCATGATTGGGGTCTCCCAGGGAGAGTGATCAGTTGGCTCTAATACTTCCTGAGCTATTAACTTATCAAGCTGTTCGTTGATTTTCGGCTTTAGTGCGAACGGAACTCGACGAGGCTTAAGGCGGATGGGAGCTATTTTTGGATTAAGGCTAAATGATATCAGGGTCCCCTTGTACTTGCCTAGCTTTTCCGCGAAGACATCCCTGAATTCATGGATGAGGTCCTCCTCCCAGTCACTGCTGCCGATTTGGTTAATGCCTGCCACTTCAATGCCGAGTGGTGCGAACCATTGGAGGCCTAACAGGCTAGGCCGGTCCTTGTCGATCACAGTCAGGGGTAAGTACGCTGTGCGGTTTTTGAACGAAACCCGGACTTGACTGGATCCCACGACTGGAATCCGGTTCCTCTGATATCTTTAAGTATGAGTCTTTGGGAATGAAGGTCTTGGCGCCGGATAGTAGGGATGAGTTGCTTGAGGGTCTTCCAGGAAACCATTGAGAGAGACGATCCCGAGTCGACTTCCATTTGGCAGGGCTGATTTTCTTTTTCTTTTTAAACAAATTTTATTAATTTTACAGAGAACACAAACAAAACTAAAAGATCTTTTCTGAAGGTTGTCTGATCCCGGGTTGAAACTCTTCACACAGACACAAATTCAAACATCATATTCACTTTATATATCCTTCCATATCTTATTATCATTTTCTTTTTTATATATATATATAAACCATTTTTATCAATTTTATATAAACAATGCACAAGGCATAACAGCTTATAAGTTCTTTTCTAAAAAAAAATAATAGAAGAAGAAAACCAATAGAACATAACAATTCCAAATTATAGTATCAATACTTTGTCTATTTAACTTCATATCTTATCCCAACTTCTCCTTTTCATCCAAATTATTTCTTATTAATTAAATTTTTTTTTGCCTTTTTTCAATATACAACATCCAAAAAAAAAAACATAACAAAACCTTTATATATCCTTTCATATCTTATTACCATTTTCAATAATATTCTTTGTCTGTTCTATTTCCAACTATCTATTCATCTTTTTTCTTTTATTATACTTCTCCTGTACACCAATTGGAGTAACGTCTATAACTCATTACCCTAACTTAAAAGTACTTCATATAACAATTTTTCTTGGGATTCTGTTTAATAGATTCTAAAATTACACAATGAATTTTATACTCTAAATACACATATAAAAAACACAATCTTATGTACCCTCCAGAATCCCTCTTTTATCCTAAATTAAATTCACCCATTGTCTCTGAATAAACTTTTTTTCTTTAGATCTTGCTTCCCCCCATTGAGGCTTCTCCTCTCCCCCTTTCTCTCTTGCTTATTCTTCTCCTTGCCCTTTTTACCCCTTTGTCTTTCCTCCTCCCTTTTCTTACTCCCTTTCCTTTGCTTTCTAACCTTGCCTCCACCTTTCCGCTCATTTTTCTCTTCTTTGGTTATTTTTATAATTCTTAAAATCCCCTTTTTCTTATCCTTTTTCTCCTCCTCCCCGGAAAGAACCCATTGTTCATCAAAGATGGCTTCTTCTTCCTCTTCTTCTTTGTCCCAGTCCTTCTGCTGCGTAGTCAACTTTTCATAAGTACATAACGCCATTTCTAAGAATTGAAACAAACTGCCCAAAGTATCTTCTTTTTTATATTTTTGATATTCAGTCTTTAGTTCATCCACAAGCGATGCCTTCATGAAAAAAGAAACTTTTCCCAAAACAACCACAAATATTTTTAATCAAGAATTATTCAAAAAAAAAAATTCCAAAAATTAATACTTTTCTTCCTTCTTCTCTTTCTCTTTCTGGGGTTAATGTTTAATCAAAGAGGTCCAATTACCATATACCTTTCTTTGGGATTCTAGGCAATCTCCTCCTTTTTCAGCTTCTGCTCCAATTTTTTTTCCTCTCCCTTCCCACTTGCAATATCAATTTTAAATAATCAGAAATCCATACCTCCAACAAGGGTTTTCCAATTTCTTAAGTTTTTCAATGTCCAAAAAACCTTTTGTCCCTTAGCTTCAACTCTCAAAACAATTCACTTTCAATGTCCAATATGTCCAAACATTTCTGCTGTTTCCATGGGGTGGGAGAGTGAAGAAAAAAAAAAGTTCCCTTTAACAGCTTCTCCGCCGCTTTCGATCTTCTTAGGGATACAATGTATCCTCCAGCAATTCAGACAGCTCAGTTCCAGCCAATTTGCAAGATGTTACTTGACCCGGCTCAGACAGCACTTTCACTCCTTACTTCCTCCAGCGCAATCTTACCCGGTTGCTGGCTTCTTCGTGGCGGCCATTGCTGACCGCCGCTCCACCGCCTTGGGAAAAAGGGGTTTTTCCGGAGGGGGAGGGGGTCTGCGACACCCCCACCCCCCTGTCCGACTCCCCTCTCTCTTCAGCTGTCCCTACAGGGCAGCCATATCCCCCTGACCCATCTGGATCGGGGGTACCTCGGCGGCTAGCAGAGCAGGAATCGCGAGCTGTCGCGAATTCCTGCTGCCCCGAAGCCACGCGAAACCGGACTCCTTATCTTTTTTATATTTTTGATATTCAGTCTTTAGTTCATCCACAAGCGATGCCTTCATGAAAAAAGAAACTTTTCCCAAAACAACCACAAATATTTTTAATCAAGAATTATTCAAAAAAAAAAATTCCAAAAATTAATACTTTTCTTCCTTCTTCTCTTTCTCTTTCTGGGGTTAATGTTTAATCAAAGAGGTCCAATTACCATATACCTTTCTTTGGGATTCTAGGCAATCTCCTCCTTTTTCAGCTTCTGCTCCAATTTTTTTTCCTCTCCCTTCCCACTTGCAATATCAATTTTAAATAATCAGAAATCCATACCTCCAACAAGGGTTTTCCAATTTCTTAAGTTTTTCAATGTCCAAAAAACCTTTTGTCCCTTAGCTTCAACTCTCAAAACAATTCACTTTCAATGTCCAATATGTCCAAACATTTCTGCTGTTTCCATGGGGTGGGAGAGTGAAGAAAAAAAAAAGTTCCCTTTAACAGCTTCTCCGCCGCTTTCGATCTTCTTAGGGATACAATGTATCCTCCAGCAATTCAGACAGCTCAGTTCCAGCCAATTTGCAAGATGTTACTTGACCCGGCTCAGACAGCACTTTCACTCCTTACTTCCTCCAGCGCAATCTTACCCGGTTGCTGGCTTCTTCGTGGCGGCCATTGCTGACCGCCGCTCCACCGCCTTGGGAAAAAGGGGTTTTTCCGGAGGGGGAGGGGGTCTGCGACACCCCCACCCCCCTGTCCGACTCCCCTCTCTCTTCAGCTGTCCCTACAGGGCAGCCATATCCCCCTGACCCATCTGGATCGGGGGTACCTCGGCGGCTAGCAGAGCAGGAATCGCGAGCTGTCGCGAATTCCTGCTGCCCCGAAGCCACGCGAAACCGGACTCCTTATCTTTTTTATATTTTTGATATTCAGTCTTTAGTTCATCCACAAACGATGCCATTATGAATAAAGAAACTTTTCCCAAAACAACCACAAATATTTTTAATCAAAAATAATTAAAAAAAAAAATTCCAAAAATTAATACTTTTCTTCCTTCTTCTCTTTCTCTTTCTGGGGTTAATGTTTAATCAAAGAGGTCCAATTACCATATACCTTTCTTTGGGATTCTAGGCAATCTCCTCCTTTTTCAGCTTCTGCTCCAATTTTTTTTCCTCTCCCTTCCCACTTGCAATATCAATTTTAAATAATCAGAAATCCATACCTCCAACAAGGGTTTTCCAATTTCTTAAGTTTTTCAATGTCCAAAAACCCTTTTGTCCCTTAGCTTCAACTCTCAAAACAATTCACTTTCAATGTCCAATATGTCCAAACATATCTGCTGTTTCCATGGGGTGGGAGAGTGAAGAAAAAAAAACTTCCCTTTAACAGCTTCTCCGCCGCTTTCGATCTTCTTAGGGATACAATATATCCTCCAGCAATTCAAACAGCTCAGTTCCAACAAATTTGAAAGATGTTACTTGACCCGGCTCAGACAGCACTTTCACTCTTCTTACTTCCTCCAGCGCAATCTTACCCGGTTGCTGGCTTCTTCGTGGCGGCCATTGCTGACCGCCGCTCCACCGCCTTGGGAAAAAGGGGTTTTCCCGGAGAAGGAGGGGGTCTGCGACACCCCCAACCCCCTATCCGACTCCCCTCTCTCTTCAGCTGTCCCAACAGGGCAGCCATATCCCCCTGACCCATCTGGATCGGGGGTACCTCGGCGGCTAGCACAGCAGGAATCGCGAGCTGTCGCGAATTCCTGCTGCCCCGAAGCCACGCGAAACCGGACTCCGGCAGGGCTGATTTTCAATGGCCACTTTAATTCGGATTTTCTTGGCATCCAAGGAAGAGGCGTGACCGATAGTGATAGTTTGGTGAGCCTCTTCTCGCTTCGTTAGGTGATTCATGGGTTGGTTTCTATAGGAGTGGTTCCGGAAGGCGGAGCTTCGTTCTGGCGATACAGCTGCGATCTCGGGGCTCTGAGATCGTAGCCGATATTTTCGCCCCTGGTCGGTCCTAATGGACCTAAACCGTCCTGTAGAGACGGTGATCGTGAAGGGCACTGTTTCAGGATCCCAGAGATATCGCAAAATCTCTGGTTTGATCCGGAAGAAGCCCTTTCGCTGGCGGCGGAGAGGCAGCCTCCATAGCTGCTGAAGTCGGGACAGCTCCGGAAAGAAAGTGATTGGAGTGAAGTGTGTCGGCTGGGTGAGAAAAACTCTTTTGTGTTGTAAATTCGCTGAGGTTGGAAAGTTCATCCGATATAAAGAAGAAAGCTGTGAGATTTTTTTTTGACTGAAATTGTTTTGAGCGGCGTTTTTTAAAATGATGTCAAATTGAGGCTTGGGTTGTTTTTTTTTCTTTCTTTATACTTTTTGGGAAAGATTTTACTGTGACTTTGTAGGTAACCGGATTGAATTTTCTCTAAAATATATTTTTATGCTCCCTTTGATTTTTTAACTTTCTTTAGGATAGAGGCTCCCTTTGGCTATTTTTTCTTTTTTTTCTGTATATATTATTCCTTTTTTCTGGCTGTGGGGGAGAAAGAGCATTAAGAAACTTTGTAACACTGCCAACTAGAGGCTTGAAAGTATCTTTATTTGAATTGGAGAGAATTGCAAAAAGACCTCATCTCAAGGACTTTTTAACGTGATAAGATAGAGGGAGAGCACAGCAAAATATTATTGCAGGTGCTTTCCTGGACTGTTATCAACAACACTTGAGGTTTGGCTTTGAAGCTGCTGGAGAAGAGAGTCATAACAAGAGCCTTGGATAAATAACAAAGTGCAGTGTGTCTTTTTATATATACCCCATTCGCTAGCCTTTTTCTAAATTTTAATTTTAGTAATATTTTTATTTTTGCCTTTTATTTTAAAGGGAAAGCCTCAGAGTTTTTTCTTTTTTCTTCTTTATTTTTCTTTTCTTTTTTATTGGGACTTTTTTGCTTTTCATATTTATGTTTTTGGACTATTTTGTTGTTGTGGTTGTTGTTGTTTTTTTTTTTTTTTGGATTATTGAGACTTTCTAATTGGATTAAGGTGTGAAGAATCTGAAGGAACTTTTTTTTTTTCTCTTTTTGCTTTTTCTTTTTTCTTTTGCTCTTAATTAATATTATTATTTTTGGATTTGTTTGTTTTTTCCTTTTTATTTTTTCCTTTTTTATGGTGGACTATCTCGTAATTGGATTAGGGTCTAGAAGAACCTGAAGATCTTTCTTCTTCCTTTTTTCCTGTTTTTTCTTTGGTTTCGTGTTTTTTACTATTGGAGTTCTCCATTTTGGATTATAATTGGCTGCTCTACCAGTTGGATTAAAAGTCAAGAAGAATTTGAAGTTTTGGAAACATTGAAATGTGCAGGAAACCAATACCATCTGGCATTTCTGCTTCTACCTCTGCTTCCCCACCAGCTGGAGGACAACGTTTAATTCAGACAATGTTGAAGCAAGATAAGGAACAAGAAAAAGTAACTTTACAGATGATTATGCAAGGAATCCAAGATCTCAAGACAAAATCAGATATCATTGAACAAAGAACAGGAAATATTGAACAAAGAACAGAAAATATTGAACAAAGAATAGAAAATATTGAACAAAGAGCAGAAAATATTGAACAAATAGAGAAGACTGATGAAAAAGTGGAAAATATTAAACAAATGATGGTTAAGTATGAGGAGAGATTCCAAAAAATTGAGGAAGAAGGAAAACAAAGAGAGAAGAAGATTGGAAATATTGACAGCAGACTAACAGCGGTTGAACAAGAAAAAGGTGGGATATTGAGGTGGAAGATGGAAAGGTCAGAATTTTACCTCAGATTTCAAAATATAGAAGAGGAAAAAGGAGAAAATTTGGCAGCGGTAATGATAGAAATTTTGGCAGATGCTTTGGAAATTACAGAGGAAAAGATGATGGATGGAATAGATGAGATATATTGAGTCTATACAAGATATGCGATGAGAAATAAATTACCCAAGGAAGTCCATATTAGGTTTACCAAAAAATCCATTAAAACGCAAATATTACAAGTAGTAAGAGAGAAAACACTGAAATACAAGAGTAAAGAGGTTGTGGTTTTAAAACAAATACCCAGAAGAGTGAGAGAGATGAGAAGAGAATATCGATTTCTGACCAAAATACTATTGGAAAACGAAGTGAATTATAGATGGCTGATTCCAGAAGGACTAGTGTTTAGGTGGCAAGAGCAGAGATATAGAATTGATTCAATTGAAAAAGCAGAACTTTTCCATGCAGAATTCTTTGGAGGAAGAAGAAAGGAAGCAGAGAAAGAGGCTTTATCAATTGAGTTTCAAGATGAACAACTGGAGACTGAAAAAGAGAAAGGAGCAGCAGGGGGACAGATGGATAATAAAGAACAGCGTGAAGTGAGATCCACGAGAGCTGTTAGACCTAAATATAAAGCATAATCATGGAGGAAAAAAAACTGATTACAATGAATATAAATGGACTTAATTCAGCTGTTAAAAGAAGGAAAACTTTTCATAAATTAGAGAAATTAAAATTTGATATAATTTGTTTACAAGAAGTTCACATTAAAAAACAACATGAACAATTGTTATTACAGCCAAAATTGGGGAAAATATTTACTTCTTTGACTCAATGTAAGAAAAGAGGTGTGGTTTTATACATTAAAGAGGCTATTCCAGCAAAATTGATTTACACGGATGAAGATGGAAGAGTATTAATGGTAGAAATAATGGACAATAATATAAAAATACTCTTGATTGCAATTTATGCTCCGAACGATAAACAAGAAGAGTTTTATAAAAAGCTACACATGAAAATAATTGGACTGGACTATGTTAATATAATTATGATGGGAGATTTTAATGGAATTGTGGACAATAAACTGGACTATATAGCAACAACAACAAAGCAAAATAGAAAGGCTCTCCCAAGGTCTTTTTTTAAAATGACAGATGAATTAACTTTAAAAGATATTTGGAGAGAAAGAAATGTTAAAGCTAAACAATATACTTTTTATTCAAATAGACATTTATCATGGTCCAGATTAGATATGATTTGGATCTCAACAGAACTAATATCTAATATTAAAGAAACAAATATTGAAACAAGTACTTGGGCAGATCATAGCCCAATGACAATTAAATGGAAGGGACAAAAAAAAAGATCGAGATGGACATTAAATAATACTATTTTAAAGGAGAAAGATTTTACACAATGGATGGAGAAGGAATTGGCTTTTTTCTTCAGAGAAAATAAAAAAGAAGATACTTCAACGCAAAATGTGTGGGATACAATGAAGGCATACGCTAGAGGTTTGATAATAGATTATACAAGAAAAAAGAATATTAGGAAAAGGCAAGCTTCTAAGGCCTTGGAAGATGAGTATAAAATTCTTGAAAAAGAATTACAGAAAATGCCACAGAAAAAGGATATTAAATTGAAGCTGGATGTAATCAAACATAAAATGGAATTAATAGAGAAAGAAGAACTGGCACAGAAAATTAGAAACTCTAAACAGAATTATTTTGAAGATGCAAATAAACCAGGTAGATGGCTAGCATATAAATTGAGAAAAGAGAAGGAATCAAGAAAAATATTGAAGTTAATAGATGAACAAGGCCAAGTTTGTTATGGGAATAAGGAGAAAAAAGAAATTATTCGAGATTTTTATGGGCAACTATATAAACAAGAGAATATTGATGAAGAAAAAGTCAAACAGTATTTACAGGAAGCTAATTTACCAAAGATACCTAAAGAGACTGAAGAAATGCTAGAAAGCAATATAACAATGATGGAACTAAATGAAGCATTTAAGAGACAAAATAATGGGAAAGCTTCGGGTCCAGATGGGCTTCCAGTAGAATTTTATAAAACATTTCAAGAATTATTGAGCATCCCATTGTTAGAAGTTATGAATGAAGTTATGTTAAAAAAGATGATACCTAAAACATGGTCAGAGGCTTATATTACACTCATACCAAAGGAAGAGACTGACCCATTGCAAATTAAGAATTATAGACCTATTTCTTTATTGAATGCAGACTATAAAATCTTTGCTTCAATCTTAGCAGAAAGACTTAAAAAATATTTAAATAATTTTATTCACTCAGATCAAAATGGATTTCTGCCAAAGAGACAAATTAGAGACAATATGAGAGTAATCTTGGACACTTTGGAATACTATGAGGCTCATCCTGAAAAGCAAATGGCTTTGATATTTCTAGATGCTCAAAAAGCATTTGACAACGTGAACTGGAGATTTATGTTATTATTATTGGAGCAGATGGGTTTCGCTAAAAAATTTATTCAAGCAATAGAAGCTATATATAATAAACAGACAGCAAGGGTAATGATGGAGGGGGAACTTACAGATTTTATTAATATAAGGAAAGGCACAAGACAAGGATGCCCCCTATCTCCTTTGCTATTTGTGTTGACCTTGGAAGTGTTGAATAGAAATATTAGGGATGATAAAAGCATAAAAGGAATGAAAATTAAGAAGGAAGAATTTAAGCTACAAGCTTTTGCTGATGACTTAGCTTTTATTTTGGAAGATCCGCTAGAAACAGCTCCGAAGTTACTGGAAAGGATAGAGGCATATGGAGAGGTGGCTGGTTTGAAAATAAATAAAGACAAAACAAAGATTTTGACAAAGAATATGCTATTGTGACAGAGAGAAGAATTGGCAGATCTTTTGAAAATTCAAGTTACAAATAAGGTTAAGTATCTGGGGATATATTTGACAACAAGATGTAGCACATTAAAGGAGAATAATTATATTAAACTTAAACAACAGATAACTACAGATTTGAAGAAGTGGGAAAACTTGCAATTGTCATTAATAGGGAGAATTTCAACAATTAAGATGAATATCTTACCTAGAATTTTATTTTTGTTTCAAACAATACCAATTAGGCTTGGAAAAGACTATTTTGAAGATTTAAATAAAATTATGTTGAAGTTTATATGGCAAGGTAAAAAAGCAAGAATAAAGCTAAAGCTTTTGCAAGATGCTAGAATTAGAGGAGGTTTTGGTCTGCCTAATTGGGAATTGTATTATCAAGCTGCAAGTTTGATGTGGGTCAAAGAATGAATAACATTAAGGAAACATAGGTTGTTGACATTAGAAGGGCATGATTTGCTGTTGGGTTGGCATGCTTTTTTATGGTATAAGGGAACTAAAACACAGGGTTATTTTAGAAGACATTATGTACGGGAGTCTTTGTGGTTAAATTGGGAGAAGATAAAAAGACAATGTTATTTGAAAATTCCAGTTTGGTTATCGACCATTGAAGCATTTTCCTATCCTATAATCTACAAGAAGGAACAAACAGTTAGATATGGGGAACTTTTGGATGAAAAGGGTGAACTTAAATCGATCCAAAACTTAGAGGAACAAGGTATAAGGATGAATTGGTTTTCATATGCACAAATACATTCAAGGTATGATGAAGATTCCAAAACGGAGGGATTTTATGATAAACAGACTGATTTAGATAAGATTTTGATGGGTACTGATGAGAAGGTGATTAAAAAACTATATGGTTATTTACTGGGAATGAAATTAGAGGAAGAACAAGTCAAAGAAACTATGATTGTTTGGGGGAAGAATTTTGGATATGGGATTGATTTAGAGAAATGGCAGAAATTGTGGTCTCAAAATTATAAAATGACAATGTCAACAGCATATAAAGAAAACTTGTATAAGATGTTTTACAGGTGGCACTTTCCTCCGACAAGAATAGCAAGAATGTTTAAGAATAAATCTGAAAAATGCTGGAAATGTCATCAGATACCCGGCTCATATTACCATATGTGGTGGACTTGTGAGGATGCTAGAAAATATTGGACTATAATTCGCATGTGGTTGGAAAAAATGACAAAGAAAAATATAGACTTGAAACCAGAGATCTTCTTATTGGGAATTTTACCTGATATATATAGTAAAGATTTTAAATACCTGATTGTAAATGTATTAACAGCGGCCAGGATTGTATTTGCTAAAAATTGGAAGAATGAGAAAATACCATTACAGGAAGAAATTATTAAGAAAATATTGGAATGTGCTGAGATGAGCAGATTGACATTTGAAATTAGAGAGCAAGAGGATAAACAATTTTACGAAATTTGGGATCTTTTTTATAAATGGCTAGATGATAAAATACGATAATAGAATATTTAGAATGCTAGATAGTAAGGAATATCTTTATTTTGCTATTATTTTGCTATTTGATATTATATTCATAAAGGATTTTTTAGGATTGATTTGATATGACTAGATGATTTGTTATAGAGTAAACTGGTTTAAAGTATTGTTAGCTCATAAAGCATGAATGATTAAAAATATAGTCAAAAACTTCTTTTTTTAGTGATATTAGGATATATAAGTTTGGATTGACAATATGAGTTGTTATGTAACATAATTGTAATTGAGACTACAGAATGAATGCACAAAAATGATGAACCAACTGACACACTGGATGTACATATAAGAGTTGATGTTTTTATGTTTTGTTTGTCTTGTTTGTTTGTAGAAAATTAATAAAAACTTTTTCAAAAAAAAAAACAGCTCAGTTCCAACAAATTTGAAAGATGTTACTTGACCCGGCTCAGACAGCACTTTCACTCTTCTTACTTCCTCCAGCGCAATCTTACCCGGTTGCTGGCTTCTTCGTGGCGGCCATTGCTGACCGCCGCTCCACCGCCTTGGGAAAAAGGGGTTTTCCCGGAGAAGGAGGGGGTCTGCGACACCCCCAACCCCCTATCCGACTCCCCTCTCTCTTCAGCTGTCCCAACAGGGCAGCCATATCCCCCTGACCCATCTGGATCGGGGGTACCTCAGCGGCTAGCACAGCAGGAATCGCGAGCTGTCGCGAATTCCTGCTGCCCCGAAGCCACGCGAAACTGGACTCCGGCAGGGCTGATTTTCAATGGCCACTTTAATTCGGATTTTCTTGGCATCCAAGGAAGAGGCGTGACCGATAGTGATAGTTTGGTGAGCCTCTTCTTGCTTCGTTAGGTGATTCATGGGTTGGTTTCTATAGGAGTGGTTTACTGGTTCTCGCCTTACAGGACGGTTTCCTGTCAATTGGCGATAGTTGGCCCCCTTCGAGGTCTGGCTGGGTCCTAGGAGACTTCTACAGACTCCTCCGATATGGCCTCATTTCCCGCACTCATGGCAGAGCGTGTCGCGGAATTTGCATTCGGACCGGTAATGGTTGGCCCCGCAGCCAGCACATGGTGGCTGGGACTTCGGGTAATGGTCCCGATCGGACCGCAGTCGATGGACCTCTTCTTCGTCGCTGTCTGACGACGAAGAGAGGTCCTCGTGGTGGGCCATCGATAGCTGTCCTTCTGACTTAGGTGAAATGTCGCAGGCTGGTTGGTGTGTTGGAGTGCAGTTGCGGCGCAGTTGGGCAGCCGACTTCCTGGTTGCTTCTGCTGCAGTAGCATCAGCGATGGCATTGGCAAGGCTAATGTCGCCCTTTGCCATTATCTTGCTCTGCAAGTTTAGCGCATCTAATCCCAGAACTACTCGGTCTCTCAAAGCCTCTTCCAGGTCGGCGAAATCGCAGAGGCCTCCCAAGTTTCGGAGGTCCGCAACGAAATCGGCAACGCTCTCTCCTTTCCGCTGGTTTCTTTGGTAGAACTCGTGCCATCTTACGAGCGTTGGTACGGTCGGTGCATAATGGGCTCTAAGTAGAGGTTCGAGGACCATAGCCTTCACTTCAGCCGGTTTTGCTAGTGCCTTGGCCATCTTGAATACGGTCGGCCCACAATGCATTAGGAATACTGCCCGTTTCTTCCCGGTTGTGGCATCCTTCAAATTGTTGGTTTCCAAGAACATTTGGAAATGATCCATGTAGGACTCCCAGTCTTCTTGCGCTGGGTCGAACGGAGCGGGTGGTATGACGCCGCCGGACATGGTTCCGCCGTTGTGAGTTTCAGCCACATGCTTGGTTGTCTTCTTCGTTGCTTAGTCAGCTCTGACGTCTCCACATCTCATCCTCGTCGCCAGTGTTAGGTGTGGAGCATGGGTGCGAAGAATGGAGACGAGCTGGTGAAACAGTGAACTTCAACTCTTTATTTACATGGTGTGACAGCTCAAACTCGATGGCTGCTATAGCCGTCCTTATATAGGCAACTTATTAACTATTCAACCAATGGCGACCTGGGAGCGCTAGCTCCATTAACCAATGAGAACGGCTTGCTAATGGCCAATCAGATTCTCCTGAACGGACCAATCTGATCTCGCCATTTAACAGCCAATCAGAAGTGTAGGGCCAGAACCCTGCACTTGACTTCAAGCTCTAGATAACTTTATTAAACATTTATTCATTCACAACACTTCTAATATTTGAGGGGCTGCCACAGAGAGGAGGAGGGGGTCAAGCTATTTTCTAATGTGCCTGTAGGCCAGAGAAGGAATAATGGATGGAGACTGAACGAGGAGAGATTCAACCTGGAAATGAGAAACATTCTGACAGTGAGAACCATCAACCAATGGAACAGAAGTTGCCCTCGGAAGTTGTGGGAGCGCCATCCTTGAGACTTTCAAGAAGAGATTGGACTGCTATTTGTCAGAAATGGTGTAGGATCTCCTGCTTGGGCCGGGGGTTGGATTAGATGACTTATAAGGTCCCTTCCAACTCTGATTATCTGTATCTGAAGCGCAGCTGTGTTGCTGCAGCCTCTGGGAAAAGGGCTGAAGGAGACCGCTGTGCTTGGCGCCCGGTAGCCAGGAAGACTGATGCTCCTCCTGTCTTTCCTCCTCCCCTCCCCCTCCTCCCCTTCCTCCTCCTCCTCTGTGGCAGAATCAAGGAGATGCTCATTCACATGTTTTGAGCCAGTACAAACTGTCTCCGTGCTGTATGAAAAGTTGCTTTCTGCACTGTAAATCCCACAGCCTTTTATATTATTATAATTGGTGATTGGGCCAATGGGGAAAGGGGTGTCGGTTAAATCGATGAGGTTATGGCCAGCAATATCCTTTAAATTCTCACTGAGACTCCTCTCAGTGTAGGTCAAGGTTGCTGTTTGTCACCAGCCCAATCTTTTGGGGCATGGGGCTGACTTCCCTGCAGGGCCATCAGTCTCTGATTAATTCCCCCCCCCCCCCCACGAGGATAGATAGATCCCTTTAGGAAGCAGTGCTGCCCTGGTGGGACTTGGGAGACCCTGCCATGGCACAGGCCTTCTGCTACCGCATGCCCAGCCCAAGACCTGGATGACCTGGCAGCCTCTGGGCTTTAGGAAACTCACTAGGTAGACAGCTGAGGGTCCTTGTGTGGGATGCCCTTTCAGTTTTGGTATGATATTTTTGATTCTTGCTCCTAACAAGTATTGATTTCAATCAAGTTTTCACTGTTTTTTTAGAGACCACGTAAATGGGACAAGTGTATAAATAAACAAGAAAGACATCTGGATGTTGTTGATTTTTTTTTCTTTGAAAATGTTTCGCTTCTCATCCAAGAAGCTTCTTCAAATGATGAGAAGCAAAAGAAAAAAAAATCAAGAACATCCAGCTGCCTTTTCAAAAAAGCAACAACTGTGGTCATCTCTTTTTTTATAAAAGTTTTTATTTTTATAACAACAAAAAACAAACAAACATATAAAACCTTTCTGTTCCACAGTGTGTCAGTTGGGTACATATTACTTCGTGCCTAAAATAATATTATCCATATTTTACTTGTATATGTTTATAGTCATTCTAATCAGCATTTTATATCGTATATTTCACTCATTGTATTATCCTTAGCTTTATAATTATTGACTTTCAATAATATATTTCAAATTCATTTTTTTACTCTATCTAACTCATCCATTTATCACTAACAATACATTATACTATAATTAGATAACCTGTCCCTTCATGAGGGGGAGTGGGTACCATCTCTATGGACAAGCAAGAAAGAGGGCAGACCAAGCTTGGCCCCCTTTTAGACTCCCGGTCACGGATCTGACTTAGCTCCACCTTGTCCTGGCAGTTCCAGGCGGCTCATGTTCCTTTAAGGGATTTCCTCCCACCCCCCAACCAACCTGAGAGCCAGAGAGGGGATGCGGGTGAGAGCAGTCGGGCACCAGAGTTGTCTCCCATAGGAGTGGCTGCTCAGGAGGTGAGTCCAGCCTGGGTGGGAGGAGGGCAGCCCAGCCCAGAGCTAAGGCAGGGCCTGGGGCAACCAAGGGAGGGTTGGCCCCCTCGGTGCATAGTCTGGGCAAACAAGGGGAAACTAGCCAAGAGAATGCTGGGGGGTCAAGACCATGCAAAGTGATAAGCGGGGTGGGGGGGAGACACCTGTGTTCAGAGAAGGGATGCCGGCTGGCAGCCATGAACGGCAGGTCTGGCAATGCCCAGAGAAGGGACAACAGAGCCTGGAGGGGCCCTTAGCTACGGGTCCCCAAGGCAGCTTGGGCCATGAACTGGATGTCTAACCCATCCCCAGCTAGATTGGGAGTGGGGGGAGTTCCTGGTCAAAAGCATGGAACTAACTTGGAGTAGGATCATCCCACTTCCCAAAAGGGTGGGAGGTGGGAGGTGGGCTGTGCCTGGGGTCCTTCTCTGCCCCCCCCATTTACTCATGGGAGCTGATCGGAAATCCCCCCCCACCTTTCTGAGCCTGCCACAGGGGGAGGAGCAGCCCTGGTCTGACCTCCCCTTCCTCCTCTTGAAAGCCCGTGATCCCTTCCAACCCGAGGTTTAAGGAGACAGAAATGGCCAAAGAGATGCAGTCTGGTCTAATGGCTAAGGCCCTGGGCAGTGAGTGTTAGTCCCACCTTGGCATCGGAGCAGCTAAGGCACTCTGGGCCAGTCCGGCTCTCTCTGCTCTAGCACCAAGCCCCAAATGATGGGTCCGCACTCTGACTGGGAGCGGGGACGGATCCTGCACTTGTGGGAAGGCACTAAGAGGGGACACAAAGTGGTTGCGATAACCAAGGTTGGAGGCAAATGAACCTAATTTGGTCCGTCCCCACCCTCACCCTCTTTTGGGATGTGAGCTTGGCCAGGATCTGCCTCTGGGCAGGAGAGGAGGAGGAGGCCAGGTTGCGGCTCTGAGGATTTTGGCTCCAAATTGCCTCACCTGCTCCTCCGCATTGTCCCCGGGCGGCTCATTGACATGCAAGCTGGCCAGGGGGACGGAGAGGCCCCCATCAAACGTGGCATTGTCTGCTGTCTGGACTGCCTCCCTTTCACCAATGGGCAGGGATGCCCCCGCCAGGCAGCAACCCCCCCTCCTTCGGAGGCACACAAAGGCAGGCGGCCCTTTCCCACTGCCTCACAGACAACCCCCCCTCCAGTGGGGGGCAGGGAGGAGCCACCTGCTGCATCGAATTTCTCTTGGCCTCTCCTCCCCCCCCCCCCGCCTTGGCAGCCCTCAAAGGTTGTTTATGTGGCAGGAAGAGAAGGTGCCTTTGCCAAACCTTGGCTTGGCTCATGCGCTGCAGGACTCCCCCCATGGAGAGGCTCCTCGGCTCCCCTGGTGGGAGAACAGCCGCCAGCATAGTCAGGAAGTGAACCAGCACCAGGGTGGGGGATGAGGGGAGCTTCCTTCCCGGCCCAAGTGCACCACAGCAATTCTTACCTGGCAGATTGGCATCTGTAATCAGCCCCTGCCCTTCCTCAGCTGCCAGCCCCCCTCTGCCTGGTCCCCAGCTCCCCCTGACAAAGCCTTGGCTGAGCATGGCAGAGGGAAGTCCTGGAGGCCAGCCCTCTATTGTGGGGAAGGCCCCACCCTGGGGCCCTTCTGGGGACAAAGAGCAGGGTGGCCAATCTTATTTCTAGGTAGTTTTTGGGTTTTTGTTCCATGAGTGTGTAGGTGTGCACCTTTTGAACTCCTGGCAACTTCCCACACTAGTCCCTGCAGTTTTCCTGGCAAGGTTTTTGCCATTGTCTCCTTCCTAGGGCTGAAAGAGAATGGCTGGCCCAGGTCTTAAGGCAGGACTAGAACTCACAGTCTCCTGGTTTCTAGCCTTAACGTTACATAAGACTGGCTCTCGTCATCACTGGGCTTATAAACCTCCTCAATGGGGCTTTGCAAAGCTGGGGACTGAAAAAATAAACAATAAATGAATAACCAGCCATTTGCACGGCAAACCAGCTCTGGGACCTGCTTCTCCATTCAAAGGGTTGCAGAGGCCAACGGAGGCCTTCAGAGCTGTTTCAGGTGGACGCCATGTAATCCCCTCAGGTAATTTTGGCCATGAGGTGTGTCTCTTGGTCTGCCTCTCTCTTGAGGCTTCCTAGTTGTGCCAGGGAGCTTCTTGCCAGCAGGGGAAGCCTCTGTAGTTCTGCCACGTGAGAGGTGGGCCTCCTGTGCCTCAACAGCCCTTGTGGGGAGCCGTGCTGGTCCTCAGGGCTCCAGACCCAGGAAGCAGAGAGCAGGGACGTGTCCTGCTCTTTCTCTCCATATCCAGGTCCATCCAGCCATGGGACCACCAGGCATCACCTCAAGGCCGGCTCTGGAGCAACAGACAGCACGGCCCGTGGCTGGCGGTGGAAACTGCAGCCGGACTGCCTTGGCCACCGTCCTCACCAGCACCGCAGCAACCCTATGTGTGGGCATCCTTGTGTGTGAGTGGCTTTGAAATGGGCTTGGGGGTCACCCTGGGGTCCCCAATGGAGCTTAAAGCCCCCTACAAAAGGTATGATGCACCATTGGACTGAAAGAGAAAGAGCCCTTGGGTGGTGGGACCAGGAACCTCCCTGCTTTCTTGTCCTCCCCCGCCCAACTGAGCAGCACCAAGCATCCCCTGCCGTACCTGGACTGAGCCTTTCCCCCCTAGACCAGCAGCACTTGGGGGGCAGAGCTAGTGAAATGGAGAAGGTGCACTTCCTGGGACCTGCCAGCTGAACATGCTTAAGGAGAGGGATCTGGTGGGCCTGGCACCCTCTGGGAAAGGAGGCAGGGAGCAACCTCAGCACTTGGCTTGGGGGAAATGGGAGCGGGGCAGTGGAGGACACTTGCAAAGGTGACGGGGGCAGGGTGTGTGTGTGTCTTCTGAGGATGGCAAAGCAAAGGGCAGGGCTAGAGAACCTCTTGGCTAGACGAGGAGAGTCTAAATTCGGTGCTCATCTTGTGCCAGGACCCTTCTGTGGCATCTGTGCCAAGAGGAGCCTGGCAGCTGGCCTGCCCATCCTTTCAGCACTGGCTCTCCCATGGCTAAGATTGCAGGCAGCCCCAAAGGGTGGCAGGGCCCTGGCAGCTAAGCAGCTGGGTCAGCTGGCAGGGGTTGGGTGGGCCAGGTACCAGGCAGGGCTCAGAGGGGCCCTTGGCATCGATGGCTCTCTCCTGCGGCAGATCTCCTGGGGAAGAGAGAAACCCACTTCGAGCACAGGGCGGAGCTGCGAGGGATACCCTACCGGAGCAGTTTGCAGCAGCCCAGTTCTGGCTACTCCCGCCTGCTGACCCCTATTCTGGAGCAGCTGGTAAGGACCCCATGCCCCCTCCCCAAGAGGGTGAGCTGTGGGTGAGCCACTGGGAAGGGCTGTCCATTCAGCGTTCCCCAGGAGTGCAGCTCCCACCTGCTCCGGGAAGGGTGGCTGTGCACAAGACTGGTCAGACTGTCCAAGGCTGGCAGAACTGTTCCCAGGTGAGGCCTCTGGTTCCTGACTGTCCAACCCTGGTGGAAAGCGGAAGGGAAGGGGCTGGAGAAGGGAGGGGAGGGCTGAGGGGATGCATCCTGCCAGCTAGCTTGGGGTTTGCAATGGCTCCTCTAAGCCCCAGGCTAGGCATCCCTTTGGCTAATTGCTTGAGGGGGCAGATGGTCTGGATCTTTTCTTGGGGCAAAGAGGCTGCTCTGAAACTGGGACTCCCTGCTTGACTGTGGCTCTGATGGGCACAGCAGCAAAGCCAATCTGCTCTCTTGTTCTCCTGTCTGACTGTTCAGCTCAAAAGCAGCTTTCAGAACTCGCCCCTGGACAGCAGCTGCTCCAGGTGTACTGTCGTGCAATACAGGTGGGCAGGGGCAGGAAGGCTGGCCTGGGGGGAGGCTCTCCTGCCAGAAAGAGAGGGTAAGGACTTCTTGCTTCTGTTTGGCAGGGAGGGCAATGCCAGCCTCATTGTCCACTTCCACCTCGGCTTCTCTCCACCGCCGCCCAGCCCTGGCATGGAAGAGGATATCCTGAGGCAGGGACTGGCAGCAGCTGTGGGCATCAGGGTGCCCACCTACGGTACCATCTCGGCTGCCTCCCTCCTGGGTATCCCTGCATTTTTTCTGGCCCTTCGGCCCAGGGCTGACTGGGGTGCTGTGTGCTCCTAATTAGCTCAGTCCCTTCCGTGCTGCTGACCTGTGCCCACTTTCTGATTCCCCCCACTTTCCAGCAGGTCCACAGGACCCCACCTTCTCGAGCCCAGAGCTCAAGTCAGGTAGGCTGGTCGACTGTGAAACCAGTTTTGGGATCCTGGTTTTTGGGCCCCCAGCCCCACGGGCAGCATTGGGGACTGGGGCCCGTTTGGCCTTAGGTCTAGTCATTTGAGGGCAGAAGCAAGAGGGTGGAAAAGAGCAGCCAAATGGCTCTCCCAAAAGCCTAGGCTGTTGAGGGCAGAGCTTTCCCACCTCAATTAAAGGAGGTGCTGAGCACCATGGCTGGACCCCAATGATTTCCAATGACTCCCCCACTGCATTTCCCCCATCCCCAGTGTCTGTGCTAAGGGGAGCCAATTCTGCCCCTGTTGTGTTCACAGGAAGGTGTCCGGGGGAGGCCTTTGCCTGCCACAATGGCCAGTGTGTAGCCCCAGGAAGCGTGCAGTGCAACGGCTGGAAAGACTGCCCAGATGGCTCTGATGAGGCCGGATGTGGTGAGTCTCTCACCGCTGGGGCTGCTGGCCTCACTACCTCTGCAAAGCTGGGGATTCTCCAGGCTGCCCCGGATCTCCCTTGGAGGAGGACGGGCACAGACTGTGGGTGCCTCCCTCCAGGGAGGGCTGAACCCCAGAGAACGCAGGACCCAGAGTGCAAAGATGATTGACCTCTGTGGGAGGCAGGGCAGCATCTCCAGAGAGGCTACTTTTCCGGGGATGGGTGGGTGGGGGGACATGAAGAGAGGCACCCAGCCTTCGGAAACCAGAAGGGGGCTGTTAGTGGGGAGGGCACTCCTGGTGCACGAGCCTAAAAAGAGGGACGATATTCAGGGGATTTGGGTTAGGGTTCAGGAGAACCTCTAGGGAAAATTTTAAGTGGCCCCACCCACCTGCCCTCACTCTTCCCACTCACCTCTCCTATATTCTGTTGTTTCTTAGCTCAGCTGATTTGCGTGGCAGAGCAGATTGCCATGCCTCAGCTGAGCTAAGGTCAGTCTTGCTGTTATCTGTGCATGCACAAATAGAATTCTGTATTGACCAGGTGTGGTTGGACACACAAGGAATTTGTCTTGGTGCAAATGCTCTCAGTGTACGTAAAAGAAAAGAGACATTCGTCAAGAATCATAAGGAACATCACTTAATGATAGTCATCGGGTACAATAAGCAATCAAATCATACTAGGAAACGGTCAATATAAATTATAAGCATACAAGCAACAAAGTTACAGTCATACAGTCACAAGTGGGAAGGGATGGTTGATAAGGAGTGATGGAAAGATTAATAGTGATAGTAATGCAGACTTTGTAAATAGTTGAGCAGTTTTGAGGGAATTGTTTAGCAGAATGATGGCTTTCAGGAAAAAACTCTTCTTGTGTCTAGTTCTTCTGGTGTGCAGTGCTCTATAGCGTCATTTTGAGGGAAGGAGTTGAAACAGTTTATGTCCGGGATGTGAGGGGTCTGTAGATATTTTCATAGCCCTCTTTTTGACTCATGCAGGATACAGGTTCTCCATGGAAGACAGGTTGGTAGCCATTGTTTTTTCTGCAGTCCTAATTATCCTCTGAAGTCTGTGTCTGTCTTGTGTTGCAGAACCAAAACAGACAGTTATAGATGTGTGTTAGGGATACACACCCTAGCAGAACATGAAACGGCAGTCTAGCAGGCAGGCAAATGATGTGAGATAAACGTTGTTGTAGTTTACATTCAGTAAAACAGATACACTGTGCCAGTTAAATAGTTTTTTTATTCCAGCAAGAGTTATAGCATAGTCAAACGGTCCATATGTCATACTCTAGTTCAGTCCATCCAGGGATTAATCAGTTGCAAAGTCCAGTGTCGAAAAATAGAGGTCAGTAAACTCACAAATAATCAGTCCAGCAATATATCTCTTTTGCAGTCA
This sequence comes from Hydrophis major, assembly GCA_033807585.1. Classification (NCBI taxonomy): domain Eukaryota; kingdom Metazoa; phylum Chordata; class Lepidosauria; order Squamata; family Elapidae; genus Hydrophis; species Hydrophis major. Next base: position 92,128 of record CM066328.1, read on the forward strand.
GAGATATGAAGAAAATCAAACCCCTTTTCTTTGTTTCAGCAACAGCAGGGAAACACACGCAGTTATCGCCATCAATCCATAATTTGTCAGCTATCCAGTAAAAGCCAGCAAACAGTGAGCTCTCTTGCTCCCTCTTATGGTGATTTTACAACCGCACCCAAAATACATGTTTTGCAGTTAAAGTGATACATACACTTAAACTCACTAACATAGTTTATATATTATTTTTACCCAAACTAAGTTAGGTAACCAATGTTATCCCTAACATTCTCCCCTTTTGGGTAATATAATAATATATATATCTATTTACAATTTCAACCCATAGTTTTCAAAATTTTCCTTGTGCTTGACTGAACCTTGGGCTTTTGTAAATCCATCAGCAATTGCAATCAGTCATGCAATATTCCAATCTCATTAAACCATTTTTTACAGATTGTCTTACATTCAAATATCTCAGGTCAGTATGTTTAGATCTCGTTTTTACAGCAATATTTGTAGCCAACCGTATGGCTGCTTGATTGTCCTCATAAACAACAATGGCATCTTTAACAGTTACTCCCATATCTAACAATAACTGTTTATACAAATTAAATCAGTACATAATATAGACATGAAAATTCTGCTTCCATTGTGGACATACTTATTTGTTGCTGTCTAATTGACCTCCAACCAATCAGTGTTTTACCTAATAGTATAGCCATGCCTGAAGTTTATTTTCTAGTTTTAGAAAAATAGTTTTATATCTGTTGCAAAACTTGCATCAGCATATGCACTTAAAATCAAATCATCTTTTGGCTCCAAATACAATGCATAGTGCATTGTCTTTTTAAGATACCTTAATATTCGCTTTAGCGCTTTCCAGTGTCTTTCATTGGGTTCAGCATTGAATCTTGCCAATTGATTAATGCTATAGGCAATGTCTGGCCTTGACCAATTACTTATATATGTTAAACTACCTATTAATGATTGATAAATAGTCTTATCAAATTTTGAACTGACCATCACTGTGACAAAATTCCTGACTCATTGGAGTTTTTGCTGGCTTACAAAGTTCCATTTTATACATTTTTAGCAATTGGTAAATTTTATCTTCTTGTGATATCTTATATCCACTATTGGTTTTGTTTATTGTCAATCCTAGATATTGTCTTATTTCTCCTAATTGCTTTAATTTTATCCTCTTACTTAATAATGATATTATCTCAGTAGCTTCATTATTTGTCTTAGTAATTAAAGCAATATCATCTGTAAACAATAATAATAATGACACAGTACCATTTGTCTCTCTTTTAAATAAACATGGATCAGCTAAACCTGCTTTAACTCCTATATTGTTTAACTCTTTTACAATATATTGGTTCCATTCATAACCAGATTGTTTCAATCCATAGAGACTTTCATTCAGTTTCCAACAGTCATTATTATTTTTATCATCCTTTATACCTACTGGTTTTCTTAAATATATAGTGTGCTGCAATGGTGCATGCAGATAAGCAGTTTCTACATCTAAATGATTTATGATATAGTTCTTCTTAGCTGCCCACACTAAAGCTGCTCTCAAGGTTATTGCCTTTACATTTGGTGCAAATACTTCATCATAATCACATGCAGTTTGATTAAATCCTTGAGCTACCAACCTAGCCTTATGGGTAACAGTCCCGTTTTTACCAGTTTTTAACTTAAATATCCATTTGCAACCAATGGACTTTTCACCTGGAGGTAATTTAACATTTTCATAAACTTTCATTTCTTTTAATGAATTTAATTCTTTCTCCATTGCTCTATGCCAATTTTGTTGTTCCTTTGCAGGATACATTCTAAGTTCTTCAACAGTAGTTGGAACTTTACTAACTTGGCAAACTATACTTGCTTGATACCTGTCAGGTGGTCTGGTTTCAAGTGTTGAACGTCTAGGTATTACAGGACTTACAGGTGGACTTTCATGTTCTAACTGTTCCTGATTATCTATTTCTTCCTGTTTTGGTATTTCTTCCTGTTCTGGTCCTATATGCTCTTCCTGTACTTCCTCTTTAATTGGACTCTTCTTATTACTGATTTTTTCTTTTGGTCTTTTGTAGGTTTCTATAATTACTTCCTTACTTGAATCTTGTTCCAGTTTTTCCTATCCTACATGTCCTAGGAATTTGTCACTAGCACTACAGTAAACTCTAGATGTTCCTTTTTCCCAGAATCTGTATGATTTGTGATTAGATTCATAACCTACAAAGAATAACTTTTTAGCCCTATGTTGCCCCTTATGGCTCAGTTGTGTAGGAATATGCACCCATGCTGGTGCTCCAAATGTTTGCATGCAGCTTAGGTCAGGTTTTTTGCCATGCCACCATGTGAATGGTAATTCACCTGTTGTTGAGTTAACAACATTATTCAATATATGATTACCACACATTATTGCTTCTCCCCACAAATTTTCAGGTAATCCTGAATCTGACAGCATAGTACGAGCCATTGCTTGAATTGTTTGGCCTCATCTTTCTATAAAGAAATTATGTTGTGGCCTATATGGTGCAGACTTTTTATGTTCAACACCTGCCATCTTCAGACTATTTTGGAATTTATTATTTATAAATTCTGTACCATTATCAGTGATAAGAGTTACTAATTTCCTTTTAGTTTTTCTTTCTGCGAATTTAAGCCAATTAAAGAAATTTTTATATGTTTCGGTTTTGCTCTTCATTAGATAACAGAAACCATATCTGGAATAATGGTCCATTATACTTAGTATATAATGAGCACCTCCCACACTTGGTTTTTTAGGACCTATAATATCAGCAAATATGACCTCTAGAGGTTCTTTAGTTTTAAATCCATTAATTCTATTTGCTGGCATTTGCTTGCTTTTTTCTTGACTGCAAGAATTGCAGTGCAAATACTTACTGCAAGGCTTCAGTTTTATACCCTTAGATAGTTCTACCATTTGTTTAAGCATTTTAAAATTTATATGCCCCAAACGTCTGTGTAACAAATGTATGCATTCATCATGAGGCTTAACGTTATTATACACTGTGTTAGCCACCTCTAACTGATTATCATTTAATACATACAATTCACTTCTTAAAGTTGCAGTCACTTTTTTACCTTCCTTTTCAATTATGCAATTGTCTCCCCTAAAGGTAATTACATAACCTAGTTTAACCAAAACTCTAACTGAAAGCGAATTAAACTTAAGTTGTGGTACATATAACATTTTTACATTTTCTCTTATGCAAGAACAATGTGCAATACCTTCACCTTTAGCTTTCAGTTTCCATTCATTAGCTAACGATATCTGCTGTGAACTTGTGGACATCTTAATAAATTTTTTCTTATCTTTCATTATGCAGTGCGATGCTCCACTATCTACAACCCATAAATTACTATTCACAGTTTCGTTGCTATACATAGCTAACTCTACGCATTTTTTATCTTTTTGATGCCTTTATCTTTCTGGCTGGCATTTTGGCTTTTTCTTTTCTTGCAGAATCTAGCCAAATGTCCTTTTCCTCCACAATTAAAACATTTTCTAATTGTATATGCTGACGAAGATATTTTTTCTTCTTCACATTGTGGTTGTTCCCTTCTGAGTTGATCCCTTTCAAGTCTTCTCCTGGCTTCTTCAATTAATCTGCCAATAATGTCTGTTAATGTGAGGTTATCTTTTGGCAGAACCTCAAGTGAAGTTACGTAGTCATCGTAGCTAATATCTAAAGAAGATAAAATTATATAAACTTGGTGTAGTTCTGTGAAGATAAGTTATTTTTCATGCAGTTCCTGAAAAATTCTCTTCATTGTATTTATATGACTCAGCATGTCTCCATTCTTTTGAAGATGTGTTCTGAACAGTTTCCGTATAAGATTTATATGTGCTCAAACATAAATTTATATGTGTCTCAAACATAAATCTTCTTTCAATTCTCCCAACATTTTGCAGCTGTTTTTTCTCCTCGAATATGTACAAGCTGCTCATCACAGAGTGTCAGTCCTATTATACAGAGAGCTTGCTCATTCTTCAGTTGATATTCTTGTATTTTCTGGGCATCATTCTTATCCTTCGGATCCCATGCATCTACTTCTGGTGGGTTTTGAATTATACTCCACAAACCTTCTCTGTGTAAAAGTAGGCTACATTTCATAGACCATGAAACATAGTTTGTTCCATCCAGTTTGGATATTAGAGACAACTTTGTAAATTGACATGTGCCATCTTTTATCTGGATATTAAACTATAATTAATAAAACACAGCTGTCTGTTTACAGTATTGTGTAACTACACAAACTCTCACTTTAATCTAAGCCTGTTATAACCTGGTTAGTCTGACTGTGCACCTGGGCCCATAACCAGTGTTTGGGATACACACCCTAGCAGAACGTGCAACGGCAGTCTAGCAGGCAGGCAAATGATGTGAGATAAACATTGTTGTAGTTTACACTCAGATGACAGACTCAGTAATTCCTCTATAAAACTGTTTCAGCAGCTCCTTGGGCAGTTTGAGCTCCCTGAGTTGGCACAGAAAGAACATTCTTTGTTGTGCTTTTTTGATGATGTTTTTGATGTTAGGTGTCCATTTTAGGTCTTGGAATATGACAGAACCTAGAAAATTGAAGGTCTCTACTGTTGATAATGTGTTGTCTAGTATTGTAAGAGGGGAAGTATGGGGGGGGGGATTGCACATTAGGCACCACCCCAGGGAAGGTAAGAAACAGCTAGTGGTTGCTGTTTGTCCTATTTGTGTGCACACGAAGCAAGAGGCAGAAAAGTTCAGCAAGGTCTCCTCCTCCTCCTCCTCATTTTGTCAGCCCAAGGGCAGCTGGTGGGGAGAAAAGGTACATACATAGGCAATAGCCCTGACTTGCAGCATCGATCATGTGACTGGGCGTGACCATCTCGATGTCACTCACAGCAAGGTGCTGCCCACCAAGTCATATGACCACTTAGCCAGGCCCACAGAACCAGTGGTGTTAACCAGGCTTAACAGTAGTAGTCTTCATTTTGTGGATCTCGAGCCAGTTGGAATAGGCATCCACTGTTAGGAGGAACGTATGTCCCTTAGTAGGTCCAGCAAAGTCAACGTGGATACAAGACCACAGCCCCCAGGGGGTTTCCCACTCCGTTGGAGTTGCTCTAGGTGGGGCACTGCTGACTTCTTGGCACTTTAGACAAGTCTTTACCCAGGCTTCGATCTGCTTGTCGATGCCCGGCCACCACACGTAGCTTCGTGCGAGTACTTTCATACGCACGATGCTGGGGTGACTGTCATGCAATGTTTTCAATACTGCTCGTTGTAACTGTTATGTCTGGGCCCATAACCAGTGTTAAGCCTGGTTTCCCCAACCAGGGTTAGGGAGACAAGCTAAACAGAATGTGCAGCGTTAGTCAGATAGGCACACAGATAAATGAGTGAGCTAAGCTTGTATGTTTATTAACATACAGTAAAAATAACAGATACGCTTGTGCTATCAAAAATATAGTTTATTCCATTATGAGTTCATAGCATAGTCAAAATAACGGTCCAATAGTCATGTATCATTTAGTCAGTCCATTCAGGGATATTCAGTTAGCAAAGTCCGTGCAGAATATCCTATGTCAGTTCACTTACAAACCAGTCCTTTGTTTCTCTCCCGTTCGAGCAATGCAGTCTTGATTCCAAGCAGTAATCAGGGATCATCAAAGCCAGAGAGAGAGCAAGCTGCAGTCTTGCTTCTTTTAAAGTGCTTTCACAACCACTCCCCTAATTACATTCCCATAGTTAAAGTTGCAGACACTTTAACTTATAAACTATGATTACATATTTATTATTTTACCTAAACCAGTTAGGGTAAACAATGTTATCTCTAACATTCTCCCCTTTTAGGAAATAATAATAAATATAACTATTTACATCTTTAAATCATATTTGTTACAACTCTCTTTAAACTTAATTACTCCTTGAGCTTTTGTAAATTGGTCTGCAATGTTTTCTTCTGTCATGCAGTATTCCAATTTAATTAGCCCATTCTTTACAGATTCTCTAACATTTAAGTATCTTAAATCAGTATGCTTTGATCTAGTTTTTACAGCAATACTAGTAGCTAACTTTATAGCTGCCTGGTTTTACTCGTACACAATAATGGAATCTTTAACAGTTATACCCATGTCTAATAATAACTGTTTGTACAGAATTAAGTCAGTGCATAGTAATGACAGACATGAAAATTCCGCTTCCATCGTGGACAAGCTAATATGCTGTTGTCTGATTGACCTCCACCCTATTAGTGTCTTACCAAATAATATAGCCATCCCAGATGTTGATTTTCTAGTGTTTATATCAGTTGCAAAACTTGCATCTGCATAGGCACTAAGACTCAAATCACCCTTTGGTTCTATATACAATGCATGGTTCATTGTTCCTTTAAGATATCTTAAAATTCTCTTAATGATTGCCAATGACATTGATGTGGATCTGAATTAAAACGAGCCAGCTGATTTACACTATAAGCTATATCTGGTCTAGACCAATTGCTGATATATGATAAGCTACCAATCAAAGATTGATATATGGACTTATCAAATTTGGGACTTTGATCATTAGTTTGGCAAACTTCCTGACTCATTGGAGTCTTTGCCAGTTTAAAAAGTTCCATTTTATACATTTTAATTAATTGGCAAATTTTATCTTCTTGAGATATCTTAAAACCATTTTTTGTTTTGTTAATTGTCAATCCTAGATACTTTTTAATTTCACCTAAATGCTTTAATTTTATCTTTTTGGCTAATAATGATATAATTTCATTAGCTTCATTATTAGTCTTAGTTATCAAAGCAATATCATCTGTAAATAATAACAATAATGACACAGTTCCATTATTTTCTCTTTTAAACACACATGGATCTGCTAAACCAGATTTAAAACCTATATTGTTTAACTCTTTCACAATATATTGGTTCCACTCAAAACCAGATTGTTTCAACCCGTAAAGACTCTTTTTGAGTTTCCAACAATCATTACTATTTACTTTATTGTCTTTTATACCTACTGGTTTTCTTAAATATATAGTGTGCTGCAATGGTGCATGCAGGTAAGCAGTTTCTACATCTAAATGGTTAATGACATAGTTTTTCCTAGCTGCCCACACTAATGCTGCTCTTAAAGATGTTGCTTTAAGGCTTGGTGCAAAAACTTCATCGTAATCAGATGCAGTTTGATTAAATCCTTGAGCTACTAACCTAGCCTTATGGGTAACAGTCCCATCATTTCCAGTTTTTACTTTAAATATCCATTTGCACCCAATGGATTTTTCACCTGGAGGTAATTTAGCATCTTCATATACTTTCATTAACTTTAATGAATTTAGTTCTTTTTCTATTGCCTTTTGCCAATTCTCCTGATCCTTAGCAGGATACATTTTAAGTTCATCTACACTAGTTGGAACTTTAGTTACTTGGCAAACTATACTTGCTTGATACCTATCAGGTGGTCTAGTTACATGTGTAGTACATCTAGGTATTACAGGACTTACAGGTGGACTTTCATTTATTAACTGTTCTTGATTATCTAACTCTTCCTGATCAACAGTTTCCTCTTGTTCTGATCCTATTTGCTCTTCGTGGACTTCTTCTTTAATTGGACTCTTCTTATAACTATTCTGTTCTTTCTGCCTTTTGTAGGGTTCAATAATTACTTCATTATTTAAATCTTGCTCTAATCTATTCCATCCTACATGTTCTAGGAATTTAGCACTAGCACTGGTGTAAACTCTAGATGTACCTGGTTCCCAGAATCTATAAGATCTATGATTAGATTTATATCCTACAAAAAATAATCTTTTAGCTCTATGCTGTTCTTTTTGTCTAAGTTGTGAAGGGATATGCACCCATGCTGGTGCTCCAAATGTGTGCATGTAACTTAAATCAGGTTTTGTACCATGCCACAATGTGAATGGTAATTCACCTGTTGTTGAATTAATAACATTATTTAACATATGATTACCACACATAATTGCTTTTCCCCACAAATTGTCAGGTAATCCTGAATCACACATCATAGTTCGTGTCATTGATTGTAATGTTTGGCCTCTTCTCTCTATAAAAGCATTATGTTGTGGCCTATATGGTGCAGACTTTTTATGTTGAATACCTAACATTCTTAGTCTGTTCTGGAATTTATTATTTGTAAATTCCGTACCATTATCTGTTATAAGAGTTACTAATTTCTTTTTAATTTTCCTTTCAGCAAATTTTATCCAATTAAAGAGATTTTGATACGTTTCAGTTTTGCTCTTCATTAAATAGCAAAACCCATATCTAGAATAGTGGTCCATTATACTTAGTATGTAACGAGCTCCTCCTACACTTGGTTTTTTCGGACCTATTAAATCTGCAAATACTACCTCTAAAGGTTCTTTGGTAGTAAATCCATCAACTCTATTAGCCGGTATGACCCTGCTCTTACTTTGATTACAGGCATTACATTGCAAATACTTATTACAAGGTTTCAAACTTATTCCCTTAGATAATTCAACAGTTTTCTTAAGCATTTTAAAATTTAAATGCCCTAGCCTTCGATGTAACAAGTGAATACATTCATCATGAGGTTTCTTATTTTCATAAACCATGTTAGCCACCTTTGAACCATCATCATTTAACACATATAATTCACCTCTTAAAGATGCAGTAATTTTCTTATCTTCTTTTTCAATTATGCAGTTATCTCCTTTAAAAGTAACTACATATCCTAGTTTAACCAAAATTCTAACTGAAATTAAATTAAACTTAAGTTGTGGTACATATAACATTTTTATAACATTCTTTTATAAAAGAACAATATGCTATACCGTGATCTTTAGCTTTCAGTTTCCAGCCATTGGCTAACGATATCTGCTGTGTACTCTGGGACATTTTAATAAAATTTTTGTTATCATTTGTTATACAGTGGGATGCTCCACTGTCAACCACCCATAAGTTATTTTTTACAGCTCCGTTACTATACATGGCTAACTCTAAATTTTTATTTATCTTTTGATGACTTTTAGTATTCTGGCCAGCGTTCTGGCATTTTGCTTTTTTACAAAATCTTGCCAAATGTCCTCTTCCTCCACAATTAAAACACTTCTTAATTGTGTATGCAGTAGGAGATTCATTATCTTCTTTTTGAGGTTGCTGCCTCCTTAATTCATCTCTTTCAAGCCTTCTTCTGTCCTCTTCAATCAATCTGCCAGTTATATCAGTTAAAGTTAAACTTTCCTTTGGCAAAATTTCAAGTGAAGTTACGTAGTTGTCATAACTTTCATCAAGTGAAGATAGAATTATGTAGACTTGGTGTAGTTCAGAGAAAATAAGCTCTTTCTCGTGCAGTTCTTGAAAAATGCTTTGCATAGTTTTCAAATGACTCAGCATATCACCATTTGACTGGAGATGCGTACTGAAAAGCTTCCGTGTTAGATTTATGTGAGCACCAACATTATCTCGAACATAAATCCTCTTCAGCTTCTGCCAACACCCAACAGCCGTTTTCTCTCCGTGGATATAAACAAGCTGTTGGTCAGTTAAGGTTAAAGCAATTATGCAAATAGCGTGTTCATTTTTATGCATAAATTCTTCTATCTTTAGTCTATCTTCATCATCCTCTGGATCCCATTCCTCTACGTTTGGTGGATTTTCAATTATGTTCCACAAACCTTCTCTTCGTAGAAGCAGACTACATTTCATAGACCATGATACATAGTTTGTTCCATCCAGCTTGGATATAAGGGACAAACTTTGTAGATTGACTTGTGCCATGTTTTCTTATATGGATATAAAACTATAATTAATAAAACACAGCTGTCTGTTTACTGTAATGTATAACAACACAAACTCTCACTTTTACATAAATCTGTTTTATCCGAGTTAAACTGACTTTGCAGCCTCTGGGCCCATAACCAGTGTTATGTCTGGGCCCATAACCAGTGTTAAGCCTGGTTTCCCCAACCAGGGTTAGGGAGACAAGCTAAACAGAATGTGCAGCGTTAGTCAGATAGACACACAGATAAATGAGTGAGCTAAGCTTGTATGTTTATTAAGATACAGTAAAAATAACAGATATGCTTGTGCTATCAAAAATATAGTTTATTCGATTTCCGGTTTCGCGTGGCTTCGGGGCAGCAGGAATTCGCTACAGCTTGCGATTCCTGCTGTGCTAGCCGCCGAGGTACCCCCGATCCAGATGGGTCAGGGGGATATGGCTGCCCTGTAGGGACAGCTGAAGAGAGAGGGGAGTCAGACAGGGGGTTGGGGGTGTCGCAGACCCCCTCCTCCTCCGGAAAAACCCCTTTTTCCCAAGGCGGTGGAGCGGCGGTCAGCAATGGCCGCCACGAAGAAGCCAGCAACCGGGTAAGATTGCGCTGGAGGAAGTAAGAAGAGTGAAAATGCTGTCTGAGCCGGGTCAAGTAACATCTTTCAAATTTGTTGGAACTGAGGGGTTTGAATTGCTGGAGGATACATTGTATCCCTAAGAAGATCGAAAGCGGCGGAGAAGCTGTTAAAGAGAACTTTTTTTTTCTTCTTCACTCTCCCACCCCATGGAAACAGCAGATATGTTTGGACATATTGGACATTGAAAGTGAATCGTTTTGAGAGTTGAAGCTAAGGGACAAAAGAGTTTTTGGACATTGAAAAACTTAAGAAATTGGAAAACCCTTGTTGGAGGTATGGATTTCTGATTATTTAAAATTGATATTGCAAGTGGGAAGGGAGAGGAAAAAAAATTGGAGCAGAAGCTGAAAAAGGAGGAGATTGCCTAGAATCCCAAAGAAAGGTATATGGTAATTGGACCTCTTTGATTAAACATTAACCCCAGAAAGAGAAAGAGAAGAAGGAAGAAAAGTATTAATTTTTGGAATTTTTTTTTTTTTTGAATTATTCTTGATTAAAAATATTTGTGGTTGTTTTGGGAAAAGTTTCTTTTTTTCATAATGGCATCGCTTGTGGATGAACTAAAGACTGAATATCAAAAATATAAAAAAGAAGATACTTTGGGCACTTTGTTTCAATTCTTAGAAATGGCATTATGTACTTATGAAAAGTTGACTACGCAGCAGAAGGACTGGGACAAAGAAGAAGAGGAAGAAGAAGCCATCTTTGATGAACAATGGGTTCTTTCCAGGGAGGAGGAGAAAACGGATAAGAAAACGGGGATTTTAAGAATTATAAAAATAACCAAAGAAGAGAAAAATGAGCGGAAAGGTGGAGGCAAGGTTAGAAAGCAAAGGAAAGGGAGCAAGAAAAGGGAGGAGGAAAGACAAAGGGTAAAAAGGGCAAGGAGAAGAATAAGCAAGAGAGAAAGGGGGGGAGGAGAAGCCTCAATGGGGGGAAGCAAGATCTAAAGAAAAAAAGTTTATTCAGAGACAATGGGTGAATTTAATTTAGGATAAAAGAGGGATTCTGGAGGGTACATAAGATTGTGTTTTTTATGTGTATTTAGAGTATAAAATTCATTGTGTAATTTTAGAATCTTTTAAACAGAATCCCAAGAAAAATTGTTATATGAAGTACTTTTAAGTTAGGGTAATGAGTTATAGACGTTACTCCAATTGGTGTACAGGAGAAGTATAATAAAAGAAAAAAGATGGATAGTCGGAAATAGAACAGACAAAGAATATTATTGAAAATGATAATAAGATATGAAAGGATATATAAAGGTTTTGTTATGTTTTTTTTTTTTTTGGATGTTGTATATTGAAAAAAGGCAAAAAAAAATTTAATTAATAAGAAATAATTTGGATGAAAAGGAGAAGTTGGGATAAGATATGAAGTTAAATAGACAAAGTATTGATACTATAATTTGGAATTCTTATGTTCTATTGGTTTTCTTTTATTATTTTTTCTTATAAAAGAACTTATAAGCTGTTATGCCTTGTGCATTGTTTATATAAAATTGATAAAAATGGTTTATATATATATATAAAAAAGAAAATGATAATAAGATATGGAAGGATATATAAAGTGAATATGATGTTTGAATTTGTGTCTGTGTGAAGAGTTTCAACCCGGGATCAGACAACCTTCAGAAAAGATCTTTTAGTTTTGTTTATGTTTTATTGTGTTCTCTGTAAAATTAATAAAATTTGTTTTTTTAAAAATATATATATATATAGTTTATTCCATTATGAGTTCATAGCATAGTCAAAATAACAGTCCAATAGTCATGTATCATTTAGTCAGTCCATTCAGGGATATTCAGTTAGCAAAGTCCGTGCAGAATATCCTATGTCAGTTCACTTACAAATCAGCTCTTTGTTTCTCTCCCGTTCGAGCAATGCAGTCTTGATTCCAAGCAGAAATCAGGGATCATCAAAGCCAGAGAGAGAGCAAGCTGTCGTCTTGCTTCTTTTAAAGTGCTTTCACAACCACTCCCCTAATTACATTCCCATATTTAAAGTTGCAGACACTTTAACTTATAAACTATGATTACATATTTATTATTTTACCTAAACCAGTTAGGGTAAACAATGTTATCCCTAACAGTAACCGCTCTGGGACGACAACTCTGTCTCCCCATAGGATGCAGCCTTTTTGCGAGAAAAGTTCTGTTTGCCGGTTTCTGAAAGGGGTGAAGTCGTCAGGGGTTTGTTCTACTGGCCATCCTCGTTCGACCCAGCTGAGAACTCGCGCCAGGACAGGATCTCGTTTCGTTTTGATAGCGATGTCTCTGGCTGTTAGCGGTGGTGAATGTAGTGTTTCAATCTGGAGTGTTGTAAGGGTTGGAGCTGGGTCGTCGACAGTTTCTGGAAATGGGGCACGGCTCAATGCATCAGCTTTCCCCGGGCGGCGTTGTAATTTATAGTTGTACGCAGCTAAGAACTCCGACCAGCGAGTCATTCTAGGTGACAATATATAGAGGGTTGGTTTGTCTCCCGCTATAATCCCTAGCAAAGGTTTGTGATCGGTAATAATAGTAAAAACTCATCCATACACATATTCATGAAACCATTTCACAGCAGATACAACAGCAAGAGCCTCTTTGTCAATTTGGCTATAGTTACGTTCAGCCTTCGATAGGGTCCTTAAAAATAGGCAATAGGGGTCTCACTACCATTTGGTAACACATGACTCAAAATGGCTCCTACTCCAAATGGTGACACGTCACATGTAATTGTTAAAGGAAAAGTCTCGTTATACTGCATTAAAACAGCATCTGAGGTTAGTAGGTTTTTCACTTGCTGGAATGCGTGCTCATCTCGGTGTCCCCAGACCCAGGTTGCTTTTTTGTCGAGAAGTCTATGTAGGGGCTCAGCTACGGTCGCTTTCTGGGGCAAGAAGATGTTGTAAAAGTTAATGAGCCCCAGGAAAGCTTGGAGGTCAGTCTTATTTCTGGGTCTTGGGGCATTTTTGATTGCTTTTAGTTTGCTATTAGTGAGGTGAATGCCTTGCTTATCGATTAGGTACCCCAGGAACTCTACTTTATCTGTACACAGTTGACATTTATTTTTTTTTAACCTTTAGGCTGGAGTCTTTAAATTTCTGGAGAACCATTTTAAGACGCTTTTCGAGTACTTCTCTATTCGGGGCCACAATTAAAATATCATCAAAGTATGGCACGACCCCCTTGATCCCTTGCAAGAGTCTCTCCATCAGACTTTGAAAAATCCCTGGGGCTACGCTCACTCCGAATTGGAGTCGGTTGCATTTAAAGGCACCTCGGTGCGTAACGATCGTCTGTGCCTCTGTGGTTGTTTTATCTACAGGCAGTTGTTGGTACGCTTGTGCTAAATCCAATTTAGCAAAGACTTTTCTGCCCCCCAGGGAATGGAGAAGGTGTTGCACCACCGGTACCAGGTAAGCTTTCTGTTGAAGGGCGTGATTAAGGGTGGCCCGGTAGTCTCCACAAATCCTTAACGATCCATCCGGTTTGATGGGTGTTACGATTGGGGTTTCCCAACGGGTGAGGTCAGTTGGTTCTAAAACAACCTGGGCTATTAATTTATCGAGCTGCTCATCGATCTTTGGTTTAAGGGCAAAAGGTACCTGACAAGGCTTAAGGCGGATGGGGGCTACTTCAGGATAAAGGTTAAATGATATCGGGGTCCCCTTGTACTCGCCTAGTTTGTCTGCAAAGACGTCCTGGAATTCCTGGACGAGGACCTCCTCCCAGTCGTCGCTTCTGGTTTGGTGAATGCCGGCTACCTCGATCCCGAGTGAAGCGAACCATTGAAGGCCTAACAAACTAGGCCGGTTGCAGTCGACGACGGTCAGTGGTAATGACGCAGTACGATTTTTGAATGAGACTTGGACTTGATTGGATCCAACGACTGGAATTTGGTTCCCCTGATAATCTTTGAGTATGATTCTTTGGGCTCTGAGGTCTTGACACCGGACAGCAGGGATTAATTGTTTAAGGGTCTTCCAGGAAACCATCGAGAGGGAAGTTCCTGAGTCGACTTCCATCATGCAAGGTTGGTTTTCGATGGCGACCTTCACTCGGATCTTCTTTGCATCTAACGATGAAGTGTGACCGATTATAATGGTTTGGTGTGCCTCTTCCCGTCTTGTTGAAGTGGCCAGTGTTTTATTTCTGTAGGAGTGGTTGTTCCATTGGTGGTTCAAATGTTCCCGACTCACAGGACGATTCCCTGTGGTCTGGCGGTAGTTGTTTCCCCTCTGAAGTGGGCTGGATTCTTGCTTGCTTCTACAGACCTTCCCGATGTGGCCTCTTTTCCCACAGGAATGGCAGAGCGCATCAAGGAATTTGCACATTGGTGCAGTAGTCTTTGATTCCGCTGATGGCGTTGGTCACGTTCAGACTGGAGCCGGTTGACCTCCTCCTCATCACTTTCTGATGGTGATTTGAGGTGCTTGTGGTGGGTCGCTGTTGTGTGCCTCTCTAGGCGAGGTGAGGTATCGCTGGCGAGTTGACAGAGCAGTGCGTTGGTGCGGCGCATTCCTGGTTGCTTCTGCTGCAGTAGTGTATTTGATGACATCAGCAAGATCGATGTCCCCTTTGGCCATGATCTTGCTCTGTGCTGTCTGGTCATCTAATCCCAGAACTATTCGGTCTCTCAGAGCTTCTTCGAGGTCTGCGAACCCACAGAGGCCCCCCAGGTTCCGGAGGTCTGCGATAAAATCTGTGACGCTCTCTCCTTTCCATTGGTCCCTCTGGTAAAATTCATGTCTTCGGACAAGCGTTGGTATGGCGGGTGCATAGTGGCCCGTAGAAGGGGCGTGAGGACATCCCAGTCCATGGATTTCACCTCAGCCGGTTTCGCTAGTGCCTTGGCCATCTTAAAGACGGCAGGCCCGCAATGGGTCAGGAACACTGCTCGCTTTTTCCCCGTAGTGGCATCCTTCAAGTTGTTGGTCTCCAGAAACATCTGGAACTGGTCTATGTGCGAGTCCCAGTCTTCTTGTGCCGGGTCAAATGGAGCGGGTGGTATGGCGCCGCCAGACATGGTTTCTGTTGTCGATGTGCCTTCAGCCACGTGCTCAGTTTGGTGCTCTGTAGTATTCAATCAGCTCTGATGTCTCCGTATCCCACCTTTGTCGCCAGTGTTAAGTTCTGCGCATGGGTGCAAGGAACGGAGACGAGGCAGTGAACAGTGAACTTCAACTCTTTATTAATCATGCTGAACAGAGCAAAACCCTAGGGCAGCAGCAGCCCTTTTATAGGGTAGGCTGCTGACCTATTAGCCAATGAGAAACATGGAAGAGTTAAACCCTTGAACCAATGAGAGTTGGCCTGTTAACAGCCAGATTTCCCAGAAGGGACCAATCCGATATCGCTATTATCGGCCAATCAGAAGTGCAGGATTAGAACCCAGCTTTTTCTTAAGGTTGTTAAAACTTTATTAAACGCCTTTATTAGTTCATAACAGTCTGCCAACTGTTCTCTTTGTCTTAATAGCATGTTCTTTGTCAGAATCTTTGTTTTGTCTTTATTTATTTTCAAACCAGCAATCTCACCGTACATCTCTATCTTTTCCAATAGTTTTAAAGCTGTCTCTAGAGGGTCTTCCAAAATAAAAACCAAGTCATCTGCAAAGGCTTGCAATTTAAATTCCTCCTTTTTAACTTTTATTCCTTTTATATTTTTGTCCTCTCTAATATTTCTATTTAACACTTCCAAGGTCAATACAAATAACAAAGAAGATAATGGGCATCCTTGTCTTGTACCTTTTCTTATATTAATAGAGTCTGTAAATTCTCCCTCTATCATTACTTTTGCCGTTTGCTTATAATATATGGCTTCTATTGCTTGGATGAATTTTCTAGCAAAGCCCATCTGTTCCAATAATAATAGCATAAATCTCCAATTTACATTATCAAATGCCTTTTGGGCATCTAGGAATATCAAAGCCATTTGTTTTTCAGGATGCGCCTCATAATATTCCAAAGTGTCCAGGATTACTCTCATATTGTCTAATTTGTCTCTTTGGTAGAAATCCATTCTGATCAGGGTGAATAAAGTTGTTTAAGTATTTTTTAAGCCTTTCTACCAAAATTGAAGCAAAGATTTTATAGTCTGCATTCAATAGAGAAATAGGTCTATAGTTCTTAATTTGTAATGGATTGGCCCCTTCTTTTGGGATAAGTGTAATATAAGCTTCTGACCATGTTTTAGGTATTTTCTTATTTAACATAACTTCATTCATGACTTCTAGCAATGGAGTGCTCAACGATTCTTGTAATGTTTTATAAAATTCTGCTGGAAGACCATCTGGACCTGGTGCTTTTCCATTATTCTGTCTGTTGAATGCTTTGGTTAGTTCCATCATTGTTATAATACTTTCTAACATTTTTCCAGTTTCATCAGGTATCTTAGGTAGGTTAGCATTTTGTAAATACTGTTTAATTTTTTCCTCATCAAGATCCTCCTGTTTATATAATTGTCCATAAAAGTCTCGAATGATTGCCTTTTTCTCCTTATTACCATAACAGATTTGACCTTGATCATCTATTAACTGTAATATTTTCCTTGATTCTTTCTCTTTTCTCAGTTTATATGCTAACCATCTACCTGGCCTATTTGCATCTTCAAAATAGTTCTGTTTAGCACTTCTAATTTTTTGTGCCAGTTCTTCTTTCTCTACTTGATCCATTTTATGTTTAATTATGTCCATTTTAAGTTTAATATCTTTTTTCTGTGGCATTTTCTGTAATTCTTTTTCCAGTTTTTTATGGTCATATTCTAGAGCTTTAATCGTTTGCCTCTTCCTAATGTTCTTTTTCTTTATATAGTCTATTATTAATCCTCTCGCATATGCCTTCATTGTATCCCAAACATTCTGTATTGAATCTTCTTTTTTATTTTCACTAAAGAAAAAGGCCAATTCTTTTTCCATCCATTGTGTAAAGTCTTTTTCCTTTAAAATAGTATTATTTAATGTCCATCTAGTTCTTCTTTTTTGTCCTTTCCATTTAATTGTCATTGGATTATAGAAACATAAAAAACATCTTTTCTGAAAGTTGCTTAGTCCCGGGTTACAACTCTTCGTACAGACACAAATTTAAATTCATATTCATTTTGTATACCATTCCATATCTTATTACCATTTTCAATTTTCTATATAGCTTCTCATCTCTTTTAAAATTTCACTGGGATAACACAATCTAATCTTTAATATTAATATTAAACATTTTACCCATTTCAATTAAATATCATGCCTTTATGGGAACACTTATGCTTCCCATAATTATTTTTCCGCCCCCACATCACATATTTTAAATCATTGTTTCATTAAAATGTTCCCCTTTTCTTGACAAAAAATTCACTAAATTATACTAAATATTTTATCACATTTTAAATTACATATTGTTCCCAATTTTCCAAGATTATTTCTAAGTACAAATATAAAAATACAACCTTATGTACCTTTCTAGAATCCCTTTTTCAATAAAGTTTACCCATTATCTCTAAAAGGCTTTTGTTTCTTTGCATCTTGCTCCCCACCATTGAGGCTTCTCGTCCCTTCCTTTCTCCCTTGCTTATTCTTCTTCTTACCCTCTTTGCCCCCTTTTCTCTTCACCTCCCTTTTGTTCTGCTTTCCTCCTTTCTGTTGTTTTCTAACATGGTATCCACTTTTCACCTTATTCTTCTCTTTTTTGGTTGTTTTTCCAAGTCTTAAAGTCCCCTTTTCCTTTTTCTCTTTCTCCTTTCTTTCCCCAACTAAAGTCACTTGTTCATCAAAAATGGCTTCTTCTTTATCCCAGTCATTCTGTTGCGCAGTCAGCTTTTCATAAGTACAAGCCGCCATTTCTAAAAATTGAAAAAGGGTGCCAAGAGAATCCTTCCCTTCTTGCTCTTCCTTCTTATATTTTTGGTATTCAAGTTTCAATCCATCCACAAGTGATGCCATTATAGAGAGAAAAGGTTTTTCCAAACAACCACCCAAGTCCTTTTAATCAAAGATAGTTCTCAGAAGTTCCAAAATCACCAAGCAATCCAAATAAACTGTTTCTTTAAAGTACTTTCTCCTTCTTCACTTTCTCTTTCTGGGGTTAGTGTTTAGACACAAAGTTCCATTTAAAATATATCTATTAGAAGTCTTATTAATGTTTAATAACTCTTTAGAATTCTAGGCAATCTTCTCCTTATTTTCAAATTCTGCTCCAATTTTTTTTCCTCTCCCTTCCCACTCACAGCAAAAAAGATTTTTTTAAAAAAATGTTCAGAAATCCTTATCCCTTCAGCATTTAATTACCTCCAATGCAGGTTTTTCGATTTCTCTTATAGTTCCATCTGCTGTCACGTTAGGAAGGAGAGTGAAAAGCAAGAAAAAAAAAACTTCCACTTTTAAAATTCAATTCACCGCTTGTAACTTTCTCTGGAAACAATTTATCTTTAGCAGCTTTCAAATTCCAGGATACTTTCTCTTACTTTATCCCGGTCAAAAACCACTTTCACAACTCTTCCGACTTTCTTCTTCCTGCACAATCTTGCCCAGCTGCAGGTTTCTTTGTGGCGGCCATTACTGACCACCACTCCTCCACCTTGGGAAAAGGGAGTTTTGCCAGCTGGGGAGGGGGTCTGTGACACCCCCAAACCCCTATCCGGATCCCCCCTGTCTTCAGCTGCCTCTACGGGGCAGCTGTATCCCCCAAATCAAGTGGATCGGGGGCACCTTGGCAGCGAGCGCAGCAGGGATTGCGCGGTATTGCGAATCCCTGCCGCTGCCGAAGCCTTGTAAACCGGAACTCCCTATCTATGCCACTTTTTTCTCGCCTACTAAGAAGTAGGTTGTGGTCTACTTTGTCAAATGCCTTGCTGAAATCTAAATATATTATGTCCACAGTATTTTGCTGGTGTACTAATTTAGTCACTGTGTTGAAGAATGAAATAAGATTGGTTTGGCATGATCTGTTTTTAACAAACCCGTGCTGACTGCTAGTTATTACTTTACTTGTTTCTAGATGTTGTCAGATCTGTTTTTTTTATTATCTTTTTCAGTATCTTCCTGGGTATTGATATTAGGCTGATTGGTCTATAGTTTCCTGGGTCTGTTTTTTTTCTTTCCTTTTTTGAAGATGGGAACCACATCAGCTCTTTTCCAGTCCTCTGGTAGTTCTCCAGTGCTCCAGGATTTTTGAAAGATATGGTGCAGTGATTCTGAGATGACCTCTGCCAGCTCCTTTAAAACTCTGAGATGTCATCCATCAGGCCCCAGTAATTTGTTTTCATCAAGATCAGACAGGTGTTCTCTTACTATTTTTTTTGCTTATTTTAACTTTTATTTCTGGTCTGTTTTTTACAGTTATGTTTTTGGTGGGTTGAACTATTTTTTGTGTGAAGACAGATGCAAAGAATGAGTTAAGCAGTTCTGCTTTCTCTCTGTTGCCTGTTACTTCCTTGCCATCTTCTCTCCTGAGTGGACCGACTGTTTCCTTGATTTTTTTCTTGTTATTTATATGTTGGAAGAAACTTTTTTTTATTATTTTTGACTTTTGTTGCAAGTCTTTGTTCGTTCTGAGCCTTTGCTATCCTGACTTCGTCTTTGCAGATTCTGGCTATCTGCTGATATTCTGCCTTAATTGTATGTCCTTCTTTCCATTTTTTGTATTTGTCCTTTTTTTTCTTTCAATTTGCTAGAGAGATCTTTGTGTAGCCATGCTGGTTTCTTCTTGTATGTCTTGTTTTTCTTTCTCAGTGGTATTGTGCTGGTCTGGGCTTCTATGATCATACTTTTTAGAGTTGCCCAAGATTCTTGAGTTGTTTTCCCCTTTAGGATTTTCATCCATGGAATCTTTCCCAAGTTCTTTCTGAGTTTATTGAAATCAGCACTTTTAAAATCTAAGACTTTGGTGTCATTATGTTCTGTTGCTTGTGTTTGTGTTATGTTGAATTCTAGTATGACATGGTCACTCTCACCCAAGGTTCCTGCAGTTTCAACTCCCTCCTTCTTCTCTGTAAGAATTAAGTCCAGTATGGCTGTCCCTCTAGTTTCACCCTCTACCTTTTGGACAACAAAGTTGTCAGCTAGGTTGGCCAGGAACTTATTTGATTTCTCACTTGGAATAGTGGAAGGAAAACACATGTGATCGAGGAGCTATGTCGGATGTGCCCCACTCCCTTGACAGTACTTCCAGCCGTAGCGCATTGTTTAGCGCTGCCTGGAGGGCATTTTTGTCTTTCTTAATGCATTCTTCATGTTCCTTGTTAATCTCATTGAAGCCTTGAATGTGCACTTGGAGCTCTGGGTCACCCAGCTTTGACTGGATGTACTTGAGTTTACTTTCGCTGTCTTTCCATCCGTAGGAGAAGGTCATCTAGGTAGTTCTGCACTGTGCGGATTGTTGGGGCTTTGCAGATATCTAGGAGCTCCAACCATAAGTCTGTATAGCAGTGATACTGCCTGTCCCAATCCCTCCTATAGCATGCCTCCATAGGTTCAGTGAGCTTCCTATGCTGTCTGAGCTCATAGGCTTTCTGAGGTATTGCTGCTTCTCCGGAGGTTTGGACATTTAAAACTTGGTTTTGGGAGCCAGGCTCCATGTTTACATCGAGGGTGGGTGGAGGGTTTGAGTTCTCTGGTACATCAGAGACATCTGTCATGGTGGAAGAAGTTGCCATGCTTCAAATTAGCAAAAGGTGAATTTTGGAAAATTTAGAAGTTTTCCAGGCAATGCCCTTTATTTCCCCCCTTAGGGTGCGCTGCAAGCAAGTAGCAGAATGTAGAAACTTCTGCTAAATTCAGTACTTGACCATGTAGGTAGCGTTGCAGGTATGTTGCTGAATTTGAGAAAATTCAGAAAATTTCAGTGGTTGACCACTAGAGATGTGCGTTGCAATGTGTGGGAGACGCTGACAAAGCACACTGGTTGGCTGCTAGGGAGTGCGTTGAGAAGTCTGAAAGACGTTGACGCAGAGCACAAAATGGCCTGTCAGCGGTACTTGCTTGGTCTGTAAGACATTGATGTTCCACAGGTTGGCCTCTTCAGTGATGGAGCTGGAGTTGAGTTGGGTGGCAAAAGTAAAAAAAATAATAATTGACTTCTCTGTGAAATTTCTACTTGACCACCAGATGGTGCTATAGGCTGGCAGTTGAATGGTAGCCATAAGGCTGGAAGGAAAAGTCATTAAATATAGGGAATACTTTTGTACAAAGTCATTTAAGAAATGTAATAATACTGTAATCCATTGCATAAATGCTGTGGTTAGATAATTTCTCTTTAGACTGGCCTTTAAAGGGAAAAATCTTCTAGCTCTGTCATTAACTAGAAAGGCAAACTGCTTCTTTTGTTCAAATAGGCTGCTCGGATCAGACTTGTGTCTTGGGGGGGGGAATGTGCTCTGTTGCTCTGGAGACAGCTCTCCACTAGTGATTTATGACCCCCAATAAACTGGCCAGAGACCTCTTTTATGACTTTATTGCTTGGATACCAGGTTGTAAACTGGCCCTATAGGGCCTCTTCTTAGGATCCTCTGGGCTGGAGTAATGCAATTTCTGTGTTAGAGGACACAAGAAAGATTCAGCAAATTTAAACAGGTTTTAAAACTTGAACAGAACTGTTTCCCTTGAGAGGCGAATTTCGGGCTCTTCTTAGCTATTCACCCTCTCCTTGTTATGCAAATTGAGTCTTTGAGATAGCAGATAAACAGAGACTCGAAGAGCCAGAGAGGACTTTGTTTGCCTCTTGTGAAATGGGGGATTCTTAGCCCCTCCCAACCACCCTGTAAAAACTTCCATTGCACAGAGAGAGAGAGAGAGAGAGAGAGAGAATTCAGGCAACCAGATTAGTTATATCTCTACCTTGGAGACTCAGATTAGCATTGTGCTTTGACTCGGGAGTCCTGATTTCAATATACTTTGCTTTATCACATGGATTCAAATAGCTTTTACTTTTTGGGAGTCCAGATTCAAATTTCCATCATCTTTTTACTGAGGGTTTGCAGGAATTCAGATCTTATTTTATTATTCTGTCCTTTGATTCAATTGTTGAATATAAAGACAGATAACTCTACAAATTCTTCCATACAAAGTTTCTTTTATTGGATTATATTAGGTATCCTCAAAGTATCTCACAGTTATGTCAAGATGCATCTAATGTCCAATTCTTTGCATAGTTGAAATAATAGTGTAAAATGATAGAAATCTTTCCCCTATTTCATCCCATAGTAGTAGAGCCAAAGGAGAGACTGCAGGATGCTAGGGTCCGAGCAAGAGTGAAGAAACCTCCCCCAACCCAACAAGGGTCAATTCAGTGACCAATCAGGATTACAGATGTGACCACGTGACATGGACTACATTTCCCAGGATACCTTAACTACATTTACCATGAGGCATTCCCTTAAGGGGCCAGCTCCCAATTCCTAACTAAGTATCCCAATTCCCATATACTGGCTGGGCAGCACACTGCTTAAGAGCTAATCCTCACTCAAAATGTGACCAATCAGGCTGCAGTGACCACAAGCAGGAGGAAAACAGATGGCTGAAATATTGCTTTTGCCATGTCAGAAAAAGACAGGGAATCCCCCCCCCCTCTGACCAATTTCAAACTGCAGACCTGGAATAAAACTGGCGGGGGGGGGAGGGCAAATGTGTTTAGGGCTTTCCTAACTTGCGAGAGGCTCTGAACCCCCAAATTGGAGCCAAGGTCTCTGCTGCGCAGGGCTTCCAAGGCTGAAAGTGTGTGTGGGGGGGCTCTCCTGGACTCCCCCATTCACCAGCAGTCCCTTATGCTCTCTTGCAGACTGTGGGACCCGGCCAGCCATGCGATCTGCCACTCGGATCGTGGGGGGATCGGAGGCACTGCTGGGCGAGTTCCCATGGCAGGTCAGCCTGAGAGAGAGCAATGAACACTTCTGTGGGGCAGCCATCCTGACCGCCAGGTGGCTGGTGTCTGCTGCACACTGCTTCAATGAGTAAGCCTCTGTCACGGCTGGCACCCTCTGCAGTGGGTTGGCACCAAGGGGGACTGAAAGGCTGGCCAGGAAGGAGCAGCTCAAGGATGGAAGGAGGCAGTAGGGACACTCTGCTGCACATCCCTCATTCAGGCTGGGGGGGGAGGGAGCAGGTGGAAGCAGGTGGGTGTGTGTGGAGCTATAGCATGGGGAGGAGGGAGGAAGGAAGGGAGAAGAGAAGGGGGAGGTGGGAGGTGGGGGGGTAGAAGAAGCCCCAAGCAGGAAGAAAAAGGGATGGATGACTGGGATGCCAGTCAGATCGAAAAAGTCAGGAGAACCACAATGGAGTGTGAGGTCACAATTGAAAGATGGGCCTCACCCCAGGCAGGCATGCAAGGGACAGGGTGGCCAGTGGAAACTGAAGCTGTCCCATCGCAGGTTCCAGGACCCCCGCACCTGGATGGCCCAGGCCGGCAGCATCCGGTTGAGTGGCAGCGAGGGCAGCCGGGCACAGGCCAAGGTGCTGCGCATTCTCCAGCACCCCTCCTACAACGTGGAGAGCGCCGACTACGATGCAGCCCTGCTGGAGCTGGCAGAGCCCCTCCCCTTCAGCAAATACATCCAGCCCGTGTGCCTGCCAGCCCCCTCCCACTACTTCCGCCCGGGCAGGAAGTGCCTCATCTCCGGCTGGGGGTACCTCAAGGAAGACTTCCGTAAGCGGGGTCCCTAGCGGTCAGGTGGAAAATAGGGTGGGTGGGGGGCACAGAAGGAATCCCCCAGCCAGGGCTGGAGCTGAATGGCCTACCTCAAAGGGATGTTGCTGTCAATTCTGCCTCCATGTGTGGGGAGACCTCTGGCTGCTCAGGGACACCAAGCGGCCACCGCTGTTCCCATAGGCCCAGAAGGGAGACTCCTGCTCCCACACCAACCCTCCTGAGCAAGGCCAGAGTAACCCCTGGATGCCCCTGCAAAGTTCCTGGTGTGTCCACTGCAAGGAGTGGGGGCGGAGGACAATCCAGCCAGACCATAGCTCCTCCTGCTGCTGCCCAATGCAGCAATGCTCTGCCCAATGCAGTGCCCCAGACTCTGACCTCAGCCCCCAACCCCGCTGAATTACCCAGAGAGCAAGGCCAGGGTCCACTTAGCGTTCATCCTGCCCCTCCCCCAGTAGTGAAGCCGGAGCTGCTCCAGAAAGCCACGGTGGAGCTGCTGGACCAGGCTCTCTGCGGCAACCTCTATGGCGGCAGTGTGCTCACTGACCGGATGATGTGTGCTGGCTACCTGGAGGGCAAAGTTGACTCTTGTCAGGTAGGCCCCTCCCCCACAGACCTCAGCACACTTTGGACAGACCTCTCTGCACAACATGCACCTCACCGTGGCTCTTTTCTTCCGCAGGGAGACTCCGGGGGCCCTCTGGTCTGCCAAGAGCCCTCCGGACGCTTCTTCCTCACCGGGATAGTCAGCTGGGGCATTGGCTGCGCAGAGGCCAGGCGCCCCGGGGTTTACACTCGTGTGATCCGGCTCCGGGACTGGATCATCGAGACCACGGCCACATCAAGGAGCCCCCCAGCTTCCACCATGCCAGGCCCTGGGCTCCATCATTCAGCTCCAACCGTGGGCACAAGCGCAGCCGGCCTACAGCACCCTAGCTCCATCCCCAGCTCTGCTCCCCCAGCCTCAAGTAGGCCAGCAGCCATGAGCCCCCAGCCTTCAGGTAGGGAGGACCTTGGCGTGCAGCTGGCAGGGAGCGAGTGGAGGTGGGGCAGCCCCTCCTGCATCCACCACAGCCATCCCCTGTTCATGTGCAGAGTGCGGTCGGCGGCCTGGTTTCTCCAAATCTATGAAAATTGTGGGTGGCCTGGAAGCATCCCACGGGGAGGTCCCTTGGCAAGTCACCCTGAAGGAGGGTCTCTGGCATTTCTGTGGGGCCGTGATCATTGGGGAGCGATGGCTGCTTTCCGCTGCACATTGTTTCAACCAGTAAGTGTCGGTCAGTGGGAGCCCTTCAGAAAGGCTCCCCTCTGGGTTTCTCCCCCGAGCAGCTGCTTTTGTGAAGGGGCCTGTTCAGCAGTAGGGGGCAGTGGGGAACCCAAGGGAGGGGTGTCCCATTGGGGCCGAGGCAACCCTGGAAGTTGCCCGCCATTCTGCCTCACATCTGCCTCCCCCAAGGTGGGCTCTACTCCACCCAGGCTCAACCCGGGGTGGGCAGGGTACACGAAAGGTGCAAAGGGTGTGCTCTGCCTCTGGGAAAACTGGGCACCGTTCCTGTATCGGCAGCACCAAGGTGGGACACCTCACTGCCTTCGCAGGCACCACTTCACTCTCAGCCACGGACAGCTCTTCTGTGAAGGTCGGCATCCAACAGGTGGTGCTCCACCCTTCTTACAACCCCGTCCTCCTGGACTTCGACGTGGCAGTGCTGAAACTGGCCAGGCCACTGCGCTTTGGCAGATACATCCAGCCCATCTGCCTCCCATTGGCTGCCCACAAGTTCCCCGTGGGCAGAAAGTGCCTGGTTTCAGGCTGGGGCAGCCTCCAGGATGGCAACGGTAGGAAGAAGTTCCTCAGAGTAGACGGGAACGGGCGTCAGGTTGTGCTCTGT
Source organism: Hydrophis major (assembly GCA_033807585.1). Classification (NCBI taxonomy): domain Eukaryota; kingdom Metazoa; phylum Chordata; class Lepidosauria; order Squamata; family Elapidae; genus Hydrophis; species Hydrophis major. Next base: position 118,015 of record CM066328.1, read on the forward strand.
GGGTAGGAGAGTGCCCTCCCCTTGTGCACTCAGCCCCATCATTGGGCAGGAGCAATCTGTGCCACTCTGGGCCTGGGGTAGTTCGAAGTGGGGCTCAGGAGCTTTGGGCTGGTCCCTGTGAGGTCTCCTCCTCCTCTTCCTCTTGGGCTTCCAGCTTCTCAGCCTGAAAACCTGCACCGAGCTGCCGTCAGGATCCTGGAGCAGAAGACCTGCGAAGGATTGTACAACGTTTCCCTCTCAGAGCAGATGATCTGTGCGGGGCTCCTTGAGGGGAAGGTGGATGCCTGCCAGGTACCAGGAGCATTTTTCCCCCCACCCTGGCCTTTTCAGAACACACACACACACACACAAACACACAACCACAAGGAGGAAGGGGGCATAAAGGCTGAAAGGGCATTTTGGAAAGGTATCACTATTTTCCAACAGGATTCAAGTTCGTTTTCTAATTTCAGTAGCGAGAGTCTAAAGGATGCACAACCACCGGGGCCCTCGGTGCTCTTGGAGCCTGGTGGTTTTTTTGCAGACTTTTCATAACTAGGTCTCATCAACAGTGCCAGACATAAATAGGGGGGGTCTAACACTGAAGATGTTCCCTACTTGGGTCACGAAACACCAGCATGAAAACCACCCAGCTCAGAGAGCATCGATGGCCCTGCTGTTCAACGTTCTGCACGGACTCTTCGCAGAGTCTCTCCCAGGCCTGACTGCTCACCCCACCCCTGCTGCTACTCCAGTTTCCCTGGATCCCTCGCCTTCCTTCACCCTGCAATTCAAAGACTCCCTGGGCCTTCTCGGACTCTGACGGTTGCGGCCTCTCTGTGCCACTACTGCTGGAGCAACCCACCAGCTCTCCAGGGCCAGATGTCAGGGCAGCGAGGGGAGCCCTTTCTCCACACCCCCTCCTCTCTGGTGTCCTGCTCCTGACATGCATCTTTGGTCTGTGCTGCCTGCTCCACTTTCCTTCCCAGGGAAGGCCTCAGCCTCCCTTTCCCACCTGCCCATTTGCCACTTTTTGCCAAGCAGGGAACTTGCAGCCAGCTCTCCAGGTGACCGGAGTGGGGGATGGTTAAGGGCCTCATGTGCCCCCCCCCGAGCATTTAGGGCATTTTCAGGTCCAGTTCCCACTTGAGAACACTTTCAGCCTCCTCTATAAATGGAGAAATTGCCTTGGCCATAACAGAAGGGGCATCCACCATTAAGCCACTACACTTGCCAAGAGATGCTTTCTCCTGCCTTTTTTTCAGGGGGACTCGGGGGGACCCCTGGCATGTGAGGAGACCCCGGGAACCTTCTATTTGGCTGGGCTGGTGAGCTGGGGCACTGGCTGTGGGCAAGCCAAGAAGCCAGGGGTCTACGCCCGGATCACCAAGCTCAAGAGTTGGATCCTAGGTACCATTTCATCCTGTCTCAGCACTGCAGAGCCCCTCAGATCCAGGACCCCCTCTGCCTCGACCGCCTCTGGCCTGGACCAAAGCCCTACCAGCCTGGCCACATCTGGGCTGGAAGCCGGTGCCTCCAAGGCCACCCAGCCACCAGGTACAGGGCAGGAAGAAAAGGCTCAGTGCATTAAGTAGGTGGGGTGTGCAAGCCAGCAGGGCAGGGTGACCTCAGCAGCTTTCCTCTCCTCTGCCACAATTGCTGGTGACAGGCGGCCTGGGGGGCAGTGGTGCAGTGCAGGGCGAGTGGCTGTGGCAGGCGAGCCTGTGGCTGCGGCGAAGGCAGCTGCCGGTCCTGACTCCACCTTGCAGCGCCTGCCCCGTGGGGAAAAGGAGCTGGGCCTCTCAGCTGGACTCACCTGCTTAAACCCCCTCCCCCAGCTGTGCCGTGCACGCCCTCCACGTTCAAGTGCTCCAATAAGGTCTGCATTGGGAAAGCAAACCCCGAGTGCGATGGCAACATCGACTGCGGCAACGGCTGGGATGAGACTGGCTGCAGTGCGTACCTCCCTCCTACTCCGACCCCCTCCGGCCCCATGCACCTCCATTCCGCCAGGGGCAGCAGCTGGTCCAGTGGGGAGGGAGGACTTTGGAAAAAGGGATGAAGGACGGGGGTCTCTGATGAGGGGCTGCCAGCCACTTCCCCTGTGACCCCCCCCATTGTACCCATCCTCTCCAAAGGTGGCTTGGGCCCAGCTGCACCTGAGGGGCGGGGGCGGGGACCCTGTGGCAGCACATGGGGGGGAGGGGGGAAGTAGGAGGAGGCAGGCCGGCCCTGGGTCAAGCTGCTATGAGTGCTTCAGTTGCATCCATCAGGGGCTGGAAACAGGGTGTGCAAGTGGGGCTGCCCCCTCCCGCACCCATTCCAGCAGATGGGGGGGGGGAGTGGCTGGGCTGGGCTGCCCTGCCCTCCCTCCAGCCCTAGCTTTGGCCTTTTCCGGCAGACTGCGGCCTGGGCCCCCCGGCAGCCTTCAGCAAAATCGTGGGGGGCAGTGGTGCAGTGCAGGGCGAGTGGCCGTGGCAGGCGAGCCTGTGGCTGCGGCGAAGGCAGCATGCGTGTGGGGCTGTGGTGATCGCCGAGCGGTGGCTGCTCTCGGCTGCCCATTGTTTTGACGTGTGAGTGGGAGGGGGGCACCAAAGGAGGGCCCAGACCCCTCCAAGCCACCCCCTTCTGTTCCTACCCCAGGCCTCTTGGGCTCAGGAACCCCCATGGTTGCCCTGGCCAGGCCAGAGGGCGGGTGCTGAGCCCTCAAAAGGAAGACTGACAGACTCGCCTCTTGCAGCTACAGCAATCCCAGGATGTGGGCGGCTGTCCTGGGGACGCCCTTCCTGAGCGGCCTTGACGGGCGAGTGGAGAAGATTGCCCGGATCCACAAGCACCCCTTCTACAATGGCTACATGCTGGACTATGATGTGGCCCTGCTGGAGCTGGCCACCCCCCTGCACTACACCAGCACCGTCCGGCCCATCTGCCTCCCGGACCGCACCCACGTCTTCAGTGAGGGCAGGCCTTGTGTCATCACCGGCTGGGGCTCCACTAAGGAGGGGGGTACGGATGTTCCCGAGAAGCCCTGTCCCCACGGGGCACAGCTCAATCCAAGGTCCCAGGGCCCACCGACTCCCCGTCAGACGGAGCCCAGGGGATGTCCTGGCTTGGGGTTCTTCAGCTCAGGGTGGAAATGTGACCGGGGTGCTGGTGTGTGTGTGTGTGTATGTTGCTACCCGCAGGCCTCACGAGCACGCGACTGCAAAAGGCGGCTGTCCAGGTGATCCGGGAGCAGGACTGCTGGAGGTTCTACCCCATCCAGATCAGCAGCCGCATGCTGTGTGCTGGCTTCCCACAGGGGGGCATCGACAGCTGCTCGGTGAGGCCAAACAGCATTGCCCTCTGGCCGCCAGGAACAGCAAAGGGCCTTGGGGTGCTGCTCTGCAGGCGGTGGGAGAGGCAGTCCCTCAAAGCCACCCTCCCCTATCCCGTGCTCAGGGCTGCTGAGCCCTCATGCTCCCCTCTTGCTCCCTAGGGAGATGCAGGTGGCCCCTTGGCCTGCAGAGAGCCATCTGGCCGCTGGTTCCTGGCAGGCATAACCAGCTGGGGCTATGGCTGCGCCCGGCCTTCCTTCCCCGGGGTCTATGCCAAGGTGACAGCAGTCCGGGGCTGGATTGCACAGAACCTCAAGATATAACCCCCTACTCATCGGGGCCAGGCCCACAGAGACGGATCCCTCATAGTCCCAATCCTGTCAGAACCCCTCCCCGAAAAGAAGAATTCTGCCAGACAGGGTTCTGTTCCAGCTGCAGGTACATTAAATGAAAATAACCCACTTGTGAATTTCCATGAGGTTTCTCTGGGCCTGCTGGGAGGGGATGGTTTCTAGCACCCATAGCCCCCACAGCTTGTCAGAAGGAGCCCCTGCAGTTTTCACACAAGCTTTCCGTGCAGGATGGCTTCCCTCCTTCCACCCTGCCAAGAAAATGATGCATCTTCAGACAAGAGGAATGTGGAAGGGAGGATGTGTTAATCAGGGCAATCTTCCCTGCACTGGCCCGACTGCCGCTTCCTCTCGCCAACCCACAAATGGCAGGATGCACACAATGTGCTCAAGAAAGGTTAACAAAACACACTCCGGCAGTTCTCAATCTGTAAACCTGAACTAATGTTCCATGTCCTTTCTTAGCCTCAGGGACAATCCATGCACCACTCACTACCCATTCTAGCTGTGCCCAGCCTCACCTGCCTCATTTTATCCAAGGAGAGATGCTGGCACTCTAGGGATCGAAGTCTCTTCCACTGCTGGCCAATGGAACAAGGCTCAGCAACCACATCCTACTTAGCCCAAACTAGCTTCTCTGCACTCCCATAAAGCAGAGGGACAGCTTGCCCTTCTTCAAGGATGCCCCAAAACCAAGAAGATCAGCAGCCTGTGTTGGTGTTGCCATGTCAGGAAGCCCACTCGCTGCCAAGGGGCCAGGGGAGGGGCTTTGGCTGCGAAAAGAGCCCAGCAGCAGGGAATGGGCAGGGGGCAGTCCTTGCTTCTGCCAGCCTCAAGGAGGGAGGGGCTGAGGTCGGACCTCAGTAACAAAGGCTGCAACAGAACTCTGGTCTTCTGTTCCTCTCCAGCCACATCAGGGGCTGCCTCCCAGAAAGCAGAGCAGCAGCCCCCCTCCTCAAATTCAGACACAACTCTGAAAGAGGAAACGAGGGCCCTACCCCTTCTGAGCAACATGAGCCCCTCGAGGCTGGCCGGCCTCGCCTCCTGGGGGCTGCAGCCAAGACCCCCACAGAGTGACACAGGGCGAGGGGACGACAGAGGGGCATGTGGGTCAACGTTTTAATGGCTATTGCGCTGACCGATTAACAGTCCTCCGCTGCTGCCCTTGGCAAGGTCCGGGCCAGAGTCCCCCTCGCTCCGCCTCTCATATGTTGGCCCTCTCCCTCTGCAGGCGGGAATTGTAGGCGCGGGAAACCGTGTTCCAGGCGTCCATGTAGCGGTCCATGCACATGGCGATGCACTTCTGCGGGGGAAGAGAGCAGAGAAGAGGACGGGTGAGGGGGGAGGACGGCGAGGGGAGGGGTCGCAGCAGGCAACTCGCCCCAAAGGGCCTTTGGGGGCCGCAGGGCTCACCTGCTCCGAGTTGTCCAGGGAGCTTCCGGGCTTCCCGATGCATTTCCTGAAACATTTGTCGGTCATCCTCTGCGGGGGTGGGGAGAGATCAGAGGAAGGTCAGCGTCGCTGGGTCCGTCGTCCCCCCCCCCCGGAAGAGAGGCGATCCACAGAGCCCCCTCCCCGCCATCAGCGCCTCCTAGGGCTCCCCCTCCCCCCCCGCAAAAGGTCCGGACGGGGGGGACAGCACAGTCCGGGGGTCTTGAGCCTCCGACCGCAGGCGCCCCGAAGCAGCGACTCCCGCTCACCTGCAGCAGCTCCTGCGCGTTGGCCACGGCGATCTGGACCTTCACCTGCTCCATCAGTGCTCCCGGGTCCAGCCGGCCCGACGACGCCCCGGAGCCGAAATCACCACCCGCCGCCATCCCCGCCGCCCCAAGAGCCTGAGCGGCCACTTCCGCCGGGAGCTCCGCCTCTTCCGGAGGCTGACTTCCGGCCGCGCTGGCCGCCAGCCGAGGTCTCTGGTGCTCGCAGCGGCGGATTGTGGGAAGGCGCCCGCTGAGGAGCGGCGCGGGGCCAAGAGCGCAGCGAGGCGCAGGAGGGGTGGGCGGGAGAGTCGGGTGTGGTGCGAGTGGCGCCCTCTCCCCTCGGGGCCCGCTGCTGGCCGCGCCTGGGAGTGACGAGACCCGCGGGGGGACGGGGTCCTTGGTGCCCTCCGAGCTTGGCTAGTTTTCTTGCAGACCCTTCATGACCCAACTCAGCAACATCATCCGTGTTAGAAGGTGGGGGGCTTGGTGCCCTCCGGGCTAGGCTGGTTTCTTGCAGGCGTTCCGTGACCCAACTGGACAACACCCTCAGCACTAGTAGGGAGGAAGGGTTTGCCTAGAGTCCCTCCCTGTCTGTTGTCTTGCGGGTCTTTTGGTCGGGCTGTTTACTCTTGGCTTGTTTGGCAGTTCCCAGACTGGGGGATGGTTTCCTTCTTGATGATTATTGGCCTGACGTGAATCCTGGAGTTTAACCTCTGCTCATCATTGCAGCCTACCGAGAAGAAATCCCTTCCAGCTCCTCTCCTGGACCTCCTCCTCCTCCTCCTCCTCCTCCCCCCCCCCCCCAGCTTCCTTGGGTGAGAAAACCGCCCTCACCCAGCTGCTTGCCTTCTTCCCTCCAGGCGTTTCTGTGTCCCGGTTGTGTTCCTCCCCGACCTCTATTGCACCATTCTCCAAACTGGGTTGCCACAGCTCCAGGCAGGACTGCAGTGAAATGCATTACATGTTTGAATAGGATGAATATAATAGCATTGGCTGTCTTATTTTTAATCCCTTTCCTAATATGCCACCGTATGCTGAATCAGCATAGTTTTTAGATTTTCTTATCCTGCCTTTATTATTTTTATAAATAACCAAGGCAGTGAACATAAGTAATACTCCTTCCTCTTATTTCCTCCACATCAGCCCTCTGAGATGGGTTGGGCTAAGAGAAAAGGACAGGCCCAAAGCCCCCCCCCCCCATGGGTGGCTTTCATGCCTAAGGCAGGACTAGAACTCAGAATCTCCTGGTTTTTAGCCTGAAGCGTTAAGTATTAGACGGAGCTGGATCTTCTTGAGTTCTCCATTTTAACCCCCAGATCTCTTTGCCGGTCAGTTTCAGACCCGCTCAGTGCATGTGTGAAGTTGGGGCAGGGAGGCCCTCTCAGGTCCCCAGAGTGCATAGCTTTACACTTACTTACATTAAGCCACACGGGCTGTTAGACTAGCTTTTCACCCAGCGTAAAGCCATCCTTGGGAGGGGTGTGGGGTGTGTGTCATGGCCCTCCATTTTCACCTCCCTGAAGCAAAATAGGCATTCACAAGTGGGGCTGTGTTAATCTATCCCTGGAAGATCACGAAACATCCAGCAGCCAGAAAGGAAGAGCAGAGGGCAGATCTGAGTGGACAAGGGGCTGATGGCCGGAGCTCAGCTGCCAGTAGGGCCCCAGGCAAAAGGAAACGGAAACGCTCAAAGATGGGCCTCTCCTTGGCTCACACCATGCCAGAACCACCAGCCAAAGCATTCTGGAGAAACGGTAGCAGAAATTTTGAGTAGTTTGGAGAACCAGCAAATACCACCTTCTAAGGGGAGATTTTTGCAGTATCCTTCCCCTGCCATGCCCACCAAGCCACGCCCACAGAACCGGTAGTAAAAAACATTGAATCCCACCACAGGTCACTATTCAAGAAAACCTCCCTCCCTCATCTCCAAGATGTCCATTTTGTCCGATAGTCCAGAAATTCTCATGGTGGAATGACAATAGATCCCCAAACCTCCCATCTGCACGTCCTCCTGGCTGTGTTAGGACAGGGGTGTCAAACTCAATTTCATTGAGGGCCACATCAAGTTGTGTTTGACCTTGGGGGGCCGGGGTGGGTGTAGCCAGTTTGATGTCACTTGTCAGCGCTTTGCCAGCTCTGTTTATGGCTTCTACGGCCTCCTGTATCCCTCTGCCAGTGAAAGCTCTGTTTTCCCTGGAAGAGGCACCAGGGACCAGATCCAGGCCACGGGCCTTGAGTTTGACACCCCTGAATTATTAGGATGTCTGCTTCAGCCCTCTTTCAAGGGGGCAGCCAGGCGCTCACAGCCCCGAGCACAAACCCACCATTGTCTAGCCACCATCGGATGGATGATGCCCTGCGGTCAACCTGATGTCCATCCTTGAGACGAGGTGGGCAAAGGAAGGGATCCCACCCTCTGCAAGATTTTAGGCCTTTCGGCAGCTATGATGAAGGATGGGGGAGCCAAGCAGGCCACCCTCCAGAGATCCCAGCTGTGACCGGATACCCTGCTCCACGGCTGGGGCTGCCGCTGCTGAGAAGACACCCCCCTACGGTCCAACAACAACCACCTTGCAGCTCCGGCTGGGAGGGAAGCCAAGTCCTGCACCCCCTGGGTGGGTCTGGCCAAGATAACATGGGAACTGTGCGTTCCTCCCGTTGGACTTCAGGCCTAGGTCATCCCTCAAAGCAACCAGCATGTGATTGGAAGGCAGAGGAAGCTGTGATGGCTCCTTGGCTGAGGTCAGCATGGAAATTGTCCGCTCTTTGTGCCTCTGTTGAGCCGGTGAATTGGCTCAGATGTAAAATTTGAATGTGTGAGTCTGGACAGGCTGCACAGAGGTGCCGTGCCCCAACCCAGATTCCACTCCTGTGGTGCAACATTGGAAGGAAACCCCCCCCTCCCCATGAGCACCAATCCCGGGGAGTCCCTTGGCAACCGCCTGTGTGCAGCACAGGCTGAGCAGTGGGAACAGCATTGTCAGATGGTGCTCCATTCAAAATCCAAGAAAGAAATACTTAAGACTCCATTAATTAGAGAAAATATATCTTTTACTGGAAGTCAAGTGGTAACAACAAAAGAATTCTGAATCTGAGAAAATCAGCACATAAATCACATCAAACAAAGTGATGGCAACATTCCCATCCCCAATAGTTCAATTGGCTCATCCAATTAAAAGTTGTGTATATCATCATGTGGACATCTCCAGGTGGTGATGAGGCTTCTGTCTGTTGACCTTGACATAGTTTGATAAAGGGTTGCAGCTGCGCATAGGATAGCAAGAACCTCCCCCCTCCCAATTTATACAGTTCCGTTTTGTAACACCTCCATCTCACTTCCCATAACCATGTCCCCCGTCCTCCCCCCCCCTACTTCTGACAGCAGAAAGATGCAAAGCCAAGGAAGAAAATCTTGAAGGCTGACAAGCATGTTCACAATGAGGAGTAAATATTCTGTTCTGGGAGCTGTTTGGCACCCACTGTGTGTATTTGACAAGCAGATTCCACTGTTTTGTCATTCTACCTTTGAAAGGAGGAAAGAACAACTAGAAAAGGGGGGGGGGAATGATAAATCCCAAAATGTCCCTAAAATACAGTTAATGCTAATGACATAAATGGAGGGGCTGCCTAATATCCTATAAGACAGGAAAGTCCAAGCAGTGTGGAGGGAGGGGAGGAGGCACCTGACCCAGTCAGCTTGGAAGGATCTTTCCCTGCCCAGTGACGTTGAAGGGGCTGCCACCCTTTCTGATCACTCCAATTTGGGAAGGGGAGCCCCTCCTTTGTCCCCGCCTGAAAAAGCCCCATGAAATGAATCCAGAGAAGGGCCACGGGGACCCTCAGAGACTGGAAGAGGCGCCGCCTTCCCTCTCCCCCCTCTACAGTACGCGGCCACTCTTAAGCTCCTGAGTCGACTGGTCCTTCGCACGGTTCTTCACGGGCCTGGCCCAGAGCTTCTTCAAAGCAGGGATGAAGCCCGGCCCGGGCTGCTTCTGGGCTCCCCTCCGGCAGGGAAGGGAGCGTTCATGGCCAGGAGGGGGAAGATCGCCGCACTAGACAGCTGGCCCAGGGCAGTCTTGGAGACCAAAGGTGAGGAGCTACCTTCTCCAAACGGGGACCCCTCTTCCGCCACCCGGAGCGCGAGAGGTCAGCACCCCCAGGCCTCGGCCCCGCTGCCCTCCTTTTGCTCGGGATCGGGCGTTGGAAGGGGCGGGCTTGGCTGCTCCTTTCTCAGCCAAGCAGGGCTCCTCGTGTGTCCTGGCCCCGCGTGACTGCAGCCCCCTTGGACATCTGAGGACCGAGAGTGGCGCTTTGGCCCTAGCAGTGGCCCTTCGTTTCTTCTCGGGAGCGTCTGCTGGGCTGGGCACCTTCGGCGTCACGCCAGAGACAGGGAGCTGGGTGCCCCAGCAGAAGGCGAGCGGGCGGGCTGTGGACTCGCGGTCCCGGCATCAGTTTGCCCCCGTCGGAGCGGCTCCAGGGCCGCTGCTGGTCAAGCGGGAAAAACAGCCCGCGCACCGCCTCTTTTGCTCCAAGTCGGGGCGTCCTGCTCCACCGAGGCTCGTTTGCCGAGGCGCTCGCAATTTGCCAGCGGGCCTGGGACATGGCGCGGCGCGGCGCGCGAAACGTCTCTCCCGCAGCCTCGGCTGTCCTGGAGGGCGCCCTGTCGGACGCAGCGCGGGCCCACGCACGGCGCGGCAGCGGGAACGAGCAGGCGGGCGGCGGCGGCGGCGGCGGCGGCGGGGGGGTGTCCTCCAGCCCCCGAGGCGCTCGCGGGCCAGAGCAGCATCCCAGGCTCGTTGCACGCCCCGCCCGAGCCACACGGTAGCTGGCCGGCGTGGAGAAGAGAGCCAGCGGGCGAGCAGGCAGGGATCGCCGCTCCCGATGCGCCACGGAGCCCCGCCGACGAAGAGGGCGGCTGGCACGGGTCATCCAGTCGATTGCTGCTCGCCTCTGCTCCCTTTCCCCGCCGAAGCCTCGTTCCTCGCCCTGCCCGGTAGGTGCCCGGCTCCTCCCGCTTGGCTTCCAAGCGGAGTCTTTGCGCGAAAGGGGGATTGGCGAGCGGGGGCAGGAACCGCGGCGTTCCGCGGGAGATGGCGCCAATGACCCGGCTCGCCGGGGACCACAACCAGCGGAGCGGGCGGGCGGCCGGCGGCAGCTTCCTTTGTCCGCCGCCGGCCCGCAACAAGCTTGTTTCTTGCCGCAGCTGCCCGGAACTTTGGGCTCGGAGGGGTGGCTTCTCCGTCGCGGGGCGGGGGGCGGAGGCGTTTCTGCTCGGCCTCCGACTCCGACTCCGCGGGCCAGGAAGAAGTCGGAGGGAGGCTGGCTGCGCCCAGGGTGGCGCTTTCGGGGTCCGCAAGTCAGACCCCTGCCTGGCCCGCGGACTAAAGGGCCGCCAGAGCAGGAGGAGGCCTTTAGGAAAGGGGGCTGCCAGTCGGGGGTGATCCTGCAGGGGGGAGGGCCAGCGGCCTGCGGTGCCAAATCCCCGACGGGCAGCTGGGCGGACCAGGGGATGCTTCAGATCCCAAGCCCTCAGGCACCTGTCCTCCCCGCCCCCGCCCCGCGCCGCCTTGTTGCTTCCCAGGCAAGGGGCAGCGCGTGTGGGGGGGGGGGGGGTAGGGAAGTTCTTTGTCGAGAGCCACGTTTGTCCCCGACTCCCCCGAGAAGAGAAGGCTTCTGGGCCGGTTATATTTCAGAAATCTGGGCTCTACTTCCCTCGCCGGTGCCTTTCTGACTTCTCTGCCTGTTGAATCTCTCCTGCCTTCCTCGGAGTTTAGGGCTCTTTTCACTTCCCAAAGGCCTCCCAGACAGCGAGGCTTGTTTCTCTGGGTGCTCTTAGCTGTGCCCGGTACCTCCCATTCTCCCCTCCCCTTTAAACTTCTGTCCTGTCCCCCCTCCCGCTTCCTCTCTGGGCCCATTCCGCGGATGGTACCGCTGGGCACCTCTCTCTGCCCAGAGAGGGAGGCAATGCCAGGCCATGTGGATTTCAGGCCTCCAAAGCCCACCAACCAGCAGCCCTGCCTGCCCCCCCCCCACTGCAGGGGGTGGTGTGAAGGTGAAGGGTCCAGGACAGCCACCTCTGCAAGTGACAGCTCCCACCCAGAGGAAAGCAGGCACAGAGCAGAATCCCCTGCAAACTTGGGGGGCTGGCAGTCTCCTGTGCTTTTCTCCAACCCCAGGTGCAAATCATTCCAGGCCCCAGGGGACTTTCCTGGTGGATTCTCTCTCTTTGGGCAAGCTGCAGGTTGATTTGGCAGTGAGATTTGACACCCAATTGTCTCTGCCCACTTTCTGCCAGCTGTGATTCCAATTTTCTGTTGCTTCTGCTGACTGACCAGTCATGTCCAATTGGCCAGAGCTGTCCAGTCCTGAGAAGGGCTGATGCAGCCACACATTGGCAGGAGAGTCTGTTCTGTGACCTGCTCCCTCTGGCAGCTCTTCTGCAAGCCCTGCAGGACAGCTCTACTCTTGCCAGGACAGTGGGGCACCGAGAGAGGTCCCTCTCAGTCTCCCTTACCTGCCCCACCACGACAGGCCTTTTTAGTGGGGAAGCTGATAGGGCAGAGCAAGCATCTGCAAGATTAAGTGAGGGGAGGTTAGGGTCAGGGAGTGGCCTGGGCACATCTGGTTTGTTTTCCTTAAGGGAACATTTGGGGTGCAACTCCCCCCTGCCACCGCCTTGTCTTCCATATCCTTTCCCTCTCTTTCCACCTTGGACAGGCTCTCCTCTCTGGTGGGTCATGCAGGGTCCTTTAGGCTGCCCCTCCCTGTCTAAGGTGGGGAGACGGTCGCCGTGTGTTCCTAGTGTGGCTCAACCCATGGAGGCCGGCTCCACACGTGTGTCCCTTTGTGCCCCTCTGATTCCTGGAGGGGAGCTAAGGGCTCAGCCAGGGGTGGCCTGCCGGATGGGGAGGGGGGCTCTTCTTCCTTGGATGCTGAGGACGGGCAATCCCCTTGGATCTCAGAACAGGAAGGAGCCCTCCGAGAGGATCCCGCAGTGGGTGTGTGGAGGGGGGGAGGGGCTGTTCCTTGAGCCAGGATGCAGGGCAGAGAAAGCCACGCTGGTATTTTTACATGGCCTCTTGGGCTTCAAGGAACGCCAGTCTTAAAGATGGCAGTGGTCCCATGAGACAATAACTCCCTGGGTGCCCCTCCCCATTGCTTTTCCAAGCTGCAGCCCTCAAACTGTAGCTGCAGCTTGTGTAATGTGCTCTCTTGGCGGCACTGCCACGCAGGAAGACTGCGGGGGAGGAGATCCCACATGGCCTGGGAACATTTCTCAAGTGGATCTGAATACTTCGGATTCATTCAGCTTGCTTCCTGCCCGGTCCTGATCAATTGCAAGATGCAAGGATCAAGCAGGCCTAAAGCTGGACCAAGGAGAGATGGCCCTACATGGATCCATTTCCTGGGTGGACATCCCCACATGAGCTTTGTGAGAGGCTGCCCTCCCCAAGTTACCTGCAGGAAAACACACCTTGAGGGAGAGAACTTCCCATCAACACTAGTTGTGCTGTCAATCTGGCCCTTTTTCTGGGTGGGTGGCTGGCCTGGGCAGGGCTGTCCTGAAACTGGGGCTGCAGATGGAAGTGAAAGAGCTGGACCCAGCTACCTCTCTACCCATACCAGACTGGGGGCAGGGGGCAAAGCAGAGGCTGAGCCATTGGGAGTGACCACGCAGATGGTTGTGGCACCCTCACCTTCCCCATGGAGCCTTGCAGCTGCAAGAGGAGACCCACAGGTACACAGCCTCAGGCAAGTCCTTATGCTGATGTTACCCCCCCATCCCCGCCCAGGTGGGAGATGGGGGCTGCTGAAACCCAGACTTCCTCCCACACAGATCCATGGGTGCCAGCAGTGAGGAGGAGCCCTTGGTGCAGACAGTCCCAGAATTGGGAGAGAGCCTCTGCTTTGGGCTGGCCAGCCCAGGCCTCAACCTCTGCTAACTGATGGCCAGGCTCTGATCCTGTTTCCAGCCTCTCCTTGCAATCCCCAGCTGCCCCTTCACTCGACACCCCCACTCCCAGCCTTGCTCCCCCTCTGGCCTGCTGAGCATCCACCACCCCCAGCAGGCAGGCAGGTGGCTGTTGAGCCTCCAGGGGTCCTTGCAGGGCTCAGAAGCCCCCCTCCTCCCCAGGACCTGTTCCTGGGCAGGATGGGGCCAAGGATGAGAGGGGGGCAATCCCTCCCAAGAACCTCCTTTACAGCCTGGCAGAAAGAGGGAAGCCCCCAGCTGCTCCCTCCCTCGCCTGGCTGTTCCCTTTTTGGGAGCTGCCTGGACATCCCTCTGTGCTCCCGGCTGGCCGGGGAGGGCTTCGCTGCATCTAGGATTTTCTAAAAATAGCTCTGGCCTTGGTGACACAAACAGAGCAGCTCCCCTCAAGGCTGGCAGCTGTTTTATCCACTGGAAGAATTTCAGGAAGAGTGAAGCCACGCTCCAGGGGCTGCGCCTTCCAGATGCCTCCGGAGGTAGGTAGACTTTCCAGGTACGGATACCAGAGGAGGATATTTGCAGCCCAGCGTTGGATGGAGGAGGCCCTGGGGGGATTTCTGAGCCAGATTGTTTTCTTGAGGTTTCATGACCCAAACTGGGCAACAGCATCAGAAGTGGGGGTGGGGGGGAGTTGCTCTCAGTCAACGTCCTTCTGGTCTCCTCTCCCTGTCCGCGTGGCTGGGGCTGCTCCTCTTTGGTTGGGCCATTTCTTGTTCAGCTTGATTGGCAGTTTCTTGACAGGGGCATTGTTGATTATTGCTGGTCTGATGTTGATCCTGGAGTTAAGGCCATGCCCATCTGTGTGCTGATTGCTGGTGGGGGGAAGCGTTTCGCTCTCTTTGTTCCCTTTTTGGCCTTGCTGAGTGTCTCCTTTGCACCCGGTGTAGGTCTCATTTTGGGGTCCAATTGATGGCCCATTTGTCCAGACTTCTGAAAACCCCTGGCATTTCTTTGGGGGCTTGGCTTGGTCCAGGGGGTCACGGTTCCCCAGTTGAAACTAGATCAAAGAGTCTTCGTCTCGCGTCTTCTGGCTGCTCCTTGCCGTTCATGGATGAGTTCTGCCCGCCTTCTGCTTGCTTGCCCTGCGTAGTGGTTGGGGCCCTCATTGTGGCATGTGGTAGATGACTCCTGTTTTTCCCTCTGGGGCTGCTGGGTTGTTCGCCTTACTTGGGACATTTTGGGGCATGGGGGGCGGCTTTAGTTGGTTTGTGTGCTGACTCCATCCATGTGGCTGTACTAGTCTGGTGGCGGTTTCTGAGGAATAAACTTTTAGATGACAAACCTTTACAGCTTTTCTCCCAATGGGTGGACAGGAAGGCACTTCTATGCTGAAAGCGCAGAGGGGCTGGGGGTCGGGGTGGGGGAGGCTGCTCTGGCTCCCAGGCAAGGCCTCCCTCTCCCTGCCTGCCTGCCTGAAAGCCTTCCAAAGCCCCAGAGTGCTTATGCTCTTGCTCAGCCCAGCCCACTTGCACATGGCTTCAAGGCTGGCAGGCCATCTAGCCTCGGTGTGAAAACCTTGGGGGGGGGGGGAGCCGATCTTCAGACTGGAGCGGGGAACAAGGCTGCGTAGGGCAGCTTCCAGGCCAGCAGCTTGTGAGCCTGAGTGAATCAATCCGCCTAGGCAGGACGAGGCTGCCAGCCCCGAACCATCCCTAAAGCCCCCTCTGTGGTCCTCCAGCACCACTGCGATGTGGCCAGCCTTCCCCAGGCAGCCAGGCTCTGCCACCATTAATGCAACTGGAGCCGAAAATCCCTGCTGCGGCCGGGCTCCAGGTGGCAGGTCACCACCCGCCCTCTGCCAGCCGGGCAGTTTGCCTTCTTCTCCCAAGCGGCCTCTGCCTGTGATTGCCCTGCCACTGCAGGAAGCACAAACCCCTCCCCCCCAATGGAGATGCCAGGCATCCGCCGGCACAGGCCCCCTCCTGCCTGGCTCTCTGAATGAAGCAGGAGGGTCCAGGGGGATGGACGGGGTGGGTGGGGGAGGACAGGCCCAGACAGCTGCACAGGGATCAGCTCCGGAATGGGCCTCGCTCTTCAGCCCCCTTCCATGGGGTTGGGAGGGGGAGAGAGGACCTGCATCCTCAAGGCTGCATGTTTCCCTGAACATCAGAAGGGAAGCCAGGCAGGGTCAGGTGGGGGCTGATAGCCCTCCAGCCCTGCACCACCATCCATCCAGGAATCTGAACGCAGCCAAGCCAGCATCCTGGCCGCCTCTCGCCGTAGGTTGAGAGAAAACCAAGCAAAGACTGGCTGCCCCTCCATAATTGGGGGACCGGCTGCACTCAAAACAACCCCTCCGGACTTCTGTTTTTAGTGACATTTTAGCTGTTGTATGTCCTGTGTTGGTTCCCCCCAGCAGCAGTTGTGTGCCAGCAAAAGTGCATTGCGGTTTCTGCTAAGGAAATGCTGGCCGAGATCTGCTCCCCTCTGACCGGGAGGGAACTGGACCCATGCTGACCGAAGTCAGTGACTGGAAGCCTCCGTGGGGGGGGAGGGGGGGGAGGCAGGAACACCAGATATGTTTGGATCCTGTCTGGACTGAAAGGGGGCCTCTAGGTCTGGCCACAGCAGCGCTGGGCCTAAGCCGGCCCTTCTCCCCACAAGCTGACAACAACTGAGGGTTCTGGCCTGTTTTCCCAACCCACCCAGGGCTCCCTTACCTGCAAGGTGCTGGCCGGTTGCTAGGCAACCATGACCAAGGTAATCTGACACCTCCTCCTCCTCCCTTTGAAAGGCAGGTGGGGAGGGGATGTGCCTCTGCATCACTGCAACCATTCCCGTCCCTTCATCTGGGGGCCTCTCCGGCAAGGGTGCTCTCAAGCCCCTGTCCACCCAGCCCCCGCAGCCCCTGCTGGAGGCCTACCTTAGGGTCAAAGGGCAGCCTGGGCGGAGAGGGGGCTCTCCAGCTGTTTCAGGGAAGGGGCTCTCAGTCCCAGGCAGGAGGCCTTGGGGTGTACCTGGAGGCATCCGAAAGGAGGGGCGGGCAGTTTGGGGATGCGCTCAGTTGCTGGCTGTCACAAAATGCCTAGGGCAGGATGGGGAAAGCGGGGAGTCCTTGCATGAGTCCCCCTCAGGTGCTGAGCTGCTCTTGGGCGGAGGGCAAAGAGCAGGCCCACCTTCGTAGGGAACTAAGTCACCATGATCTCCGCGCCTTCCTTGCAGCAGAGGCAAGAGCCCCAGAGGAGCCCGTGTGCCAGATCTTGGCACTGCTCTCTGGAACAAAAGGCCCCTGGGGCCTCGCCTCCATTGTGGAAGACAGCTGGGAAAGAAAGACCTATTTAGCAGCGGGAATCAAGAGCCCTGACGGGGAGGCTGAAGACTGCCGCCCTCCTTGGCAGCTTCTCAGCCCCGTGTCCGCAGGGGACAGACCAGTGCAGCCAAGGACTCCCTGCTGGCTTTTGTGTGGTAAGGAAGGAGATTCTTCCTTCCAGCCTGAAGGGGATGCTTCGAGGATGCCAGGCTGTGGAGCGAGGGGCTGGCCAGCCCACGTGGGACCCTGCCAGTTGCGAGTCCATCTAAGGTCAAATTAGTGACCGATCAACATGAACTACATTTCCCAGGATACCTTTAACTACATTTACTATGATGCATTCCCTTAAGGGGACAGCTCAAAATTCCTAAGTAACTATCCAATTACCATAGACTGGCTGGGACAGCACACCCACGGAGCCACACCTACAGAACTGGTAGTAAAAACATTTGAGTCCCACCACTGGCAGAAGGGGCCTTAGACCCACAAGCCAGGACTCAGGAGAGACTTTTCCCCAAGGGTTGCCGGCCCAAGAGGCCTTCTGAGTAGGCCGCTTTGATGGCTCAGCCACCTTCTCTCCATCCAGTCTTCTCTGAGGAAGCCTTACCTCCTGCTCCCACCCACCCAAAGAGCAGGCAATTGTGAGTGGGGGGGAATTGACCTCTTGCTCCCCCTCCTGGCAACCACCGAGTTCTGCAACCTGCATAATGGATGCAGAAGAGCTGTAATCCCATGCCTGTGTTTGCCAGGTGGTGCCTGTTGGCCAGTGCCAAGGAGGCAGATTCTGGATGCCTAGGCTGACTCCCACATGGGTCTAACCAATCTCCCTGCAGTCTGGAAGGCTTCTGACATTCCCCCACCACTCCACTAACACTTGAACTTGGACAACTTGCAGCCCCTCTCCTCTTCTTGGTTCTTGGCTTATAAAAATTAAGGACTGAACTCCTCCCCCCCCCACCCACCCACCCCCGATGTTGGAGGTGGGTGGGTAATTCCAGGATATCTCATTGTCCTCATGCAAAGCTATAGGGAGCCCCTGGCAGCACCGTGGTTAGAATGCAATATTGCAGGCTTATTGTGCCTGTAGTCTGGATTTTTAGACTGACCAGCTCAAGATTGACAGCCTTCCATCCTTCTGAGGTTGGTCAAATGAGGACCCAGATTGTTGGGCAGAAGAGGCTGACTCTGTAAACCACTCAGAGGGGGTTGTAAAGCACTATGAGGGGGCATATTGTGATGACCCAGAGTATATCAGAAATATAACAAAATCCAAAACGTAACTAAAAGTCCTTTAATGCCTTCAGCTTGGCTTCACTGTTTAATTGTTCACAGTGGAGGAATAAACTATTTTCAAAATAACATTTCAAAGGCAAGAAACACAGTTCACATTCAAAGTGCCAATGACGAAGCAAAAACTAAAAACAAACCACATTGAATAAAGTTCCTCGACAGTCCAGCATAGATAATTGCCAGCTTCAGGAAGATAACCAGGGACAGTCCGTTGGAAGAACGCCAACCAAGATAAACCTTCTTAAGGAATAAAACACTAATTGTCTCCAACATCTGTTAGCATGCAGGTCCAAACTCTTGTGCAGACCTCACACCTGCATCCCATGAAGAGGATCATGACCCTCTCCTCCTGAGTAGACCACATTTTACCTCCCTGCATGCCCTAGGATGGATAGGGGATGGGCCTGGGTCCTCGAGTCAGTCTCCACCAGGGGCATGACACATATAAGTCAAAGGGCTATTGCCATATCTGGTCACAGTGGCAAAGGATGGGCGGTGTTAGAATTCACAATTTCCTAGGCCATCCCAGAGTTTGATATGTCAACCTAGTGGGAGGCCCTTCTGTGATCAGATAACAGATAGAGACCTTGTAGGTCATCTAGTCCAACCCCCCGCCCGAGCGGGAGACCTTACACCATTTCTGACAGAGGGCAGTCCAATCTCTTCTTGAAGGTCTCAACTGATGGCGCTCCCACAACTTCCGAGGGCAACTCCTGTTCCATGGGTTGATTGTTCTCACTGTCAGAAAGTTTATCCTTGTTTCCAGCTTAAATCTCTCCTTGTTCAGTTTCCATCCGTTATTCCTTCTCTGGCCTATAGGCGCTTTAGAAAATAGCTTGAACCCCTCCTCCTCTCTGGGGCAGCCCCTCAAATATTGGAAGACTGCTATCATGTCTCCCCTAGTCCTTCTCTTTACTAGACTAGCCAGGCCCAGTTCCTGCAACTGTTCATTATATGTTTTAGCCTCCAGTCCCCTAATCATCCTGGTTGCTCTTCTCTGTATTTTTTCTAGTCTCAACATCTTTTTTATAATGTGGTGACCAAAACTGGATGCAATACTCTAGGTGTGGTCTTACTAAGGCTTTATAGAGTGGTATGAGTACTTCCCTTGATCTTGACTGTATCCCTGTTAATACAATTTAAGGTTGCATTAGCTTTTTTGGCTGCTGCTGCAGCCCGCTGGCTCATATTTTGCTGGTTGTCCACTAAGACTCCAAGATCTCTATCAGTTCCTGCTATTGAGCCTGGTTTCACCCAGTCTATATGTCTACTTCTGGTTTTTCTTGCCTAAGTGTACGTCTTTACTTTTTTCTATATTGAATTTCATTTTATTAGATACTGCCCAGTGTTCTAGTCTGTCAAGATCCATCTGGATCCTGAGCCTATCTTCTTGGGTGTTAGCTATTCCTGCCAGCTTAGTATCATCTGCAAATTTGGTAATTTCCCCTTCTATTCCCTCATCGTTTATGAAGATATTGAAGAGTCCTGGGCCTAAGAGGGAACCTTGTGGCACCCCACTGCTTACTTCCCTCCATGTAAACTTAGACCCATTAAAAACTACTGGTTGAGTACGGATTGCCAGCTGCTTGCAAGTCCATCTGGTGGTGGTGCTATTTATTCCACCTTTTTCTAGCTCACGAAGAAGTAGGTTGTGGTCTACTTTGTCAAATGCCTTGCTGAAATCTAAATATATTATGTCCACAGTATTTTGCTGGTGTACTAACTTGTCACTGTGTTGAAGAATGAAATAAGATTGGTTTGGCATGATCTGTTCTTAACAAACCCATGCTGACTGCTAGTTATTACTTTACTTGTTTCTAGATGTTGTCAGATCTGTTTTTTTATTATCTTTTTCAGTATCTTCCTGGGTATTGATATTAGGCTGATTGGTCTATAGTTTCCTGGGTCTGTTTTTTTTTCCTTTTTTGAAGATGGGAACCACATCAGCTCTTTTCCAGTCCTCTGGTAGTTCTCCAGTGCTCCAGGATTTTTGAAAGATATGGTGCAGTGATTCTGAGATGACCTCTGCCAGCTCCTTTAAAACTCTGAGATGTCATCCATCAGGCCCCAGTAATTTGTTTTCATCAAGATCAGACAGGTGTTCTCTTACTATTTTTTTTGCTTATTTTAACTTTTTATTTCTGGTCTGTTTTTTACAGTTATGTTTTTGGTGGGTTGAACTATTTTTTGTGTGAAGACAGATGCAAAGAATGAGTTAAGCAGTTCTGCTTTCTCTCTGTTGCCTGTTACTTCCTTGCCATCTTCTCTCTTTAATGGACTGACTGTTTCCTTGATTTTTTTCTTGTTATTTATATGTTGAAAGAAACTTTTTTTATCTTTGACTTTTGTTGCAAGTCTTTGTTCGTTCTGAGCCTTTGCTATCCTGACTTCGTCTTTGCAGATTCTGGCTATCTGCTGATATTCTGCCTTAATTGTATGTCCTTCTTTCCATTTTTCATACTTGTCCCTTTTTTTCTTTCAATTTGCTAGAGAGATCTTTGTGCAGCCATGCTGGTTTCTTCTTGTATGTCTTGTTTTTCTTTCTCAGTGGTATTGTGCTGGTCTGGGCTTCTGTGATCATACTTTTTAGAGTTGCCCAAGATTCTTGAGTTGTTTTCCCTTTTAGGATTTTCATCCATGGAATCTTTCCCAAGTTCTCTCTGAGTTTATTGAAATCAGCTCTTTTAAAATCCAAGACTCTGGTGTCATTATGTTCTGTTGCTTGTGTTTGTATTATGCTGAATTCTAGTATGACATGATCACTCTCACCCAAGGTTCCTGTAGTTTCAACTCCCTCTATCACTTCTTCTCTGTTTGTAAGAATTAAGTCCAGTATGGCTCTCCCTCTAGTTTCACCCTCTACCTTTTGGACAACAAAGTTGTCAGCTAGGTTGGTCAGGAACTTATCTGATTTCTCACTTGATGCAGAATTAGTTTTCCAATTGATATCAGGGTAATTGAAGTCTCCCATTACTATTGTTGTGTGTTTCCTGCATATGTTTGTTAATTGGCTGGCAAGGACATTTTTTTTCCGCTTGATTGGGTGGCCTATAATATACACCTATGGCCATGTCATTCTTTTTTTCTTTTATATTGACCCATATGCATTCTAGGAGGTTTTCATCTTTGGTTTCATGCATATCTGTAGCAATATAGTGGCCCTTTACATACAGTGCAACTCCACCTCTTCTTTTATGGGGTCTGGTTTTTTTGAATAGTTTGTATCCTTCTACCAGTATGTTCCCATCATGGGTTTCATCCCACCAAGTTTCTGTTATTCCAACTATATCATATTTATTAGTTCGAGTTCACCCTGTTTGTTCCCCAGACTTTGTGCATTTGTATATAGGCACTTGAGATATTTATGTCTGACACTGTGTTTCCTGTCTACATAACCTGTGTTGTGCCTGCCTCTACATTCTTGCCACCTGTTTGATTAGTGAACATGGTATGGCACTCACTATTAAATGCTTGGTTTTGATTGGCATCAAAGTTGATAATCTTATCTGCACAAACATCTATTTTGCATGCACTGGTATCCTTATTAGTTTTTAGGTTGCTGGGGACAGAAATGTTCTGAATCCATTAATTCTCTGTCCCTGCTGTTCAGTTTAAATGTTTATCCAGGAAATCTGTGAATTTAATGCCAAGTAACTCAGTCCCTTTCTTTGATGGATGCAAACCGTCTCTTTTGTAGTTTTTCATTGGACCAGCTGCAGACATCATGACTAATAAAACCAAAGCCTTCCCTTTTACACCACTCCTTTAGCTACACATTAAACTCTGCTACACGCTGCCCTTTCCCTTTTTGTTCCTTGTACACCGGTAGAACCTCTGAAAAGATAAGCCTATAGCCCATATTACTAAGTTCATACCCCAAGCTCTGGAAGTCTTTCTGAACAGGAAGTACATCCTTCTGGGATAGATCATTTGTTCCAGGATGTATAATAGCATCAACATCACAGTCCTTGCTGGCATTCTTGACTATCTTAAGAATACACTTCTTGTCTCTACCTCACCTGGTAGACACCTGACCTCTTTCAAAACCTCAGTATCCTTTCCTAAATTTACATCCCTTACAATTGAGTCCCCAACCAGAATGTGGCTTCTCTATTTGGATGCCTTGCTCTTCTTGTGTGACTGGTGCATAATACTTGATTCACACTTTCTCCTTTCCAAAGTAAGTTCTTCTAGGACCATGATCCCCGGCTTACTTGAGTTATCATTATCACAACTACCTTGACCTGTCACTTTAGTGTCTCTATTAAGGTCAGCAAGGGCACTGTATCCGTTATGCTGGGACACAGCAAAAGCTTTGCGTTTATGGTCCACAGCTCTCATCCTGCCTGATCCCATGGTTGTCCATACTGCCCTTTTCCTGTAGGATCTTTGTGGTAGTGGGGGCTGGTAGCACAGCAGCTCAATAGATGGCTGGATTGGACACCTAATTTCTGCTTGGAGAACACAGATTACAGATTCTAGGTAGGTAATCTGTCCATGTAAACTGGTCATTTTTTTTTACAAAGAAGACAGGATCTAAGTTTGAAAAGAGTACTGCGAAAGACAGCTGTAAAACAAGTATTACATTGAACTAAGCTGGTCATTTTGAAATAAAATAAAATCACAATCTCAAGCGCACACTCACCCTAAATGTCTTATTGGTATTCTTGGTTTATAGTTATATGATTCGCAGGCCGTTAGGAGCACGGGCCGCTATCTTTCTCCTTTCTATTCACCCTCTGCTTCCTTCACAAGGAGCCAGCAGCTCCTCCCGCAACATCTGGGAATTTGAAATGCAATGGAAGCAATTTAAACTGCCATCAGAGGGTGATCAATGAGGCAGATGCAGACTCTGGGTCAGTCTTTGGCCCTCTCAATTACCCAGCATGCATCAGCCCCTTGGTCTTTCTTAAAACTGGCCTGAGCATCTGACACCCACCTGCTTTTCCATATCAGGATTCTCAGCTGCCTCCAATGATGCTAACTGCTATTTTGCTGGCATCTGAAAACGCTTCTGTCCTTCTTCATGCTGAAGGTGGGTTGATGTCTCCATAGTGCAATGAGCTTCTCCCTTCTGTTTCTCTCTGTTTGTCGGGTCCTTTAGCACACGCATCTGAGGTTGGGGGTCTCCTTCTGCCAGGCCCAAAATTCAGCCAAATCCAATCCTTTATTTGCTTAGCCTGCAGCCAGTCCCTGATTTAGAACCCTACATGAGCCTAGAAAGGACGGTTATAAGTCATGAAAGTTTTAAAATGGGCCACCCACACCACTGACCTGACTTTTTGTGGTGGCTATTAAACAAACCCTTGGTTCACTGGGGGGCAATTTTTGCCTGAAAGGAGAACCAGAGACCAGTTTCTGGCCAAAACATTATAAATTGTGACCATGTGACTCTGCAAACAGTTGTAAATGCTGAGCACCCAAAATGCGGCCATGTGACTACAGGGTTGGCCACCTGAACTTTCAGAGCTACCGGGTCATAGGTAGCTTTTGGGAGGGTTGATTGTAACTTTGAATGGTCAGTAGATGACTAGTCTTAATTTGAGGAATGCCTGGAATTGACAGATTCCTTCCTATCTAAAGCTAGGCCTGTCCTGAGAGAATCTGGGGTGTGGCTGCCCTGAACCTCTTCCTCTCCCCCTCACACCTCCACCTCAGTTGGGGGCTCCTCCGCTCTCTTAATCTGGGCTTCTCTCTGGAATGCAAGCCCCCCCCCCCAGCTCTGTGCTACCAAGACTACCCCCCCCCCCAGCCTCCTAGCTGCTTCCCCAGGTGCACCATCTATCACACCAGCTGGGTATGGAAGATTTTCCTGGAGTTTCTGTTTCCATTTTTATTGTTTGCAGATTTGGTTGCTTCACATCTGCTCCTCTCTGGAATTCTTCATTCAGATCCTTTCTGAGTTTTATGTCTTTGACGTCTCTTGATGGCATACTTCATTTTGTAGTTCCTGATTCCTTAACAATGAGATACAGAAATTCAGAGTGATTCCTGATACCTTTCTTGAAAATTGAGGATACCCCCATCCAGTGATGTCCCCTTACCATATGCATTATTTTGGTTGCTTAAAGAATGCATCAACAGTTAAAAAATTATTGGACTGGCAGAAACGGAGTTGTTTTTCTACATTTTGCTTCAATGTCTTTCCTATGGAAGCAGCTCCGTTCCTCCTCTCTGCTTTTCATGTTTTCTGAGTAGCAAACGGTGGGATCTTCTGACTGAGCTAGGGGATCCATCTCGATTTGCTGATGCGTAAAATGCCAATCTGTCTGTGGCTTCGTTTCATCTTTCGCTGGATTGAGCTTTCTCTGTCCGTGCTGCTGCAATTCTGTCTTTTCCACTTTGGGTTTCTTTCCTTGAGCGGCAACATCAGCGGCCTGAACGCTTTGACCCACCACGCCATAAATGCTACTGGGACCCAGGAAGCTCCTCAGCAATTCTGATCTGTGGCCTCTCCCCACAATCGGCCCACCTTCTCTATACGTGGGAGGCTTCTTGGTTACAAACATGGAGAGGTGAGGCTTCACATGTGGCCCCCTCCTCCCCCCATTGCCCTCGTCACCAAAGCAAGTTCAACTTCCAGCATCTTCCTATAATGCTGCTGCCCAAAGAGGTGCCTGCTGGCTTTGGTTGGCAGCCAAGGTGGCCACCTCACCTTGGTTGACCCAGCTGGGATTAGCCACTTAATTTGGCTTCTAGTAATCCACACTGTGCTTTCCAGATTCCCATGGGCTGATTTCACTAGTCTGTCCAGAAACAACCTGTCTTTTCTGTAGCTTGTAGGACTCCCCCACTTTTCTTTCTTTCTTTCTTTCTTTCTTTCTTTCTTTCTTTCTTTCTTTCTTTCTTTTTCTTTCTTTCTTTCTTTCAGAAAGGGACAGCCAGGGATCCCATCATCCAGTATTTCATCCTTTCGGCGGGGCGAGGGCATTGCAAACCACCAGCTCCTTCATCCAGTGCCCTAGGCTGTGATTCATCCAAAATTAATAGGAGCCTTAGGTGCAAACCTCCGGACGCTGGAACACCTTCAGCACTGACCGACTCACCATCAGTCAATTGCAAAAGTGGAATGAGACGTGTGGGGAACGAGGGGAAGTTCTGTTGCTTAGGAAGCACTTTGACAAAGAGGGGCAGGAGCCCCCGGTCGCCAATCAACCCCAGAAAGAGACGGAGAGAGGACCTGCCCTAATGGATCAAAAGCAGCCGAAGGAAGTGTGGCAATTCCAGACCTGCAAAATCCCATTGATGCAGCTTCACAATAAAGGACGGTTTAGATAAACTGGTTCCGTTTCTTGTCCAGTCCATCTGGGCCCTGTCTCCACTCTGATCACTTGAGGGAGGGTCTCTGTCCCTCCTCCCCCACCAAAGGCATGGCTGACAAGCCACAGAGAGAGTGGGCCCTGCACCTGGGAAAGGGGCTTGCCAAGGTCCTGAGAGATCAGTTAGGCAGATACCGAGGAAGAGTCGCGGTCCTACCCAAAATTGGGCTCTGGGGCAGGTGGGGCTTTGTGGGTAGCGACCAGCACTTGTGGCACATGATCCCTTACAAGTTCCCAAGTGCACTTCCGCCATCGCCATCTTCTGTGGGGGAGCCACGGGCGAGAGCAAAAGCGGTCCTCCCTTCCGGCTCTCATTCCTTGCAGGCTCAGTGAGCTGAGACCTGGGGGGGGGGGAGCTTGCTCTGCCTTAGATTTCCCCTGAAGCTGCCTCAACTAGGTCAGCGGCAAGCCTGGGCCCGACTGGAGCTGGAGCACCACCGCAGGCAAGCAGTCGTTTCCCAGGGCTTCTGACAGCTCCAGCTTTGCCTCCGAGGGGAGTCCCCAGGCACTTATGAACCAGCACAAGAACACTAAGCAGGGCACTGGAACAGCCTTTTTCTCTCTTTTTCTCTAAGTCCCAAGGTCCACCACGGCTGCAGAGTTGGGAATCGTTCCCCAGGCAAAAGCATCCTTGAGCCCAGAGCAGGTAGATGACATTCGGAGGAGACTCAGACAGGCGCCTCCCTAACTCACTGCAGCAGGAGGAAGTTTGGCACAAGCAGATTGGCTGCGTTCGGTCCTTCAAGCTGAGTGCCCAGCAAGGGAGGGCGGCATGGGAAGAAAGGGCTGCCAGTCCCTGGTGGTCTCTTGGGGCCACAGGGGAAGAATCCCTTGCAAGCCAGAAGGGCCCCTATGCTCCTCCCATGAAGCCCTCCCCACCCCCAAATGCTCTGCCTGAGCAGTCAGCCCAGAGGGTCAGGGAAGAGCTGGCCACCAAAGACTGGGGGAAGCTTCGGAGGTCTCCCCTCTTTCCGGAGAACCTACCAGCATCCAGGGGGTTTCCCAGGCTTTCTTGGGTGAAGTTGTGCCAAAGGGAGATAACAGGCGTGCCCATCCTGCTGTCTGGGCTGGGGGGGGGGGTTTCTGAGCTTCTGCCCTGTCTCCCTCAGATACAAAGCCCCCACCGCCACCTGAGTCGCTCTGCAGTAGTAAAAATAGAAGGGGACACGGATGAATTCAGTATCTTCACAGAGAAGCAGTGCTGGTATTCGACCGGTTCTGCCCAGTTCTGGAGAGCCGGTAGCAGCGATGAGCAGTGGAGACTGAACCGGTTCTCTTCGCTGCTCCGTGTTTGGCCCACCTACCTGCCCGGGCTCCCATACTCACTTTTATGGCCAGAATTCAAAGCACAGCTGCTGCAGCGACCAGCATCGTGCAGGCTTAGAGGAGGCAAGTTAGACTGCCTCTGTGCCTGCGCAAAGTGCGTGTTTGGCACACGCGTGCATGCAAAGTGTCCATGTGTGCAAAGCACGCCCACCAAGCCACGCCCACCAAACCAGTGGCAACTTTATTTGAATACCAGCACTGCCTGAACTGGGTTGAGTGCCTGTCTCTGCTTGCCCCAAGAACTGGTCTGGGCCACCCTGCAAAGTCTCAAAGGACTCCTCTGTGTGTGTGTGTGTGTGTGTGTGTGTGTGTGTGTGTGTGTGTCACCCTTTCTGAGCATCTCCCTCCTTTCTGCTACCCCCGCCCACCCCCAGGCCCTACATTGAGGCACAGCACCAAGTGGCTTTTCTTGCCTCTGCAGATCACACACATCGTAGGCCGTGTTCCAGGATCCACCCTTTGTAGTTTAATCCATAAATAGCTGCAGTCACAAAACAATGCCAGACTGGCAGAAACAGCCATAATTTAGCTTTCTTGTCTGCAGTGCTGGTATTCAAATAAAGTTGCCACCGGTTCGATGGCCTTGGCTTGGTGGCCATGCTTTGCACACATACACAGTTTGCGTGCACGCGCGCACCAAACACACACTTTTCACAGGCGCAGAGGTGGTCTAACTTGCCTCTTGCAAGTCTGCACAATGCTGGTCGCTGCAGCAGCTGCGCTTTGAATTCTGGCCATAAAAGTGAG
The DNA here is from genome assembly GCA_033807585.1 of Hydrophis major. Taxonomy (NCBI): domain Eukaryota; kingdom Metazoa; phylum Chordata; class Lepidosauria; order Squamata; family Elapidae; genus Hydrophis; species Hydrophis major. The sequence continues at coordinate 145,283 of CM066328.1, forward strand.
TATGGGAGCCCGAGCGGGTGGATGGGCCAAACACAAAGCAGCGAAGAGAACCGGTTCGGTCTCCACTGCTCATTGCCGCTACCGGCTCTCCAGAACCGGGCAGAACCAGTCGTATACCACCACTGAGTTCAGGGCTCCCGAGAGAGACCTGAGGGAACAGCACAAAGCCTGCCAGGGTCTAAGTAACCCCCCCCTTCTTTCTCTCTCTCTCTCTCTCTCCCAGCTTCGTGGGAAGATGGTAAAGTGCCTGTAGGACCATGCCCTACACAATGCAGTATGGCTTTCTCCTCCTGGCCTCCTGCTGCTCCCTCCTGAGTGTTGCCCCCGGGTGGGCCTGCCCAGCGCGCTGTGAGTGCATCCCTCAGCTCAGGTCCGTCACCTGCCATCGGAAACGCCTGACGTCCGTCCCAGAGGGAATCCCGACCGAGACCAGGATCCTGGAGCTGAACAAGAATCGCATCCGCTGCCTGAACACGGGCGAGCTCTCCTCCTTCCCCATGCTGGAAGAGCTGGACTTGAGCGAGAACGTCATCTCCAGTGTGGAGCCTGGGGCCTTCGGCAACCTCTTCAGCCTGCAAGTCTTGCGGCTCCAACGCAACCAGCTCAAGCTGATCCCTGCGGGCGTCTTCCACAAATTGGCCAACCTCAGCCTCTTGGACATCAGCGAGAACAAAATCGTCATCCTTCTGGACTACATGTTCCAAGACCTGAAGAACTTGAAGCACCTCGAAGTCGGGGACAACGACCTGGTCTACATCTCCCGGAAGGCCTTCTCCGGCCTGCTCAGCCTGCGGGAGCTGACCATCGAGAAGTGCAACCTGACGGACCTCTCTGCCGAGTCCCTCTCTCGCCTGCAAAACCTGGAGTTTCTCCGGCTCAGGCACCTCGGCGTCAGCCTGCTGGAAGATCAGAACTTCCGGAAACTCGGCCATCTGCGGCTTCTGGAAATCGACAACTGGCCGTTGCTGGAGGACATTTCACCCAACGCCTTCCAGGGCCTCAACCTCACCTCCCTCTTCATCACCTTCACCAACATCACGGCCGTGCCAGCCACAGCGCTGAGGAGCCTGGGGCACCTGGTGTACCTCAACCTCTCCTACAACCCCATTGGCAGCGTGCCCAGGGGCTCCTTCCGGGACCTCACCCGGCTGAGGGAGCTCCACATGGTGGGCGCCCTGCTGGCCTCTGTGGAGCCCCAGGCTCTCTCTGGGCTGAGGCAGATCCGCCTCCTGAACCTCTCCAACAATCTCTTGTCTACCCTGGAAGAGAGCACCTTCCACTCTGTCAACACCCTGGAGACCCTTCGGGTGGACCAGAACCCCCTCGTCTGCGACTGCCGCCTGCTCTGGGTCCTCCAGCGCCGGAAGACTCTGGACTTCGACGGGCAGCCACCCATGTGCTCCTCACCCCTTGAGATCCAGGGCGATGCCCTGCACGACTTCCCGGATTCCATTCTCTTTGAGTACTTCACCTGCCAAAAGCCCAAAATCCAGAACCGCCACCTCCAGCATGTGATGGCTCACGAGGGGCAGGCGGTGTCTTTCCAGTGCCAGGCGGAGGGGGAGCCGAGGCCCTCCATCAGCTGGGTCTCTCCTCAGCATCGGATGATCACCTCCAAGAGTTTGGGCCGGGCCACCGTCTCACCTGGTGGCTCACTGGAAATCCGCTATGCCCAGGCCCAGGACAGCGGGACCTATATTTGCATCGCCAGCAACACTGCCGGCAACGACACCTACTTTGCCATCCTGACGGTCAAGGGCCCCCCCACTGATGGCCTCCTGGATGCCAACCGGACCTCGTTGCTGGGCAAGTTCAACGACACTTTGCACAATGACACCCGGGTCTTCATCAAGTTCACCCTGGACCTCAAGACCATCCTGGTGTCCACAGCCATGGGCTGCATCACCTTCCTGGGTGTGGTGCTCTTCTGCTTCCTGCTCCTCTTTGTCTGGAGCCGCGGCCGGGGGCAGCACAAGAACAACTTTGCCGGAGAGTACTCTTTCCGCAAGGTGGATGGCCCCACCTCAGCTTCCGGGCAGGGCGGTGCCAGGAAGTTCAATATGAAGATGATCTGAAGGCCCCTGGCCGAAGGGGCTCCGCGGGGCAAGGCCCACTCTGAAGACAGCGGCACCCAGCAGGGAGGCCACTACTGCCCTGCTCCACCTCAGCGGGGGGGGGGGGGGAATCAAGGGCTTGTGTCCCACTCCCCACTTATGCTCTGCGACAGCACTTGTAAGGCCAGGCCTCTCCTCCCCCCAGGATGGGGCAGAGGGGTTGGGCTGCTCTCCTGGCAGCAGCTGGTCCAGGTCAGCCCGCAGCCTCCCACTGCCTGTGGCAGATGGCCGGAGCAGCTTCAGCTAGGGGGGAGGGCCTTTGTCCCCCTCAGGACATCAACTGCCCTTCCCCCCTCCCTCAGAGTCCACCTCACTGTGCTTCCATCTCTTGCCCCCATGTCTGTTGGCCAGGTGGGGAATACAAGCGGGTGGGGTGGGAATTCCCCCCCCCCGAGCCGAGTCAGCGTTTTCTATTTCAACTATGCATTTTTCAACCACTGAGAGCATTCCCTTCAGCCTCGGAGGCCCCTCTTTTTTAGCAACAATTTTGAAAAAAAAAACCAGGTTTAGTTGATGGGTTCGTTTTTAAATGTTTTATATCTGCATTCATCGTCTTCCTAGGTGACAGGACTGCGGGGGGGGGCCACAGCTGCTCCCCGCTCGGCCCATCCAAGCAGAGCTGAGCACCGGCAGCCGTGACCGGCCTCCGAAGCGTTTCCAGGGGCAGGTCAGCGGAGAGGCTCGCGGATTGGCCGGCAGCTCCTCTTCCCTGCCAGAATTAAAGGGTGGCAAAGAGCAGAACCCCGAAGCTTCTCAGGGTACAGCGAGACAACGGCTTCCGTAGTGTCCTGAAGGGGCGCTGCTAAGCCCCGACCCGCCCTCCCCGCGCCTGCCTCAGGCCGGACGGAGCTCGTGCATGGCCCCCCCCCCCCGGGACCTTTGGGGCTCAGGGCCCCAGCTCTTCCCTTGGCAGCTAAGGGCAGTTTTCACACATTGCAATTAGCCATAAAGTCTCAGGTCTTGGCTGAGCAAGATGCCTGAACCGCGCCAATGAAGGCTTAATTAACAAGCCATAGTTTAACCAGGAATTGCTTCGCATGCCGCTGAGACCAGCTTGCATGCGCGTGTACGCCTGAGGGTCCCTGGCCGTGCTGCGGCCGCCCTTCCGCCCTCCCTCCCCGTGGCCACCCAGCATCCCTGCAGCAGCAGAGCGTCCACACCGGCCCGGGGTCGGCAGCCCAGGGAGCCCCCTCCAGCAGAGCCACGGGAAGGGGCCGATGGCGCGTTTTTCTGTGGGCCGCCCAGCAAGGGAGCCCAGATGCGGGTGTGGCCCCAGGCAGAGGGGAGCCGGCCTTCGCTGAGCCGCATCCTGCCTCGGCGCGTCTCTGCCGCTGCCGGCAGCCGCTCCCCTCGGCCGGCCGGGCGAGCCTTCCCGAGAAGAGGGGGCTCAGCCTTCTGGGCAACAGGGGGACCCCGCCTGGAAGGGAGAAACGGAGACTCCCGTGGTGGGGCGGGGGACAGATTGGCATCCAGGCAAAGGCACAGAAACGGCGGCTGATTGCGGAGGACCAGCCCGTCGGAGAGCTCCGTCAGCAGGTCCTTCTGACCAAAGCGATCCTCCAAAGCCCCCGCCCTGCCCCAGTTCCAGGTCCCATTGGGGAAGAGGTTTCGGATCTGGGGCCAAACTGAAGAAGAGTCCGCCGCCCACCTTCTCCTCCGTTCCCTCCCCTGTACAACTGCTCCAAAACTCATCCCACCGAGGGACACAAGGGCCCGTCGAGCGAAGCAGCGCTGCTCCCGCCCCCCAGCAACTGGCTGCAACCAGCCGGGTCTCTTTCGATAAAGGGCCGCAATGCAGGAGCTGAGTTACCGCTCTTCGTTTTCTCTTTTGGGGGAGCGGAGGAAATGCTGGGCTGGGACTGGACAGGCCTGGGTTTAAATCGCCCTTCAGCTATGGGACCCTGAGTGGCTGAGCCAGCCTACCTTGCAGGGCTGTTGTGCAAAAGGCCAGCATAGGCCCAAAGGAACACAAGTTATTAGCGTTAGCGCTGACATTAGCACTGGCAATAGCTCACCCCCCCCCAAGACCAACAATTGTAGGGAGACCCGCTCAAGGGGAGTGGCCCTCGGAGCTGTCGGTCGGCAAGATTTCTGCCCCTCCTCATAAAAATCACGTCCCAAGCGGGGGCGAGGGACACAGCTGGGAGAAAGGGGGTCCTGGGTGGGGGGTGGGGCTCCTTTCTTCCTCTCCCGCTGTTTCCTTCCCGAGCCCGCCCCCCCCCCGCCCCCGTGAAGGAGAGCCTGTTGCAGCCATCCAAGCACGTCCCTCTTCCTGCTTGACTTAATAAAGAAGCCCGTTTCACACGAGCTCTGCTCCTCCTCTTTTTGTTCGAGCTCCGAAAATCAGCGCCGGCATTTTCTCGCTCGCCCGCTCCCTCGGAAGGTTTACAAGCAGCCACGAAGGGCGCCCGCGAGCTCTTTCTGGCGTTCCGTTCCCACGCCACGGACAACACGCAAAGGCTCCGTGGGGACGCGGAGTTGATGCGTGTCGCGGAAATCCAGTTTCGAGGAAGGCCCTCCCCGGCCAAAGCCGCCACTCCAGAGGTCATCCAGCCTGACCCGCTCCAAGCCACGACCCGTCGGCTCTTTGGACCCGTTCAGCCCCCTCCAGGGCCCGGCGCAGAGCCACGACCGACGGGAGAACGCGGGGTCTCCGAGCGCCGCCTCCGAGGGTGACCCGCCGCGTCGGGCGGAGGACGGTCCAAGATGGCGGCTACACACCGCACTACATCCCCCGGCAGGCGCCGCGCGGCCCCCGATTGGACACGCTCCGTCTCCCGAGGTGCCCCGCGAGGGGCGTCGCCTTCGGCCGTCGGTTGGCGCGCTCCGCCATTTTGTGGGATTGAATGACCCGCCGCCTGCCCGGCGGCCTCCGCTCGCGCCATGTCCACCTCCGCCGCGCCCCCGCCGCTGGCCCCCCCGGGCGGCCTCCCCGCCACGCCCCTCTCCCCCGCGCGGCTCTCGCGGCTGCAGGAGAAGGAGGAGCTGCGGCAGCTCAACGACCGCCTGGCCCACTACATCGAGCGGGTGCGCGCTCTGGAGCTGGAAAACGACCGGCTGCTGCTGCGCGTCTCCGAGAAGGAGGAGGTGGTCACGCGCGAGGTGGGTCGGGGGGGAGGGACGAGGAGGCGTTGGGGGGGGGAAGGCCCGTCACGGCGTCTCTCTCTCTCTCTCTCTCTCTCTCTCTCTCTCGGCCGGCAGGTGACGGGCATCAAGGCGCTGTACGAGGCGGAGCTGGGCGACACCCGGCGGGCCCTGGACGAGACGGCCCGCGAACGGGCCAGGCTCCAGATCGAGGCCGGGAAGCTACGCGCCGAGTTCGAGGAGCTGCGGCGGAGGTGGGCCCGCGGGGGTGGGGGAGAGTTGGAGGGGAAGGAGGAAGCGCCCGCCCTCCCGCTTGTTCCTGCCCCCGGGAGGGGGAGGGTCCTCCTGGGAGGGAGGGGCGGGGCGGTGGGGGGGGAGGTTGGCGGGCAGCCTCACTTGGGGCGGAAGGTCGCCACCTTCACCTCTCCCTTCTCCTGTTTGCAGCCCCTTCTCTCTGCTGTCCCGCCCCCCAATTATGGAGGCTGCGCCAGGCCAACGTCCCTTAAGGGAGGCACGTAGATTTGGGGAGGTGCTCTCGGCCAATCCTGGGGCAGGTGACCGCTGAGGCAGGAGGCCTTTGCCTGGTCGGATCCCTGCCGTGTTCTTGCATCCTCAGGTCTTATCAAGGGTTTGCGATGATGATGCTATAGTTTTTTGCTAAGTTTGTCTGAAGCTTGCAATCAGAACGAATGGATCTTGGGCAGGTTCCGTTTTTGCACTTTAATCAAATTGCTTAATATTTGAAAGTTGGTTCTGGTGTTTCCAAGTTAAGCACCTCAGGGAAATGCTAGCTTAACCTTTGTGTAAACTCCTCACCCCTGCACTATTTCTGCGCCCCCCCCCCCAGGCTTTCATGTGGGCCTACCTCTTTCTCGGCCCTGGGGACAGGCTGGCCTGAGCTGAGAAGGGCCAGAAGCACCCCGGGGGCTGCCCCACCTTGGAGGCTTGGAAGCGTTGCGGGGGAGCTCCCCCCTGCCTTCTCCCTCAGCTGGGCAATCTCAATGCTGCTTCTTTTTTCCTCAGCTATAAAAAGAAAGATGGGGAGTGGTCCACCTCCCAGGGTCGCATCAAGGAGCTGGAGGTGCTCTTCCATCGGAGTGAAGTGGAGCTCACAGCCACTCTGAGTGAGAAGCAGAGCCTGGAGGCTGAGCTGGCTGACACCCGGGCCCAGCTGGCAAAGGTACAGGCGTGGCGAGCAGTTGGGATAAGCCCTTGTAACAGTCCTCCAGCAGCCGAGGGAGAGGGATCAGAATGGCCTCTGTCGCGTGGCTACTTTCCACACATTGCCACCCGTGCTGAGGGAGGCTGGGCAGCAGCAAGAGTTTTTGGGGAAGCGGTGGCTTCGACAAATGAGGTGGCACTTGGGCGTGAGTTTATGTGGCTGAGAGTCACACAGGAGTCTTTGTAACAGGTTCCTGCAAGCCTGGATTGCAGAAAGAACGGGACCGAGAGGGGCAGGTTATCCTGAATAGAGGCCTCTGAGGAGTGCCTGGGGTGGCTGTCTAGCCAGATACCTAGTGCATCCTGCGGGGGGGGACACTAGATGGCCTCGGAGGTCCCTTCTCCACTTCTGTGATGCGGGGTGGAGCTGTGGAGGGAGTTTCTCTCTCGCCCCCGTGGCCTGGAGATGCCCTTTGTCCAGAGGGCTCGGCCCCAGAACCTCTTGCGGCCTCCCGCTTTCCCCCAGTCTGCTGAGTGGCGGGCGGAGGTTGTTTGGGGAGAAGTCTAGGGAGCAAGGCTGCACCAAGCTCCCCTGGAAGTGCAACAAGGGGGGGACCTGTGTGGAGCCTGTCTCTCTCGCTCCGAGGTCGCTGGGGTGCTCCTGGGGAGGAGGCCACTCGGTGCCAGCTTCCCTCCATCACCCGAGACTCTTTGGCTGCCTGTGCAATTGGTGATGTGGCCACCTCCCCTTTGTGCCCCCCTGTCCTTCTCCCCAGCCTGAGGGAAGAGGGGAGAGCGGGTGCTCCAGTGGGAGGGATCCTTCAGGGGGGGGAGCCCTGGCTGCAGTGGGCACCAGCCGTAGACTGGGCCTTCCCTCCCCCTGGGCTCTTAACGGACAAAGCATCTGGGCTTTGCTTGGGGAGGGGAAGCTGCGGCGGGGAGGGGGGAGAGGCTTGGACAGGCCAAAGAAGGGCGCCTCCTCAGTGGGTCTGCAGTTACGGGTTGCTGGAGATGCTTCCCCTGGCGACTGGATGTGGGTGGGGGTCTCTCCTGCCCGCCCAAGGGAGCCGCTCCCCGCTCCGAGGCTCTGGAAGGCCAGCCAACTGAGGGCTCCTGTCCGGCCTTTCCCCAGTTGGAGGACGCCCATGCGGTGGCCAAGAAGCAGCTGGAGAAGGAGACCCTTCTGCGGGTGGACCTGGAGAACCGTTACCAGAGCCTGCAAGAGGAACTGGACTTCAGGAAGAGCATCTTCGAGGAGGTGGGCAGCCCCAGGCGAGGGAGGGGCCTTGGGCCTCCCATACAGGAGGGCAGCCAAGCAGGCCCAGGGTGCTGACCCGTGGCCCCTCCCCTCAGGAGGTCAGGGAGACGCAGAAATGGAACGAGCGCCACCTGGTGGAGGTGGACAGCAGCTGCCAGAGGGAGTACGAGTCGAAGGTTGCCCAGGCCCTGGAAGAGCTGCGCAGGCAGCACGACCACCAGGTGCAGCTCTACAAGGTGGAGTTGGAGCAGACCTATCAGGCCAAGGTGAGGGCCTCCCCTGGGCGGGGGCGGGAAGCAGGCCAACCTTGTCCTGGGGGGCTGGAGGGGCACCTTGAGACCGGCGGGGCCCCTGCCTTGAAGTGCCGGCCCCTCCCTGAACAGCGGGTGCCCTTTTCTCAGCTGGAGAACGCCAAGCTCTGCTCAGATCAGAATGAAAGGGCAGCCAGCGCCGCTCGGGAGGAGCTGAACGAGGCCCGCATGAGGATTGAAGCCCTCAGCTACCAGCTCTCTGGGCTGCAGAAGCAGGTGAGGCCGGCTGGGCTGCTTCTCGCTGGGTCCAGGTTTTGGGGTTGCCTGGGAGGAGTCACCTCCAATCTGCGGGACCTGCTTTGGGCAGCCCTTCCAGAAGGATGGGGTTGCCTCTGGTGGCCAGGGTGCCTGGGAGAAGGGAAGCGGGGGGGGGGACCCTAACGGCCCCCTCCCACGCCCCTCAGGTGAGCACAGCAGAGGAGCGGATGCGCGACCTGGAGGAGCTGATGGCCGGAGAGCAGGAGAAGCTGCGGAAGATGCTGGACGCCAAAGAGCGGGAGATGACAGGCATGCGGGAGCAGATGCAGCAGCAGCTGATGGAGTACCAGGAGCTGCTGGACGTCAAACTGGCTCTGGACATGGAGATCAGCGCCTACCGGAAGCTGCTGGAAGGGGAAGAGGAGAGGTATGAGCCTCCCCCGGCCCCTCCTGGCTGAGCAGGCCCAGAGAATCGGTGGGGGTGGGGAGCTCGGCCGCCTCCCAGCTTCCTCTTGCTTCCCCGCCAGGCTCAAGCTCTCTCCCAGCCCTCCGTCCCACATCACTGTCTCCCGGGCCACCTCCTCCAGCACCTCGGGGGCTCGCTTTTTGCGGGGCAAGCGGAAGCGGGCGGAGGCCGAGGAGTTGCCCGGGCAGGTGCCCAGCGGGATCGCCCGTGGAGGGGGCAGCGGTCTCCGGGTCAGCCAGCAGGCCTCAGCCCAGGGCAGTGTCAGCATCGAGGGGGCAGACCCCGAGGGGAAGTTCGTTCAACTGAAGAACCATTCTGACAAGGTAGGACCCCCTGAACCCACCTGGGGACAGTCCCGCTGGGCTGCCCAGGGCTCTGCTCCTGGGGCGGGGGCTGAACCCCCCTGTCCCCCACAGGACCAGTCGCTCGGGAACTGGAGGCTGAAGAGGAAGATTGGGGAGGGAGAGGAGATTGCGTACAAGTTCACTCCCAAGTACGTTCTCCGGGCTGGGCAGACAGTGACGGTAAGTCTTGGAGCGCCCTGCCCTGTGTCCGAAGGCCGCCTCCTGGTGGTCAGGCCTGGCCTTTTCCAGCCCCTCAACTCTTTGGGGATTGCAGTTCTGCTCCTAACCCCCCCCCCCCCCCCCGGCTCCCAATGCCAAGAGGGTGCTCAGTGCTGGGCTGGCTGGGCTGGGAGACCTGGGCAAGGGCCAAGCCTGTTTGTCTTCCTAGATCTGGGCCTCTGAGGCTGGGGTGGCACACAGTCCCCCCTCGGTGCTGGTCTGGAAGAACCAGGGCAGCTGGGGCAGCGGGGACCACATCCACACGTGCCTGGTGAACTCTGAGGGAGAGGTATGCTGGGCAAGGGGCACGGTGGGGGGCAGGCAAAGGAAGGAGATGTGCAGGATCCACTGCCAGGCGCACGATCCCAGGGGAAGCTGGTCCGATCTGCACTGGGAAGTATGGCTACACACAAGCACCACGTTGCTTGTGCTAGCAGGAAGAGACTGGCCTGTTCAGGGGAGCGGGCTTGAGGGGCGGGGCTGGCTGAAAAGACCCCTCCCTCCCCTCCCCCGGTGGGGGTGTTGGGGGGGGTTTCCCTCGTCTTGCATCCCTGGTCTTAATTGCCCTCATCCTAAGGCTTCTCCTTTGGGCGGTGCCCTTCCTCCTCTCCCTGCTAGGAAGTGGCGGTGCGGAGTCTGACCCAGCTGGCAACGGGGCTGCAGGAAAACGGGGAGGAGGAGGAGGCTGAGTTTGGGGAGGAAGATCTCTTCCACCAGCAGGTAGCCACCGGAAGCGGCTTCTCCCCAGCCCCCTGCCTCCCTCTCTCCCCTCGGCTGAGGGAAACAGCTCACCTGTGGGGCAGCAAGGAGGGCCAGGCTGAGCCACTGTGGGGCAGAAGGGAGGCGCCCCCAGCCCCCTCTCTTCACGCTGCCTTTCCTCTTCTCCCAGGGGGACCCCAGGACCACCTCCAGAGGATGCGCCCTCATGTGAAAGGAAGAGCCCTTCATCTGCCCCCCCTCCCCCCCTTTGGCCTGCATTCCTGGGAAACTCGGTTTCTCCTCTGGCTTATTTCATTTTGAGCGGAACTGAGTTTTACAGAGCAGGCGGCTGCCCAGGTTGCCTCTGGTGCTCCTCCCACTGCTTTTTACCCCTGAGCCAAAGGGGGGGGGGGCTGGATTCCACCTTGGAAGAAGAGTGATTCCGAACTCTGGGCTTCCTGGATCTGGACCCCTTTGCCCCTTGGGGCCAGGCCGAACAAAGCGCAGAGCGAGAAGCGGCAGCAGCAGCAGCAGGGAGGGACCGGCTGGACTCTGGCGGGGGGGGGAGTGGGGGACGTGTGCGGCCTGAGCATCTCCGGCCGGCTTCCTGTGGAGAATCCTGCTTGGGACCGGGTGAGCCAGAGCTGTGGCAGGGGGACCTGGGGGAGTGGGTCACACCTCTGGGTGCCCTCCAGGACAGGCAGCAAAGGGCCACTTGAAGGGACCCACCTGGCCGCCTGGTGGAATCCGCAGGGGCTCCGGCATGAAACGCGCTGGCCCTCCAAGACTGGGCGGCTTCCCCCTCAGGAAGTGGGCCTGGCCTTTCTTAGGGGATGGGAAGGAAAGAACCCTGACTGGAGCTGGTCATTTGCTGACAGATCGTAGAAATCCGATCTTGCTGGTTTTTTGTAGGAGGGGATGAACTCTGGAGTGGCCATTCCAGCTGGGGTTCCCAGCCCTCGGGATGAACATGTCCCAATTTTAGTCAGCTCACGTTTGTGTTTAGCTCTGATCTTCCTCTTCTAACACTTGCCTTGAAACACCCTGGCTTGGTTCTTCATTTTATTTTATTTTTAAAAAAGACAAATTTGAATGGGGAAAAAGAAAGTCTTGAGAATTTCAGTGAGCGACATTCCCGAGGGTTGGTCGCCAGTCCATCCCCTCCGACAGCCTCTGCCTGGGGACCGGACTTGCCTTCCTGGTGGGGCCCCCTGGGCAGGCCGGCTGCTGTTGAGGGTCTCGCTTGCTCTGAAATTGAAGAGTGGGAAGACCCCCAAATTCATAGAGCGCAAGGGGGCGTCTGACCCAAGTCCCCTCACTAGTTCAGTGGCCTTTCTGTGGCTTTAGCTCCAGTGCGAGGGTCAATTTGGCAGCAGTAAGATGTGAAATATTTTACACAGGAAAAAAACAGCAATCCTGTAGCTGGATTGTGACTAGGAAATCAAAAATAACAGAAATAATGTTTATAAGCAGCAAACATTACAGAGATGTTTCCATGGTGCACAATGTGTTAATAGCCAATGTGAATTAATGTAAAAGTGTTTTAGATGTAGAAGCTGTGAGCCTCTTTCTGTGGAGCCACGAGTGTCACAGCTCAGAAAAGGGGGCTTGATAAGGGATCAGGTTGCATTAATTCTTCTCTATTCTCTCACACACACATAAATAATAATCTGCTCGGGAGGCAGGATGGGCCACAGCCACACTTCCTGTGGCTCAGAATGGGGGGGGGGGCTTGGCTGCAGACCCTCTGGCTTCCCAGTGCATCATCTGCTGCCACCCATACCTTTCAGTGGGGCTGCCCTCCCAACACGGAGGAGAGGCTGGGTGGGTCACCCATTGAGCCAATAAGCTTCTAGAGGGGGGGAGTTCGAAGGGCACCCTCTCCCATTGACCTGCCTGCCTTCCTTCACCCACACAGGTGTGCACATATGTGCCTCTTCCTCACAGTTTGTGAGGGCTAATAGTGGAGACACATGGAGGTGCAGATTCTTTTGGTGGGGGGGGGGGCATATTTGAACCGCCTTGGTCTTCCTGGGGTGGGGTGGGGGGGTTGTTTTTGCACTGCTCCCTGGAATTGCTGCCAGGGCTGTATGTGTTGCAACCAGGGTTAGCTGGGAGATCCATTGCTTGGTTATGAGGTGGTTTGGTTGGTTTGCTCTGGAAATACACCTTCCTTTACACGTTATACAAAATGTGATTTTTTAAATATATTTTAAGTCCATGTTTACACATAGTTATTGATAAATCTTAACACTAGGGTTAAATACTAGGTTTAGTGAATTGTGAAAATTATTACAGAACACTGGATATTGGAGGGGAGGCTCTTTCCCTTTTATCCCTCGACAGCTACAGTTTTCCTCAGCAAATCCTCTAGCCAGACGGCCAGCATGGGCCCCATGAATTGTAAGGGGGGGAGGGGAGAGAAAGGCCTAGCTCTTCCCCACTGCCCTGAACTTGCCTCCCTCCCCATGAGGGGGGCACTTTCCCTGCAGGGTGGAGTGCTGGGGGCCCTTGGCCAGCCCTGCAGGCTCAAACTACGTTTTGCAAGAAATGTGCTTTCTGAAATTCCTTGTGGCAAGGTGAGCGTGGACTGGATACAAAAACCATTTCCTTATTATTAGAAGTCTATTTTTATAGCAGTGTGACTTTTTTTTTAACGGGAGTTTTGTTTCCCAAAATTGAAATGGCTGAAAGGATCCATTGGGGGGGGGGAAAGGGGGGGTTGGCCGGTGCATCATGTCTTGGGGGTGGGAATGACCTCAGTGCTCGTGTTGCTTTTGTGTTCTTATGGATATGCATGCTCTGTCTTTCAGCAGTTTATACATTTTTTGGACTGGAAACATTTTGTACAACGCTTAAATAAAGGTTTTACATTTTTATCTGAACTCTTGTGGCAAGTTGTGAACAGGTGAGAGTGCCTGTCACTCCATAGGATGCTGGAAGGGGTGAGTGGAATCTACTTTTCTCCTGCACTGTGATGAGAGGATCCTGGGCAGCCCCCCCCCCTTTTTTTTTGGTCCATCCCGGGGGGGGGGCAATCACCCCAAGTGGATGGCATCTCTGGGTAGGTCGAGTCTACAGATGCTCCTACTTTGCATGGATCTTACAGAAGCTGCCCCAGAGCAGTTCCTGGCCTCGCCCAAGTTCAAGGCTGAAAAAGGAAGAGCAACAGAGAGGATTAAGGGACTGGCGGCTAAAGCAGCGGCAGAAATTGTCTAGTCTAAGAGAGGAAAGTGCTGGGGACATGACAGCCGCCTTCTCATGTCCGAGGGGGCTGCCCCAAGAAGAGAGGGGGTCAACCTATTCTGAAGACAGCTGCGTTCCTTTGCGCTGGGCGGCGCTGCGTTGTCCAGCGGCGGTGCCGGTCTTCGAAGGGCAACTGGTCCGCCCTAAGTCCTGCTTGGCCATTAACCTGGCACGAAGGCAGCTCTCTGCCCTGGGATGGTGCCCCACCTCCAAAGAGCCACGGTCTGCGCGCCAGAACTTCAGCTGGAGCCCTCGGCTCAGCCAAAAGTAGCTTTTGATTGGAACTCGGCCGTCCCCTTGCAAGCCTCGGCTGAGCGAGAGAGCAGGCTTCTTGGGACGGTAGGACCGACGCCGGAGTAAAAGTCCTCTTTCAAATGTAGCTTGCCCACCCCCTTTCCGACAGTCAGAAGGGGAAGGGGAGACCGAGGACCGCTCCCAACCCCGGGGACCCCCAGACTCGTCGGGCGGGTCTCTCCAGCTGGCAAGAGGCCTGGGCGGCAAAGGCGCCTCCCTTCTGTCCTGCCTCCTCCTTCCCCCCGCCCCCCCATAAGAGCTCTGGCATGCGCTCCTGGCTGGCCAGACAAGCGGGGAGCAGCTGGAGGGAGGAAAGGGAGACGAGCCGGAGGCTACGGGGCAGAGGCTGGGATGAGTCTGGCTGCCGCTGCTGCCGCTGCCCGAAAAAGAGCCGAGGGGGACACCTTGAAATCCTTCGTGGAGGATCCCGGCAGCAGGACGCTTTACAAGCGGGGACCGCTTTTGGGGCAGGTCACGCGCCCTCGCCCTGAAAGCGAGACGGGACGCCGGGCGGCCGCAGCTCTTCCGTGAGCCGCGCCAGAGATTCGGCAAGCTGTCCGGAGCGGGGGCCGTGAAGCGCTGCGGATCCTTTCAAAGTTTCTCCCCGCGACGGCGGCGGGCAACTGCCGGTCGGTCTCGCGACGAGCGACCCAAGGTCACAGGCGGGAGCCGCGGGCGAGCAGACGTGCCCGAAGACAGAGTGGAGCCGCTGGGCTCCTCCGCTCGACCCGCCTTTCCTGCGTGTCCCGGGCGACGCCAAGACCTGCTTGCTAGCGGTGTCGAGGGCGGGGGGTCTCCTCCGCCGCCTTCAAGGAGTGCCCGGCTTGTCCCAGGGGGGCTGCCATCCTTCGGGCGGAGCTGGCTCCGACTTTGCGGAGTGCAACTGACCCATCAGTGGTCATTTCTTCCTCGCTTTCCCATGGACTGGAGAGGCTGGCCAAAACCCCGTTGCAGCCCTGTGATAGGCTAAAGGCTGGTGGCGATTGGGGCGCAGGGTGAATGAAGGGCTTTTCTTCAGACCCAGAGCAACCCAAGTGCTCTGGGAAGGGGGCGGCATAAGCTCCCTCTGACTTGACACACACACACACCCTCCCTCCCCCCCCCCCGGGAGCATTCGGACAATGCTACAAATTTACCGACGCGTCCACCAACAATCTATGCCGTGAAGGTGCTCTCTCTACAGCGAGCCGCAAGGCTGGGAAACCGAGGAAAGGTAAATGGGATTAGAGTGAGGGGGCTTGGTGGTCTTCCGCCAGATTCGTCTCCTGGGAAATCAACTCCCACAGAGGGAAAGCCAACCCCAGCTATCTAAGTCCACTTATAGGTGAGGGGACGGCAAGTAAATGAACGAACGAATCTGCCACCCCTGGCTGCAAGCTCCCTGGGCTAGGCTGTCTGTGGATTGGGGGGGAGGGGGACGACTGAATTGGGGTGCCCAGACAGGAGCTGAAGGCCACTGACCAAGAAACGGTCAGGTGAGGGCACTGACTCAAGGCCTGTGCACACAAGTCTTTCCCCTCTTCAACCATCTTCAGTTTTGCGGAAGTTTCTGGCTTTGCCAGGTGTGGGATCTTCTGTTCACTGAGCGGCAATAAAAGTTCTGGAGGGGGCTGTAGATGGGAGGTGGCTGGTGCCCCCAAATACTTTCCCACCTGGGCAAACCCCGGGGGTGAAGGGATGGGGCCGGGGCAGAGGACCCACAGCCCAGTGAAGTGCTGAAGGCAGGGAGAAGGGCTCCCACAGAGCCAGCTTCCTTTCAGGAGGGTGAGTGGGGCGAAGTGGTCTCAGAGGGAGGATCTGGGCTCGGTGGCTCTCTGGCTCCCCTCCCTCTTCCTGTGGCTGCATGGCTGTTCCATTCTTGCTTCGGGTACTGACCTTGGACATCTTCTTTGGTCTCCTCACCAGGTGTGCTGAATTTCAGCTGATTCTAGCATTTCTTCTCTCTCTCTCTTGCACATGTGTGTGTCTGTGCTTGAAACCTCTAGAAACACCTTACGCTTTTGACGTGGCTTCACTCTTTGCAGGTTCAATGCGAGATCGAGCTGCACAGCCAGTTCCAGCACAGGAACATTGTGCGGTTCCACCGACATTTCGCCGACCAGGAGAACATCTACCTGGTGCTGGAATACTGCAGTAGGAAGGTGAGAGAGGGAGGGAGCCATTTTCTCTCTCTCTCTCATGGGAATATTTAATGGGGAAGCTAAGCAGAAGCTCCCAGAGGGAGGAGCAGACTGCCAGCCTGGGCAGTTTCTAGAGGGTTTGCTTGCGCTCTTTTATATCCTCGCAAGAAGTCAAAGATAAAAAAGCATTCAAGGAGCGTGAAAGCAGGACACGGCCTCAGATCAGGGAAACGGCCCTGCTGGCCAAGGAACCTTGATGTGGTCAGAAGCTTTGATAGGACAGGGTTGTCCAAGGCCCAGAACCTTTATGTCCAACCGCTCCTTGCGTGAGCCCCCTCCTCCCCAGCCCTCTTTTCCTTCTAGTCCCTGGCCCACATTCTGAAGGTCCGGGGGATGCTGATGGAACCGGAAGTATGGTTTTACCTGAAGCAAATCACAAGTGGCCTGCAGTACCTCTACCAGCAAGGGATCATCCACTGTGACCTCAAACTGAGTAGGTGCCAAAGATGGGGGGAGGGGGAGGAATGTGGATGGATGGAGGAGCCCCAGTGCTGGGCAGTGGCCCACAATCTGCCCCAGGCTCCCAGAGTCCTCTTCCTGGGAAATGGCCATTCAGTGCAGCTGGAGGCCAATGTTTCTTTATCGGTCACATTTGTATGCCATCCGTCCAGCCGAGAAGCTCAGACAACCAAAAGCATAAAAAACGGGGTGAAATCCAGTCAAGGACACGACGAATAGAATAAAAAGAAAACCGACCAAGAACTTGGATCATTTCTCCAAGCTTGCTTGAACCTGGCAACCAGTTTGCTTTCCTGAGCGCCATCCCACGAGGCTGGAGGGGCCACGAAGGGAGACAAGCACCCTCATGGGAGAGGGGGCCCTTTTCAGGGGGGCTCCACCCTCATCCGCAAGGGTTGCTGGGGGCCAGGGAAGCTCTAGGCAGGCAGGACGACCTTTGCAGGCGCCATGGGGACCCGATCCTCAGCCCGCTCCATGCCCCACACTGCTCCCCTTCCAGGCAATGTGTTCATGACCAAGCACAGGCAGGTAAAGATTGGCGACCTGGGCCTGGCAATGCGGGAAGAGCAGGCCTGCTGGAGGAGAGGGTGAGTGCTGGATTGGGGGGAGGGGAGGGGGGCAGGGCCCTGTGTGTGTCTGGCTGAAGCCTCTCAGGTCCAGCAGGGTCTCGGTGGGCAGGGCACCCTCTTCCACCTGGCGGCCCTGCTCAGATTCATCTACCAGGTCGGATGGCTGCCCTGCGCAGCT
Source organism: Hydrophis major (assembly GCA_033807585.1). Taxonomy (NCBI): domain Eukaryota; kingdom Metazoa; phylum Chordata; class Lepidosauria; order Squamata; family Elapidae; genus Hydrophis; species Hydrophis major. The sequence goes on from CM066328.1 coordinate 162,063, forward strand.
GCCTGGGAAGCCACTGAGCAGCCCTGCCAGTCGGGAGCCTGGGAGGGCAGAGAGGGAAGTTCCTACGTCCAGGACAGGCAAGCCCCACCTGCCCTGCGGACTCTGCGTTTGTCCCCTCCTCCCCCCGATTGAACCTTCCTCCCCTCCTCTTCCTCCAGCAACACCCCCAGGTGCTTGGTGGGTTCTGTCATAGGGAACCTGGCCCCCGCCAGCAGCCACATGTTCATTTCTGAATTCAACTTTCTTCTGCACAGGGTAGTCTGTGGGACCCCCAATTACCTGGCCCCCAAAATCATCGCTAAGAAGGGACACTCCTCCAAGTCAGACATTTGGGCCCTGGGCTGCATCATGTAAGTGATCCCCACAGCAGCGGAAGGGGTCCTTTTGCTCGGGGGGGGGGGACGCTGGCTATGGGTGGTTCAGGGCACATTTGCATGTCCTGGTTCCTCCCCAGGTACACCGCCCTGGCCGGCTTCTCCCCCTTCGAGGTCATGCAGAAGCAGGAGATGTTCCAGAGGATCCAAGAGGGCAGCTACACCCTCCCGGGCCACCTCTCCCCAGCTGCCCGGAGCCTGATTGGGAGGCTGCTGGCCCCCAACCCGTCCAGCCGCCCCAGTCCAGAAGAAGTGCTCAGCCACCCCTTCTTCACCCAGGTGTGTCTGGCTACTATTAGGAGTAAAGTCCAAAGGTGGGGGGGGGTTTCCAATGGCATGCAGCTCCCTGGGGAGGACAGCATCTCCTGGGTTGATTTGGGCTCTTGGGGGCAGGAGGGGATCCAGTTCTCCTCCACAGAGACCCCTTTGCTCCATCTCTGGGCACCCGAATGGACACAACCATGAGCCTCTCAAGGGGGCCCTCCCAAGGAACTCCGCAGAAGGCGGTATGCAACGACAACAACAACAACAATAATAATAATGCTACATCTTATCAAATCATCTCTAAACCTGCACTAAAGCAGCTTCCAATCAGTCAAAGCCAGCAGAATTAAAAGGGGATGAATTCAGAATGCAGATGCTCCTCATTTGAAGATCCGGGAGGCGGCTGGAGCCTGGAGGGCATTGGGTCCCAGGGAGGGTCTCCTTCTGGCCTGCCAAGAGCCTCCGGCAGGTGAGCTGCTGCAATCTGACCATCTCCCCCACCCCCCATTGAGCCCCCATTGCCCTCCCCAGTTTGTCCTGGGGCTGCCCAGGCAGAGTGTGGGGCTAGCAATCCACCCTGATGTCTCATCTCCTCCCCTCGGATTCTGCCCCCTGAGCAGCCCCTCCCCAGCTGTCAGTCAGGGCAGATCCCAGCCTCCCCCTCAAGGCTCCTGGGCAGGAGCCTCACTTCGGCCTGGCCAGGCTCCCCTCTCCTTTCCTGGGGCTCCCCTTGTCAGCAGCACAGCCACGCTGGTGAGTGCTCTTGAAAGGAAAAGCGGGAGGGGGGGAGGACAGTGCCCTTCTCCCAGTCCCTTGGCAGGTAACAAACTAGGTTTCTAGTCCTCTGTGTACTACAGAAGGTATCATCTAATTGTGTCCCTCTACTGCTCCCCCCAGTGAGCCCTGCACCCCAAAAACAGGAGGAGATATCACAGCGGCAAGGAGTGGGACCTGTTGCCCCTCCCCACTTGGTAAGAAAGCCCCCCCCCCTCCCCGCATCTGGGTCGCCCAGCATGGGGCTTTGTGGAGCTCATTGTCCTGATGATCATTCAGGCGACACTCACAGTCTGGGCATTAATGGGGAGCCAGGGAGTCACGTGGATTGGGGGTCCTTTTCCCAGTTGAAACCAGTCCTTCCCACTTTGCTGGGATCGTGGTACCACTTGCCCGTCTTTCCTCACCCGATGGTGTGTTGATTGATTTGATGCAGCTGACTTGGCTTCCCTCCATTCTGGTCACCCCTCCCCTCTGCCATCTACGTGACCGGAAGCCCCTTTCCCTCAGTCTTCCCATCTGCCCAATGGGAATGAGAGCAGGCATCCTTTTCATGGCAGCCTTTGCCAGGGGCTCTTGTGAGAGTGTCTGCCCTGGAGCCCGCATGGCACCGACTCCCCCATTGGCTCTGGCCTTTGCAGGGGGTCCAGGGAAGGGCTGCTCCCAAAGATCACCTTTGAGGGGGACGGCTTCTAGCTTTGGCATCCCTGCTTTGTAGGATTCACGGGTTGCTTTCGCATTTCTCCCCCCATGGCCCCGAAGGAAGCCTGAGAGGGGAGCAGCTGCTTCCCCCCCCCTTGGTCCGGAGAGGCTCCCTGCACAGCCGGCTGCCCGAAGGTGAGTGGAGGTGCAGGGAGGGCAGCGGGCATGTGAGGGGAAGCAAAGGCCTGCACCCCTGTTTCTCTTTCCTCCCTTCTTCCATCCCTCCCTCCCTCTGTTCCTGGCAGAGGCCGACTGGGGCCCTGGCAGAGTGCCGGAGAGCATAGACTGACGGCTCTGCTGCTGCTTGCAGGGGACCCCCCTGGGTAAGGCTGCTGCCTGCCCGCCTGCCCACAGTCTCCCTGGGATCTGCCTCGCCTTCTGCTGGGATTTGGTCCCCTCTCCTGGGCTGCGCTTCCTTCTGACTCAAAGGGACTGGCCTGAAGGCCAGGAGCTCATCCTCCTATCCAGGCAGCTTCGGCCCCTCTAGCCATATGGTGCCAGCTCCCCTCCCTTCCGTGTCACGCTCTGGCCATCCTGGGGGAGGCCCCTTTCCCAGGCCCTTTTCCTCCCCGAAGGTCCCAGCTTTGCCTGGGCTCCGAGTGGCAGGAGAGGCTCTTAGCCTCCTGGGCTGTTCTCTGTGGAAAGCCGGGGTCATTTCATATTACATAGACCCAGAAGTGAATCCTGCCCATCCAGGAAGTTGGGTGGCTGGGTGAGGAGCTCTGGCGCTCTCCTTGGCACAGAGCCTCCCCATGGGCATTTTCTTGTTCCACAATAAACTCCTGCACTGAGGACTGGAAACACGACAGGGCCGGGGGGGGGGGGATGAGCAGGGGTTGCTGCGCCTCCCTCCTGTTTGGGCTGAGCTGGGCACCTCTCTCTGCAGTGGAAGAACTGCCCGAAGGCCTGCACAGTGCCAGTCTTGCCCACATGGCCACCCAGTGGGTAGACTACTCCAATAAGTACCAGGTTTGGCTACCTGCTCTCCAATGCCTCTACTGCAGCGCTACCCCACGATGGGACCCACCACGTGGCCTTTTGCCCCCAGCATCAGCGAATGCCCCTTTAGGGAGTCACACACAACCCTACTGTGCCTGACTTGGGTGGGGGCGGCAGGATGGGCTCAGTTGTGACCCTGGAGAGAAGGGGACCTGCTGGTGGTTAAGAGGCCTGGCCTGGCCCCGTCTGCTCAGCACTTTCGTTTCAGGTGCCTGCCCTGCATTTTGGCAAAGCCCCCCCCCCCCCCCCCCCGGTTCCTTCCTCAGGCGCATCTGCTGCCGTGAGGTGGAGGTGGCTGAGTCCTTGGGTGGCAAGAGGTGCCACTTTGCTTGGCCACCTCTTCCCCCAGTACACAGGTGGCTGCAGGAGGTGAAAAGCCAGACCAGCCCGGGCAGAGCAGGCAGGACCCTTTCCCTCCTGGACTTTGCAAAGTCCCACAAAGCCCTCCTGGTGCTCTTCAGCCCCCTCCAGCTGCACTGGGCCAGCCTTTCCACCCCCACCCCCTCGGGCAGGGAGGGCTGAGGAAATCCTGGGCCAGTTCTGACCGCCCAGAGAGCAGAGGCAGGTTGGGGCCTGCAAAGACCAGCAAAGGGCCCTAAGCAGCCACACCAGCGCTAACCCCAACCCTGCTGGAACAATCCTCGGGCGCAAGCATTGGAGCAAGCAAAGGGCCGACCCTCAGACCCGCCCCCCCCAGCAGCCATCAAACAGGCCGAAAAGAGCAAAGGCAGAAACGGTGCAACGGAAAACACGGAGAGCAACTGAGGCAGCTGGGGGGGCCTTGTTGAAGCCAGAAGGGATGGGGGTCTATGGGGGTCAGGGGGATGCACAGCAGCAGCAGCAGCAGCCGCTTCTCGGGGTGTGCACCGTCCCCACGGCTCCTTCCCCTGAGCCTCTGCTGGATTAATGGGAGGGAGAAGGGCCGCTGGGGGTGGCCGGCATTACTTTTGGCTTCTGGGCGTGGCCTTGTGCCAGTCCCAACCTCCCAATTCCTGGGATTCGGTCTTTGTGAGTGCATGGAGCCAGGATGGTGGCAGAACAGAGCCAAGGAGCCAAACATGGCAGCCCCTCCTCCCGTTTTTCTGATTTATAATGTGCAAACTCGAGAGGGGGAGGAGGTAAAACTACAACCCCCGCAGGGAGACGAGGCCTCCTCCCCTCCCAGGTGGAGGACGGTGACAGCTTCCTCTTGCCCAATTCTGCCAGCACATCTGCTCACCATCCCTTGTGTCTCCCAGGTGAATTTCTACCAGGACTGCAACAAGATTGTGTTTGGCCGCTTGGGCGAGGGAGAGGACCTCTTGGTGGACTGCCAATGTTACAGCACCACCTTCCCTCTGGGCACCCTGGCAGGGCAGGGCTGGACAATGCCCCCGTGTGAGCGGGTGCAATACGCCCTACGCTTGCTGCGCTGCCTCTAGCAGCCCCTCCCCTCCCTCACCCCAACCCAATCGGCCAGCCAGAGCCCATTGGCCTGGGTGTCTTGGAGGAGGCCCTTGTGGCTCCTCTTCCTTCTGGGGACCCCAGGCGGCACACGCAGGGCTCCCACAACAACCGAGAGAGGAGCCCTGGTCCCGATCCCCAGGCAACATCTGTGGGGGAAGGGGGGCAGAGACTGGGCCTCCCTCTTCTACACCAGCATCTTTACCCCAAGGCTCTCCAGGTGGGAAGGGTGCCTTGACCCCCGGAGCAGGCTGGGGAAGGTCCCTTCAGCTGTTGTGGGGAAGCCCCTGGCCACCCAGATCAGTCTTGATGGCTGCTGGAGGGCAGAGTTCAAATGGGGGGGGGCTTGGAGGGGGGTCCTTGGCTGAGAAGCAAGATGGAAGGGGGAGGAGCGGGTTCAGACAGCTGCAGGTCTGCAGAACTGGGGGGGGGGGGCTATAGAAGAGCAGGAAGCAGGAGGGCACGTCAGAGAAGCGGGTACATGGGAAGCAAGTGGCAGGGGAACCCTGCAGAGAGGGCAAGGCAGGGCAGGCGCAGGGAGGGAGGATTTGGGTGGGGGCAGCAGGGACCGCCTGGCTGTGAGGCTGCCTGCAGAGAGTCTCTGCTGCTTGGCCCGGGGTGGGAATCCTTAAGGCGGGGCAGCTCCCCTGGCCCAAACGGGGCTTGTTTTCCCAGGGTTGGCTTGGAGCCGTCCTGAAGGGGTCCGGTGAGGGATGGAAGGGGCTCCCTTGGCTGGGGGCCCCTAGTGGGCAGGGGATGCTTTTGTAGTCTCCCCAGTCACCCCACGGGGCCCGAGACAGGGCCACGTTTTCTTGGCAGTACCAACATTGTTATTACTGATTAAATGTGTGTGTGCCAAATCTTTTCAGTCTCACAGCAGCTTACATGAAGGTCGGACGCAATATAATTAGAAGAAACCTGAACTTTTGACACAGCCCAACCAACCAACCAAGCCCAAAACAGCAGCAAACCTCTGCTGTAAACACACCAACATCCCTGGTATACATGATCCCTCCCTGGAGCCCCCCCACCCTGCCCCTCCTGCAGGTTCTGACCAAAGAGACCTATCCCTGGGGGGGCCCCGGGTGCTGCTGGAGGGTCTCCGTGGGGAATAGCTTGTCCCACCCTCTGGGGAGCAGCCACACCAGGGGTGGGATTCTACCAGTTTCCACCTATTTGCTAGAACCGTGTTAGGAATAACTATAGTTACCTAACGTTGTTTGGGTAAATAATATATAAACCATGATAGCAAAGTTTAAATGTGTTTTTCATTTTAAACTCTAAATGATATAATTTGGGTGCGGTTGAGAAACTGCCATAAGAGGGAGCTAGAGAACCTGGATTGATGGTTGATTGTTCTGCATGTTCCCTGTTGCTGACCTCGAAGGAAAAGAGAGTTTTTGAATGCTGCATATCTAATCTACTGTGAGAAGATATTTACTGGACTGATTTATGGATTGACATTGTAAATTAACTGATTTTGTTTGAAACTGGATTTTTGCAATTGAACAATCTCAGGACTGAACTGACTGAACACTAGTGAATGATATTTGGACTGTTTGACCCTGCTAAACTCTTAAAGGAATAAACTATTCAACTAAGACAGTGTATCCATTTTTACTGAGTGTGTAAACTAAAAAATGCTTTCTCTCATATTCACCTGACTGCCTGACTGCTGTGCACATTCTGCTAGGATATATCCCTAACAAACTGGTTGTTAACATTCTAAGCAGTTCAGAGAACCGGTTGTTAGAAACTATTGGCCTAATCCTGTAAGGAAGGCAGGAAGGAAACATTCTGGTGTTGCTGACGGAAACTGCCTCTCCGTTAACCCTTATTACATTCTTGGCAGAACTACACTTCCTGTCTCCGGAGCTTCTCTGGAGTTATTTTTCCCTCCTTTGCTGGTACTTTCCTTATGTGGAGGGACCATTCAAAGTTACAATGGCACTGAAAAAAGTGACTTATGACCATTTTTCACATTTATGACTGTTGCAGCATCCCCACAGTCATGAGAGGCCAGGCGAGGAGATGCGTGCCTCAATGTGAGTGATATTGAGTTGGCTACATCCAGCCAGTCACATGACCACCAAGCGATGTCAACCCAGTCACATGACCACCACCTAAGCCACTCCCACAGAACCGGTTGTTAAAAATTTGAATCCCAACCCTGGGCCTCACCCTGATCTGAACTGCCCCATCAGGCAGCGTGGCAGAGGCAAAGCTGCTGGCCTTCTCGTGGCCAAGGGGGTCCTGGGCAGGAGGGGCTGCGCCTGGAGAAACCACCTGGAAGGGATGCGGGGAGGAGGTCAGAGGCCCCACAGCTGCTCACCTGCATGCAGCAACTCAGCCACCGGGAGAGATTTAAAAGGGAAACTGCAGTTGTCCTCCCCCCATTGGGAGAGGCTGTGTTCCCCCTGCCCTGCCCCCACTTTACCAGATAAACCAACTGGTCTATTTTGTGCTTTGGCGGGAAAGGCAGCAACCGACTCAAACTTTGTTTAGAGACCCACCAGATGCTTTCCTGCCCCCCACCCCCCATTTCCTCTGTCCAGACAGAGCGGCCAAAGGTCTGGCTAGCCGCTTGCGGCCTTTGGCGTGGCTTCTCCCAGATGACCGCGAAATAGACTTTGCCCCAACGAACTGCCCTGGGCCCTCCTGAGGCCATTAAGGGCTGCCCAGCGCCTTTGGGGGCAGGGAAACCTGGCCAGGTGCTTTCGAGCGCCGCTTCTGGCTTCCTCGGCAGCAGGAGCTGCCGCTTCCTCGCCGCTTTTGAGAGGAGTCGGCTGCGCGGGGCTTCGTGGCCCGCGAGCAAAGCAGCTGCTTCCTCCTGTCCCCAGGGCTGGGGAGGGGAGCGGGACAGCAGGTGGCCGAGCCCGCACGCGGCTAATTTGGACGCTGCTATTTAAATCGCAGGCAGGCAGGTGGGGAATCGGCTCGGCGTGCTAAATGCTGCTGAGGCGGTCGGGGGACGGGAAGTGGGCTCGCAGTCGGCTAGAGAAGCCCCCTCCCCGCGCTTTTCCAGACCGGGCGAGAAATGCTACAGCAAAATCACCCACCCGTCCGCCCATATCCTGGCTGGCATGCAGATGGGAGATGGAGCCTTGAGTCCAAGGGGTCTGGACCCCCCCTCCCCCAGAACTGTGCAGCGCACCCTCGCGGCAGGGGGAGGAACGCCCAGGAGGATCGCAGCTGCCTGCCTGCGTTCGCCGGAGCCAGGGATGAGGCTTGGTCCCCGCAGGTCAGGAAGGGCGGCGCTGGCCCCAGCTCGGACGCCTCGCTAGCCCAAGTGGCGGCTCAGTCCTCCCTTCGGCTGCAGAGATCGGACGGTGGGCGGACGGCCCTGCTTTTGGAGACCGCCGCCCCCACCCTCCGTCGCTCTCCAGGCCGGGCCCGCGCCAAATTGCAGCTCAAGGGCCGCCGCCGCCGCCGGGCTGCTCCGGGCCCCGAAGACCAGGCGGCGTTGCAGAACTTCATCTGCCTGGATGACCCCCCACCCCCCCAAAAATAAGCGGCTTGAAATTACCCCAGGCTAAAATTAGCCTGGCCTCTCTCCCTTCGACGGTGGCTCTCGGATCCCCCTGCAGGGGCCGGGGATGGGGAGGAGCAGCCGGTTCCAGTGGTGGCCCGGAGACGACCTCCGCCTCACGAAGCCAGCCTTGCATAAAAAGTGTCCGGTCGTGGAAATCAAGCAGGAATCTTCTCGATCCCGTGGGCTCTTTATATAGGATCGCTCCGAAAACGCCATCAAATATTACTATTTCAGCGCAACAGAGAATCTCGGCCTGGATGCTCCTGATCGGCTTATTTTACACCAGCCAACGCAGCTGCTGGGGGTCTCACTCCTCTGACCCGCATTTACATGAGGTCCACCCAAGTCTCCCAGTGAGTTGCCTCACGAATCGCCCCAAACTGGCTGTTGTATGGAATCTATTTCAGTGACGCTGGAGAGAACCTTGGAGGTCTTTCATCTAACCCTCCCTCCAGCAGAAAACCTGTTATCATTCTGGACACTCCGGGTTGTCCCCTCTCTTCTGCAAAGCCTCCAGTGATGGAGCCCCCACAACTCCTGAAGGCAGGCTGTTCCAATGGGTAATGCCCAACCTGGAAGACCTGGCAGGCCCTCACAGACCCCAAAGCCTGCACCTCAGCCATGGGTCCAAGAGCGGTCATGGGGTGAACCTCCCCACCACCCAATGAAGCCACAGAAGAGAGGCTGGGGGGGGAGTGTTCCCTGGGATATTTCCTACCCGTTGAGGGCTGGGGTACACCAAGCTGTGTTCTCTGGGATTAACGTGGGTGCGATATACAACTGCTTGTACTTCCCAGAGAAGCCAGCCTGGGTTTTCTGAAAATAGCCATGTTACCATTTTGGATACCTGAAACCGGCGGGACAAAACACTTCTGAGTGTTGAAAAGGTTCGTGTTAGAAACCCACACTTTGTGAAGGTTATTTGGCTGGTTCACAATCCCCCTGGCTGCCCCTGGTCCTCGCAAAGCCCCTGGCTTGGGTTCCCTGTAAAGCCACCCGGGAGGGGGGGGTAGAGAGAGCCACGGTCTCCATGCCCAACCTTCTTTTGGTTTCGCACATCAGCACACAAAAACTCTGGTGTGTGTGTGTGTGTGTGTGACCTGGTGGGACCCTTCTCTGCAGCTCCTTCAGAGCGCCAGCTACACTAACCAGCGGCCTCCTGGCACCCCAATTGCAGTGTGGGGGGAAGCTGATGGGTCCCTGGGGGGCACTTTATGTTGTCATTCTCTGGGGTTGCACTAATGTTTTCCCTGTTTTAGCCACCCAGATCTGTGTTTGCAAGATGGCTGGGCATGTAAGCCCACTGGATCCCTTGCCAGATGTTAACCCCCCCCCCCCCCGAGAAATAATGCCATCTAGGACAAGACGTAGCTCAGACAAGATCCACGAGCGCCTCTGCCCCAAATCCAGCTCTCTGCCCCGCTTGGAGTCCAGTGGCCGGTCTGTCTCAGGCTTTGGCCTCCTGTCCCAGACACAGGAAATAGCAGCTGGGGACCCAGCTGGGTCTGGTGGAAAATCAGGCATATCCATTCATGAGGGAGGCGGATGTGCGACTGTGGGGGCTGGCTGCTGAATCCAAACCCCTTGCGGGATCCAAGGAGGGTCCAGGGGAAGAGCAGGCAGAGCCAGGCTTGCCCACATCCGTGGCTGCCCAGGGCACTCCAGGGTGGCAGCTGCTTTCCATTGTTTCCTCCCCCCAAACAGTGCCTGAAACAAGGACGGAAACGCCTGCTGGGACCCCGTTTTTTCCTACTTCTGGGAATGTGACCAATTTTGGGACAAAAAGGAAGGGGCAGCCCAGCTGAGCCCCCCTCCCCCAGCACTTGAGGCTCCCGACAGCTCCCCTCTACTGGCCCTGCCTCCTTCCGGCCATAGGCCTGCTCCCAGGTGAGGCAGGTCTCTTGGGAGGCCCAAAGGGCAGAAGCAGAGCCTAGCGGTCAGCCAGGGTTTGGAGCTCAACTGCAGGCTGTTTGCAACAGGAAGAGGCTGAACCTGCCCCAGGCAACGGAGGCCCAGGAGGGAGGCGGCAGGGCAGCAGGCCCTGGAGCCTCTGGTGGGTCTCCAGCCTGACCAGGCGGGCGCCTCTGCCCTGCCTCTTCCAGGGTTGCCACACGGGCAGCAGCAGCAGCAAGATCCACTCCGGCCCCAATGGTGGACCCTCTTCCTCCGAGTCCAGCTTCACACGGCTGCCAGCAGGAGAAAGCCCAGTGTGCTCATAGCCTCAAAATCAGGCGGCCTGGCCAGCATCTGCCCTGCGGCCGCTGGGTGGATGAGGACGGCTGGACTCAGCCAGAGAGCGGGCCTGTCCAGGCAGGGGGAGAAGGCCAGCCCTTGCAGACTGGCCCTCCTTCCTCCTGTCCACGGGGGCCCTTCCCAGGCCAGCGTCACAGGCCGTGGGCTGTTTCCTAAGGGCTCCCTGCAACCTGGGAAACCCCCCCAGAGAAGCCTCAGTGGAAGCTGGCCTGGGGTGGGGGGGCAGACCCCTGGCTCAGAGAGGCCCGATGGCAGAGCACCCAAATGCTGCCCTCCCCTTCCCCCGCCTTGCGTCTCCCCCCCCCCCAAGGAGCTTGTCTGAAGGGAGGCACCTTCCCTCCACGCCTCGCACGCCCACAACCCCCCCCACTCTAACACTGCCAGCACAGAAGGTGGGTGAGGAAGCCGTTTAATAATGCTGCCTCCTTCCCCGTGACAAGAGCGGGATGGGGCTGGGGTCAGGCACAGCTTCAATCCAAGCACACCACTAAATCTACCAGGCAGCTGCCCCCCCATCCCCCTCCCGGGGGAGGGGGCCATGCCCACGGCTGTCCCACCAGCATTCAGCACGCTGAGGGTAGTGAGCTGGGGGCCACGGCCAGCCCCTTGCTTTCCAGGAAGGCGTCTTGGGTGGGGGGCCTTCCCAGGAACCGGAGCAGCATCTCCACTGCATCCACTGACCCGCCTGGGCGAAGGATGCAGTTCCGGTAGTCCAGCCCCACCTGCAAAGAGCAAGACGGGTCCTGGCTGGGGGTCCCTTGGCAGACGGGGGCCCACAGCCGGGGGGGAGCTTCCGTACCTTGGAGCTCATGACCCCCTCCTGCTTGAAGCGGGTGTAGAACATGTCCATGGAGTAGACCTCGCTCCAAAGGTAGCCGTAGTACTGGGCGTCGTAGCCTCCTGCTAAGTGGCCGAAGGTGGCTGGCATGTTGGTACCTGAGGGCAGGCAAGGGGAGGGCAGCATCCAGCCCGGCTGCAGCTTTCCAGGGGGAAGAAGGCAGCCCCCTCCCCACCTGGGGTTGCACCCTCCAGGGAGGGGGATGCCCAGTGGGGTCCCTCACAAACCAGACCTCCTGGCAGAAAATGGCCCCCATGCATAACGCCTCTGCGGGGAGAAGACTCTGGCCTCCTGGACCACGGAGGAGAAAGGGGGCTGCTCCCTGCACGGACTTCGGGGTAACCGCCTGACCAGCCCCCGGTCCTCCACCTCCAAGGGATGGCCTCGTGCTCCAAGCCAGCCAACGCCCTGCCAGCCCCGCTGCCCCCAAAGCGGGTGTTGAGGGGGAGCTGCCTCTCACCTGGGGTGGCTGGGACCCCCAGGACCTCCTGGCAGTGCCGGGCGTATTCCTCAGCGGGATCCGCTTTCGGCTGCCTGTGAAGCGCCTGATCGACCTTCGCCAACACGATCTGCCGCAGGTTGAACAGCCCTGAGAAGCCAAGGGGATAAAGACGGGCGTGGGCCCTGGGGCTCCCCGAGGCTCCCCAGACAGTCCACGCCCAGCCTCTGGGCCCGCAGTGCCCTCCCTCACCCAGCAGTGACCAACCCATCCCTTTTGCTGCAGTGCAGACCCCCCCCCCCCCCAGGCAGCGTATTGGTTGAATGGGACACCTGGTTGAAGTCAGGCAACTGCTGGGGTCCCTCGGCCCAGCCCCACCTCCTCTCCCTGGGGCAGAGCCCGAGTGGGGCCCAGTGGCTCCGGGTTGCCTCCCGGCCAATGGAGAGGCCATGGCCCACCACAACCAGCCAGAAGCACCCGTGTGTGTGTGTGTGTGTGTGTGCAGTTCAGCCGGCCCGCTGCTATCCCTCCCTCCCATGGCCTTGGAACCAAGGTGGAGAGCAGGCTCTCCTGTGGGGGTGCGCTCCTTCCCCCTTCACAGGGGCCTGCTGGGTGGAGGTTGGGGGCTCACCTGTGTTGGCCTGGCGGGAGCGGATGAGCTTCTCCAGCAGCTCGGAGGGGATGCGCTCCCCCGTCTTGTAGTGCCTGGCCATGCGCTGCAGGGGAACCTTCTCCCACACCCAGTTCTCCAGCATCTGAGACGGGGCCTCCACGAAGTCTCGCTCCACGTGGGTCCCACTGAACATGGCGAAGTCGGCCTGCGGGAGGAGAGGGTCAGCAGGCCGCCTCGGGGGCAGGACGAGAGCACCCCTTCCCCGGGGCCTCCGCCTCACCTGGGAGCACAGCTGGTGCATGACATGGCCGAACTCGTGGAAGTAGGTCTCCACCTCGTCGTGCTGCAGCAGGGAAGGCGCCTCCTGCGTCGGCTTGGTGAAGTTGGCCACCATGGCAGCCACGGCGGTCAGCCGGCTGCCGTCCGGCAACAGGCAGCCAGGCTGCAGCCCGAAGCAGGCTGCGTGCCCATATTTGCCCTCCCTAGTGCAGACAGGAGCCAAGAGGGGGAGGTCAGGGCAGCCCCGAAGCGCATGATGGTTCCCGAAGGTCACAGTCGCCCGTTTCACCCCCAAGAGCTGTGTAGATGAACAGCTGCCCAGGCCCTTCCTCTTTTGTAAGCCAGCTGGAGGCAAGAAGCCTCCCTGGAGGCTTTTAAGGAGAGACTGGACAGTCCCATCTGGAACGGCACAGGGCTGGGCTAGAAGACCTCTGAGGCCCCTTCCAACTTGACAGAGCGTTTTTCTGTTTTGGGGAAACACAGGAATAGTATGCTGATCCCCACAAAAAGCAGGGGATGGTCATTTCTGAAAATAAACAGAAGCCTTGAATAATAAGTATTGTTTTGTTGTTTCCTATAAACTTCCTGGAAACATTTTTTTCCAGGGGCGCCATAAAAACCGCACATAAATTTGGTATCTGCTTATTTTGCTCATGTTGTTTTCATGCTTGCACTACCTCTGCTTCTAGGGAAGAACCGGTGAGGCTTACAGGCGAGGAGGCACGGAGCAGATCTGCCCAGGACTCCTTCCTCCCTGGGGGCGCGATCCTTTGTGAGCCCACACCAAGTCCCTGGGCTACAGGGAAAGCCAGAGAGAAGCCCCGATCAACCATCAACGGGGTTGAAGAGAGGCCTTGGCGTTGATCGCAGGACACCGCAGAATGCCGTCAGGGAAGCGGCAGGGCCAGGAGGCCGCCTTGTCCAGGGGAGAAACCAAAGAGCAGGCCAGGAAGCCTCAAGGCGGCCAGAAGGTGGAGATGCTCCAGGCACAGGGTGGGGGTGGAGGCAAGGGGACATCCCCTCGCTGTATTGATTCCACCCCGGGGTGGAAGAGGCGGCAAGTAAGCCGGGCTGGGGGAAGGAAGCAGGGCGGGGCAACCTGCCCGGGGCTCTCGGGGCTGGAAAGGCCCCAGGTCTGCCAGAAGGGAGGCCCCAGAGCGGAGAGCGAAACAGGCAGCCCCGGGGGGGGGGGATTCAGAGGGAAGTGACCCAAAGGGAGCAGAGTTCCTGCCTCTTGGGGGGTCACCTGGATGGAGGAAGGGAAGCGGAGGAACCAGAGGACGAAACAGCCGCGGAGGCCTTGGAGACGCCTCCTGCCCTGCAAAGACCAGAACTGGGGGAGCCGTGGGGTCCCCCCCCACCCTCCGTGCAGGTGAAGGCAGGACAAGGGGAGGGAGGGGGCCTCTGGACACAGGGGGAGCTGGGCAACGAGGCCCCCAGAATCCCAGGGACGGCCAAGGAGACCAAAGGATCCTTGAAGAAGGACCAACCCGGGGCTCCCCCTGGAGGCACCCAGGACCCTCCTCCTCCTCCTGCGGACGCCACGGGTAAAGGAGGCCCGGCTTTGCTGGGCAAGGTGGATGGAGGAAGAGGAGGACAGACTCGGCCACAGGGGCAACAGAGGCCCCACTGCCCGCCCTGTCCACAGGCTCACCGCGGGTAAAGGTCCAGGTAAAACTGGCCAAGGGTCTCTCCAGAGGCTGGGTCCTGCACAGTATAGAGCTGGACATCCTCGTGCCAGGCCTGGGCGTCCTCCTCCCGGTGGAAAGTCAGCCCCAGCAGCTCCTGGTAGATGCCCAGCAGGCCGTCCGTCACCACTTGCATGGGGAAGAACTCCTTCAGCAGGTTCTGGTCCACGCCGTACTGGGTCTCTTCCACCTGGTTCATGTAGTAGCGCATGTCCCAGGCATTGATGCATCCGTCGAAGGGCAGCGCCCGCTGCTCGCACTCCCTCTGCTTCAGGGCCAGGATAACCGCTCGCTCCTTCTCGCCCAGCGGCTTCAGCTTGGCCGCCAGATCATCTGCAGGGAGCCCAGGAGGGGAGCAGAGGTGAACGCCTGCCCACCAGTGCCCAGTCTTGCCCCCCCAGGGGAGCTGGCACACGAGGGGAGCCCCCGCTATCCCCCTCCCAAATATAGCCTCCCAAGGCCTCCTGGGGCTGCTCTGAGGGAGGGGCTCAAGGCATCCCTGGGGTCCCCCGTCCCTGAACAGCCAGAAGATGCTCCCCCCTCATCTCACCCAGGAAGGCGGCCACCGTCTTGCACTCCTTGGCCATGTTCATCTCCAGCACAAAGGCCGCGTGGGTCTCGAAGCCCAGGAGCGCCGACTTCTGGGCCCGCAGCTCTACCAGTTGCTGGAGGATCCGGCAGTTCTCCTGTGCCGTTTGGGGGGGGGGAGAGCAAGTTCAGTCTCCGGGGGGGCCCTCTGCCCCACCCCCCCAGTGCAGCTCCCGCCCCCTCTCCCCACCTCTTTGCACCGGGAGTTGAAGCGTTCCTCCATGCGCTTCCGGGTCTCGGGCACGTGGCACTTCTTCATCAGGGGGAAGTAATGGGGGTACTTGAGGGTGACTTTCAGCTTCCCCCCCTCCTCCTCCGCCTTCTCCAGGGAGCTCAGGAAATCCTCGGGGAGTCCGCCTGAAGGGAAGGAGCCGTTAGGTGGGCCGAGCCCCGTGCGGGGCCTCCAGGCCAGGCCAAGAGCGCCCACCTGCCCACCTGGAGGAACCAGAGAGACGGGCCCTGGCAAGCTGGTTTTCCTCTGTGACTTTGGGTCCCGTGGGGCCGGCACTCGGAGGGGAGAGGCAGGTGCCTGTTACAGCCGGGTCAGGGGGAGCCCACTCCAGCACACCCAGTGGGGAAGGAGCAGACAGAGGAGGAGGAGGAGGCCCCGGAAGGGCCGCCCAGCTCTATGGCTCTAAGCGTCCCAGGAGGGGCTCCCGGGCAGAGTGGAAGAAGGCTGCCAGGAGATGCCAGGCAATCTCCCCCCCCCCAAGACATCACCGGTGGGCTCTTCCAGGGCCAACCTGGCACAGAGGACGCCCACCCTTGGCTGCTTGAGCTGGGAGAACCCTCAGCGGCGGGCGGGGGGGGCAGGGTGTGTGTGGAGAGGACAGGAAGAGATCCCAGGAAGCGGGTCCAACCTCCCCAAGAGAGAAGAAAAGGAGAGGATCAGAAGAGGGATATCGAAGTTTTGACAGAAAAAGAAAAATCTTTGCAGCTCAGAATTCACCCGAGGCCAATGGTGCCCTCTGAGCTTGGTTCTTTTTCTTCCAGATGTTTGATTGCCAGACTAGATAACATCATCAGTGGTAGATGACTGAAGTTTACAAGGTGCTTAACTGACACCGTTGGCTTCACCGACAGATGCGCTAAGCCTGTGAGAAACCTTCTTTGGACCCATTCTGATCCCTGATAAGGCCGCAATGTGGCTCCCAGCCTTCTTGAGGGGAAGACGTGGCACCCCAGTGGTCCCTCCCCACAATGGCCGCATTTCCCCCCCTCCAGCCTCACCCAGTTCCTCCCTGGTAAAAGCCAGGAAAGTGGCGTCTTCGTTGAGATTTTTGCTGAAATCGATGCAGAGAACGCTCAGTTTCTTCTTAATCTCCTTGATTTTCTGAGGAAGGGAAGAAACTATGTGAGCTGCCCAGCCCCCCAGAAGAGGCCGCCTGGGCAGCCTCCCTGCCAGGGATCGTCCTGTCCCTTGTCCTGGCCCAGGAGAGACTCTTGGCCCAGTCGCTTGCAGAGAGCAGCCTCCTCACCTCCTGCACCTCCCTGGCCAGGTGGAGTCCGCTCCGTTGGCCCAACTTGACCAGCCTCTCCAAGTAGCGCTTGGCTTCCGGCTTCAGGGAAGCCCTGTCCAGCTTCTCCTGGGGAAGAGAAAGGGGTCTCTGGCAGAGCAGGCGGCCCCACCCGCCCAGGGCCTCCCATGGGCTCCTTCGAGTGGTTGCCAACCTCTGGTGGCTGGGGCGCAATGACTGCTGACAATGGTGCTGGGCGGGAGAAAGGCTGAGGAGGAAGCAGCTGAGAGAAGCAGCCACCAGGCCCAGAGATGAGGTGGGGAGGGGGGCGCTTGGCAGGGGGGCACTTGGCAGGGGGGCCCTTGGAGGCTTCCACAGAGGCGGCTATGGCCAAGAGCTCTTGACTCAGCCTGGCGGCCACATGAACCACCCCGTCTGGGTTGGGCAGGGCAGGACTGGGCTCCTCCCGGGTTCTGCCTGGGGCCAGGGAGGGCCAGGCAGGGCCCAGAACCTGCAGAGCCGGGCAACTCACCTGCAGCCAGGTGATGCGCTGGTAGACATCCTGCCTCATGCTGGTTTCCACGTCGAACTCCGAGAGCTGCTTGTCAGCCTCGGTGCTGGCCGAGCGCACCTCCCGGCTGGGGGAGACGTGTTGCGGGAAATCCAGCATATTCCGCTGCACTGCAGGGCGGGGCTGCGCTCAGACTGGGTCGGGGGATCCGCCCTGCCCGGCTTACTTGTCCGCGCCCCCCCCGCCCCCGCCCCCCTCCACCTCCCGCCGCCCACCTGTGTAATCGAGCTCGGCGGCGGCCAGGGCGCGCAGCGTGTTCTGCTCGGAGACCTCCCGGCGCTCGAGGGCGCCCACGGCGTCGTACACCTGCCGGGTGCGGGCCACCAGCTGGGCGGCGGCGCTGCGGATCTGCTCAGCGCCCAGGTCCCATTGCAGGCGGCTGCCCCGGGGCGTCGGGCTCGCAGGGGCGCTTCCTGGGCGGGGGACAAAGCGGGCGCCGTCAGACCCCCCCGCCCCGCCCGGCCGGAAGGGAAGGACCCCCGCCCCACGGAGGGAGGGAGGGAGGGAGGGGGCGGGGGCCCCGGCCCGCAGTTACCCGTCGGGGGAGCCATGCCGCGTGCTCGCTCTCGCGGAGCCGGAGAGATCCGACCGCCCCCCCGGAGGGTGGAGCTTTCCTCCGCCCCGCCCCCGGCCCAGTGGCGGGGTGTTCCGTGGGATCGGCAGCACTCGGAGGGCAAAGGCTCCACGCCCGCGGGCGCCGCCCAGGCCACCGGCAGCCCCGCCCCCTCCCCGCGTGCGTGCGTGCGTGCGTGGGGCGGGTCCGGCCTCCTCGAGCGAAGCGCACTTGGAAGGGACGAGCGCATCACGCTCTGCGCACGCGGGACTCGGAAGCGAACGCCGTCAAAGCAGCGGCTGCCCCTCTACACTTTCCTAGCTCTGACGAAGGGAGAAGGCGACCTGGAGGCCGGCGACTGGCGGCACTTTGCCCGGCGCGCAGGCGCGTCGCCCAGCACCGACCTGCCCCGCTCGCGCTTGCGCAGTCGGCCGGAGGGCGGACAAGGGCCCAGCACGCCCGCTGTTGCGCTGGGGCGGCCGCCGGGGTAAGCCGCGCCGGGCCGGACGGAGAAGGGAGACGGGCTTGGCGGTGCTTCTTCTGGGCAGCGGTGTGGGCGGGCCCTTCCGGCCGTCGTGCCGCGCGACTCCAGCAAGACCCTCCCGTGTCCCCCCCCCCTCCCGCAGGAAGGATCTCCACCACCGCCGACTCCTCCAGGGCCCCCGGGGCCAACATGGCGGAGCAGAAGCGCCTGGCCTTCGCCATCATCGAGTTCCTGCAGGAGCAGCTGCAGCACGGCGGGCTCTCCCCGGATGCCCAGGAGAGCCTGGAAGGTGGGCGGTGGGGGCGCTCCTCCTCCTCCCCAGCGACCCTCCCGGCTTCCCCCAGGCCGGCCTGCCTGCCGCATCTTCCGAGGGGGCTCCCCTCCCCGGGGAGCCGGAAGGCAGGTCCGCCTGGCCTGACGGGGCCTCTTCCCTCCGCAGTGGCCATCCAGTGCTTGGAGACGGCCTTCGGGGTGTCCGTGGACGACAGGGGCCTGGCCATCTCCCAGAAGCTCCCGGACATCTTTGAAGCTGCTGCGGCCAAAGTGAGCGTTTCCGGCGGCGGGGGGGGGAGAGAGGGGGGCTCTGTGCCCCGGGTTGAGCAGAGAGAAAGGGGACGCCTGGGGGGGTTGGAGGGGGGAGGGAGACAGAAGCGGGGGGGGGGGTCTGGTGGGAGGGCAAAGTCCTTCCTTGTGGGGAGGGGGTTTAATGGAAAGGCATCGGCAGGGCTGAAGGGGGGTGGGGGGGCCGTGCTTCCTTTTTTTAAATTCAAGAGGAAAACCAAAAAGGAGTATTAAAATAGCCACCAGCACCATCCCATGGAAGGGTCTCCATCCATCTTTGCTGGATGCAAATAAGGGATCAGCTGGGGGTGGGGGGGAGCCTCCCATCCAAAAATTAAGCAGCCTTTCCAGGTCAGGTCTGGTCTGTGAGCAGAAGGAAACGCACCCAGCTTTTACTTCCAAGTTTGGGGTTTTTGTAGTTTTACCTGCTGGCTCTGTTCTAAGAAACCAACCAGATGCGTGACATCCACCCCTGGCCTGTCCAGAGCCTCAGGTGTCGGCCCCCAACTTTTGACACTTTTGCAGAATCTGCTGCATTCAAATGGGGTCTGAAGGGATCTGAACTGAAGGTGTTGTAAAAGAAGCACTTTTAGGATTATTTAAAACTCTTAAGCTGTTGATTGGTCAACATAGGGTACTCCAATTCCCTATTGCCCTCTTATGCCTCTCAGCTTGCCCAAAACAGTTTATTTGCAATTCCCAAGCAAAGGCTGACCCTGGGGGTCTGTTTCTAATAGGCCCAGGAGCTAAACACCAGTTTTCTTCTCTGCACACTCCACATCCATCTTGGGGCCTTAATGCACAATTAATGCAATTGTAGAGCAGGAATCCTGCCCCCCCTCCCACACACACATACCCTGGGATTCTATGGTACTTATACCGGAAAAAGAGAAAGGCCACAACTCTTCAGGCCTGGAAGAGCACAGGCAGCCTTCTTGATTGGAGACCTGTGATTGCTGGGTGTGTCTGCATTCCGTGGGAACCCTCCTGATAGTGGCCTTTCAAGATCTCTGGCCGGAGATGGGCCGGGTTGCCCTTTGCATTGCCCTCCAGGGCCCTTTCTAGAAAGGCAGCCGAGACACTCAGCTCCCATCACCCCAAGCAGGAAGTGGGCATGCAGAACTGGGACCTCTGGCGGGGCTGGGCAGCCATCAGCTGCTGGGGTAGGCCCACCCTTTCCTAACTCGGTGCCCCCCCCCCGGCGTTAGGCAGCAGTTCCCATAATGCCCAGCCAGTATTGCCATTGGAGAGGAAGGAGCAGCAGAGGTGACTCCCAGGGGAGGCCATCGCAGGTCCTTCTGGCCAGAGATTGTAGGACAGCCACTTTGACACTGCAAGCCCCATGCTTGCCAGAGGGTCCCTGACACTCCACCCTCCCAACCCCGGGTGCCTTCTGCCCAGCAGGAGCCGTTGCACAGCTGCTCCATTGCTGAGCCTGCTCCTCCTTCTGAAGAAGATGCAGCTGAAGCTGAAAGACTGAAAACTGAAGGTGAGCCTTGGGGGGGGGGGGGCATTTGTGATCCTGCATTTGTGCCCTTGGCACTCAGGAGGGTTGCGCAGGCAGCAGGGCCCTCCCTCCTGGGGAGCATCCCCCCAACACCTGGACAGGGAACATCCGGTGGGGGATCCTGGGGGGATGTGATTGTCAAGAACAAGAAAGACATGCTGAGCCATTCCCTTTATTGCTCCTGCCCTGAAGGCAGAAACCTTGCCAAACTCCAGCCACTCTTTGCATCATCAAAGACTTGCTGGGGGGTGGGGCCAGGGGGGCGGGCTGGCTTCTTAACTCCCTTCCTCCTGAGCCTTAAGCTTCTCTTTGCCCTCTGGAGTGCAGCCCCCCCCCCCCCCCCCCCCCCCCCAGGACAGCAGACTGTATTCTGCCCCAGTCAGCCTCCCATCAAATCCTGCAGCCTCCATGGGCCTCCAATTGACTGTAGCAGAAGAGGAGCCACAATCCCTGATGGAGGCTGAGCATCTTACTAGCGCCCTCTGCCCCCTCAGAAATGGGGGGGGGCTTTCCTGTTCTCCCCCCTCCAACTGTCCAGCCCCAGGGCAAGCAAGGTTGCAAATGGAAAAGGGCCTTTGGAGAAAGGAAGCCGACTGGCTGGCAGTCCTGGCACGTGTGGGAGGTGAAGGGGGGAGGCCTTCCAGGCGAGACCTGGGCAAGGGGTCCCCAGAGCGACCACCAGGCAATGCTGAAGGGTCTGGGGGTGGGGGCAGGATCGCCCTCTGGCCCAATAAGGCAGCTCATCCCTTGTTTCTTCTTACTAGGAAACGAGCAGATGAAAGTGGAGAATTTTAAGAGCGCCGTCTCGTTCTACGGAAAAGCCATCGAGCTGAACCCGTCCAATGCTGTGTATTACTGCAACCGGTGAGAGTGGGATTCTGTCTCAGGCGCCCAGTTGTGCTAGAACGGCTGCCTCACATGGGGGGGCGGGGGGGCCAAACCACCCTTCCTTGTGGGTGCTGAAGCGGCAGAGGCCCTGGGGCTGCCCTAAGGAGCTCCCTCCCCCCTCAGGGCTGCTGCTTACAGTAAACTAGGAAACTACGCTGGGGCTGTCAGAGACTGTGAGAGAGCCATCAGCATCGACCCCAAGTACAGCAAAGCCTACGGCAGGATGGGGTACGTGGGTCCCAGCACTGCCCTCAGGCCTGGCACGGGAAGGGCTGTCGATCCGGGGGGGGGGGGGGGAACCTGGGGCTTCAGAACAGGAGAAAGAAAAACCTCCCCCCGGGGCACCCCCTCAAAAGAGAGCCCCCCCTTCATCAGAGGCCATGGGGAGCCCTTCCTGCTCCTCTCCCCCCGCAAAGTGTTTCTGGCTTCCAGGAAGGGGCCTTGTTGGGTTCTCAGCGGGTCTTTCCATGCAGTGACACGAATCCCTGTGCAAAGGCAGCAGTGGAAAATTTGGGAGGGCCCCATGGCCCCTCCCCTCTGGGAGCTTGGTGAGCTCTTGCCAGCAGAAGAGCCGGGGGGGGGGTGTGCCTCCTTCCTCAACCCCCCTTTTCCTCTGCAGGTTGGCCCTGTCCAGCCTCAACAAGCTCTCGGAGGCCGTCTACTACTACCGGAAGGCATTGGAGCTGGACCCAGACAACGAAACCTACAAGTCCAACTTGAAAGTCACTGAGCAGAAGATGAAAGAGGCTCCGAGCCCAGTGAGTGGCCGGCCAACCAGACGAAGGCCCTGGGGGAGTTGGGGGCCCAAGGAGGCCAGGGCACCCAGCAGCCTCTTTTCCGGGCTTGCAGGGGGCTGCCCTGATGTCCCGTCCGTTTCTCCACAGACGGGCAGCGCCGGAGGGATTGACCTGGCTGGGTTGCTGAACAACCCCGGCTTCATGAGCATGGTGATTGTGGGAGCTGGGGGGGCAGGGGAGGGGCTGTTGCGTGCACTGGCTGGATGGACAGCTGGCTGAGGCGGGTGTGCCAGCCGGAGAGCCCAGCGGAGACCGAAGGCCAGGGAAGCTGCCTGCATGCGCCCAAAGAGAATGGGCGGTCCTCGGTGTGGGGCAAAGTTTGGGGGCGATGGGCATCAGCCGACCAGTCCTTCCGTGGACTCCTTGGCCTTGGCAGAGGATTGTGGGGCAGTCCGGAAAGGCCAGCGAGGCTTCCGGGCTGCTCAGCCATCTCCCTCCCTTCTCTCCCTCGACAGGCCTCCAACCTGATGAACAACCCTCAGGTGCAGCAACTGTGAGTGGCAGAGGGCTTGTCCACCTCCCGGTCCTTCTGGAAGGATCCGTTCTGGGGGAGGGGTGGTTCAAGGACAGTGGTTGAACCGTCAGCCCCAAAGTCTGGGAGCTGGAGGTGGGGGAAGGATCCCAGCTGATAGCTGCCTTTGAAGGGAAGGCTTTCTCTAGAGGAACGTTTCTTTAAAAAGGCTCCTTTCCCTTCGTCGGAAGGCAGCTCAAAGCCAGGAATCAGAGCTTGGTTTAGCGTGTCCTGCCCGCCCCTTTGCCAATCCTGGTCTCCTGGCAGGCCAGCTAAAATCGAGTTACCGTTAAAATGGCTGCTTACTGAAGGGGTGCTGTGGGACCACCCCCAAAATGGAGCGGCCGGAAGCCAGTCACTGCAGAGACTCCGCCCCTGCTATCCATGGGGTGGGAGAGGGAACTTTTCCTGGGTGAGGTTGATTGGAGCAATCCAAATTGGGGTTTCTGGTTGGGGGATGGGGGTTTCCTGGAGAAAAACTAGCTCCCCCCCCCCAACCCCCAGTAGCCTTTCCAGAGGCTTCCCTGTGCACAGGGAAAGGATTTCCCCCTGGGCAGTGGGATTGTTGGACTGGCCCATGGCGCAGGGTCACGTATCTCCCCCTCCCTTTTGTAGGATGTCTGGGATGATCTCCAGCAGCCAGAGCCCCGTGGCCGCCCCGGGAGCCAGCCCCGCCCCCCATGATCTCGCCAGCCTCATCCAAGCGTGAGTAGAGGGGCCCGCTTCTTTGGCATCCTCCTTGTCCCCCCCGAGCCCTGTGGGAGATTTCCCCACGAGCCCCTCCTGTAGCTGTTGCTGGGGGGCTGGGGAGGGAAAGAGCGTAAACCCCTTGGCTTGTGGCACTGTGGCACTCAACCGTTGCCAAGAAAGATGCAGCCTGGAAAAGCCACGTTTCAGGGCACTATCCCAAACAGCCTTGTGAGAGCGAAGATGTTGCCGCTTCCGGCATCCGACATGGGAAAATTCTGGGAAGCCGCCCAGCATCTCTCGCCCTTTGGCTTCTGTCTGGGTTCCTTATAGCTGTCCAAGGCCAGAAGCATCCGGCTCTTGGCTTGGGGGGAGAGCAGGGGGAAGGGCTCCTTCTGGCCTGCTGGGTCAGCCTTTCCAAAGGACCCCTCAGCCCACCCACCCTCCTCCAAGGGGGTGCCCTAAAAGAGGCCCTGGCACAGCAGAGCCCTTCCTGCCTGGCCAGTTGGGAGGGTCCCTCTGAAGCCTCCCAGCCCCCTTGTCCTTGGGCTGGGAAAGGTCCTCGGGATCCTCAGCCATCGGACTCCGCCTGCTCCTAATCGCAGTCCGCATCCAGCTTCCTGGGAAGGGCGGATCTTCTGTCATCCCTCCCCCCCCACTGGTCTCAAGGCTGAACCTCTGTGTGGGACTCTTGTTCCATGTCCCTCCCCCCTCACTGCTTTGCTGCCCCCCTGTGTAGAACCAGAGTAATTCCCTCCCCCTCCACTTGTGCATCCATCTGTCGTCCCTGACAACCTCCATTCTTTTCTTTCTGCCCGACTTACCTTGTCCATCAAGGTAGCTTTGCATTTCATTCCTATCTTCTACGGCTGTCCATCCCTTTTTGTGTCATGAGCAGATTTGTGAAGGATTGGACTTTGATACTCCTCCTGCCCCCTCCCCCCACCGCCCCAGTCTCTTCTCCAACTCGAACGGGCGCGATTATAAAGGGCTTCCGGAGTAGCTTTTGGGCCGGCTCTGTGCCCAGCTGGCTACTGTGCTGTTCAGTAGGAATCACACCCGCAATCCATGGTTAACATGGGTGTTTTCTCTCCTGTGGTGTCCAGAGGCCAACAGTTTGCTCAGCAGATGCAGCAGCAAAATCCGGAGCTCATAGAACAGCTGCGTAGCCAGATCCGGAGCCGGACCCCCAGTGCCAGCAACGAGGAGCAGCAGGAATGAGGCAGCTGCTGGTAAGGAGCCAGGGGAGGGGTGAGCATCTGTGCGAGTGGCCTTGGGGAAAGGGGGCTTAGCAGAGGAAGAAATTGATCAGGTGGCTAAAAGGCCCAGTGGGAGGTTTTGCACTTGCTAGATCCAGGTCAGCCGTCCCTGGCAAACCAGACAAGAAACACAACCAGAAGACCTGAATCTGCTTGAATTGTGGGCTGCATTAACAAACCCCCGCATGTCTGAAGGCACACATTTCCCCCTGCCACTTTTGATTGCTTGACCCATTAGGAAGGCGGGTCTTCCCTGCGTTTCTTCTGACCGCTGCTAGATCCCGGAGGCTCCTGTCTGACCTTTTCCTAGGCAGCATCTCTTTCCCTCTTTCTCTAAGGTCATTCTCAAACTACGCTTCCTCCGCCCCGCCCCCTCGCCCCCTGCTATTTTGTGGGTTATTTGCAGCAGGCCCAAAGGGGGCAAAGTGGGGAGGTGCAGGGATCCAGGGAGGACCCGTGACTGGAATGGGGCCCTCATTGTGTGAGGGAGGCATCTTCTGAGGGGAGACCCCAATCTGCCCCATGAAGTTGGAGACTGTCCCTCGGGAGGAAAAGGGCCAAGGAAGGAGGCCTGAGACACTGGCAGGGAGGGTGCCAGGGGGGTGCCCTCCTGATCCTTAGCCTCAATGGCCAGGAATCTTCCTGGACCCATTTGCATAACTCCTCCTGCCCATCTGCATGTGCTGGGCTGCTGAATGGATGCCCAAGTGGGGAGAGGGCTTAGGTGGGCTGCTGAAGGCCCCGGAAGCCACCCACTCCTGGCCAAGGTGTGCTTATGTTTGTCTCCTTCTTTCAGGACTCTGCTCTGGTCAGGAAGACCCCTTTTGCCCCAAGGGAAGGACCAGCCGAAGAGCCCTCCAGCTGCTGCTGCTGCTGCTGCTACTACTACTACTACTAGCCCTTCTTCCTTTGGAAAAACCCACGAGGGGGTGGGGGGAGGCAAGCCTGATCCGGCCTGCATGTTAGAGACTTTTGGTAGCCTCCCCTCCCTGCTTCCTCCCCACCTTACTCCCGAGTGGACTTGGTCAGGGGAGCGGAGAGTGTTACTGTCTGCAGATCAGCATCTACCCCCCAGCCCCTCCCGTACTCTGGGCACCTCGAAGGCAAGCTGTGGGGTTGTCAACGCCATGCCTGTCCTGTTGCTCAGAAGAACCCCCCCCTCCAGAGACCGTGTCCTCCTCCAGCAGGGAGCGTTGCCTTTCCCAAGCCGGGATTTCCTCCTCCTCCTCACCATTGCTGGATCCTGGCACACCAAGGCTGGATGGCCCCCTCTTGGGGAGAGGCCCAGTTGACTGGCTGGGGGAGGAGCTGGTGGGACTGGCATCGGTGCCCAGGGAAGATGGACGGCCTCTCCTGTGCTTTCCAGTAGGATATTTACTTTCAAAAGGACTGTGGCTAGTTTGGTGTGACTTTTCTGTGAGGGGGGGGGAGAGTGGGGGTTTGTTTTGAAAATGTGTTTCTTTGGGTTGGGGCCTGGGGAACTTGCCTGGGTGGACTGGCTAACAGGCCATTTCCTGCCCAGCATGAAGGGTGCCAGGAGGACTCAGCTGCTTTCCTGAAGTGCTCTCCTTGTGGCCAGGACTCCCCTCAGCATCGGGTGTCCGGAGTGTGACTCTCAGCAGTGGAGGTGCATATCCTGGAGGGTGTTTGTGGCTGCTCTCATTTGAATGTCCCAGATCCCCTCCAGCCAGCAGAATGGGATGGATGGCAGCCCAAGGGCCTTGGGGGAAGGAGGGTTGCCCGTCCTCAGTGCCATCTGCCAGGAGCCCCTAGAGACTGGCCTGCCCTGGATCAGCCAGGGGCTCTGGAGAGGAGAAATGGGCCCAGGAACCTTCTGGTGCCCTGGCCAGCCCGGGTGTGCCTGCCCCACTGGCTGCCTTGTTGTGTGTCTGGTTTCTCACCTGGCCCTTGTCGGGGCTGCAGGGTAAAAAGCCATCTTGTGGAACCACTGGGGCAGATGCAGAAGTAGGAAGAGGGTGGGGTGGAGTCCTACCCATGGTCCCCTTTGTGGGTCCGGCACGTGGGAGGGAGAAGCTGCCAGGCTAGAAAGGTCAGGGTGGGGTGGGGTGGGATGGGGTGAACGGAACCCCAGGGTGCTTCCAATAAGAGGGGAGGGGCTGAAGAATCACCATCTGTCTCCAGCAATGGCTTTTCTTTGATGTAGGAAATAAACTTCTTTGGACACTGTTGGCTGGTACCTGGAGGGCAAAGGGAAGTGAGTGTCACGCCCCCCCCCCAAAAGTGGCTTCAGGAGGGAAGTGGGGGGTGCTTTGGTAGGGGAAGGGAAGGGGCAGGGAAACCTTTGGGGGGGGAGTTGCCCTGGGAGCTGCCAAGCTTGTATTTGGGGGGGGTGTAGCCCTTCAATCTCAGCCAGAGGGATGAAGAGCTTGGGGGAGGGATCATGCATCTTTGGCCTCAGCTGTGAAAAGATGGCCTCCAACCGGGGTTTCTGGGGGTTGGAGGAGCGTTTCCCGAGGGGAGCCCGGTGGGGCCCTCGGGCAGACCCTCCGTTGGCGGCGGATGCCACAGGGCTTCAGGACCTCCCCGTTCCGAGAAGGACGAGGGGTTCGTGGCGCTCCGGAACCTCTTCGCGGGAGGCGCGTTCCGGCCGGCAGCCTTTCTCGCGCGCACTGAGGGTGCCCCTCCCTTCACTGTCGCCGTGACGTCGTCGGCCGAAGCGGCGAGGAGTCGCCCTGAGCGGAGGGCCGCCGGAAGGCCGGGGAGGAGGAGGCGGCGGCGGCTCCTCGGGGCCCCCTCGGCCGGCAGGCATGGAGGTGGTGGCGGCGAAGGTGCTGTGCCTGGTGGGCACGCTGGCGCTGATGCTGGCGGGCGCCCTGCTGCCGGTGAAGGTGCTGGAGGCGGACCCCGAGCGGGCGCAGCGATCCCGGCGGGCCCTCGGCCTCTGCAACGCGCTCGGCGGCGGCGTCTTCTTGGCCACCTGCTTCAACGCGCTGCTCCCCGCCGTGCGCGAGAAGGTACCGGGAAGAGGGCTCGCCCCCCCTCCCCCGCCCAGTCTGGCGTTTCCTCCGGGGCCCCGGAGGTCGGTGGGGGCTCTCGGCTGCCCCCCCTTCCTAAACTGGGCCCGGCTGCGGTGCGGCATCGATGGGCGGGCGGGGGGGGCAGGAGGAAACGTACGGCGAGGCCTTCGGGGGACCGCCCGGCTTTTCTGCCGTTGACTGCTGGGCTTGGTCCGTTTGGTGCAGCTGGTCGGGATCATCCTGGACCATTACCTCCCTCCCCCGCCCAGGGACGGTCCCCCTCCCGGCCCTCCCCCAACGACCCTGGGGCTTCCCTGTAAGAACTCTCCTCCCCCACTCCAGGCATTCAATTCTTTCGCCAAGAAAGCCCCTGCCGCCCCTTTTCCTCCGCAGTGGTTTGTCCCCTGCTCGCTCGCTCGCCCTCCGCATTGCAACCATTGGACTTCCGAACCTCTGTCTTGGGAAAACTTCCCCCCGAAGGGTTTCTGGCTGCGGGAAGCCGCCCCTCCGCGGGTTGAAATGGGCGCTTCTGGAGGCCAGTTTGCACGCCAAGCAATTTCTCTTCCGGCCTGGGGTCCTGGTGCCCGGTCGCTTCTTCCCCGGTTGGTCCTCCCGTCGTGAGACGGTCATAGGGCCCGGGGGGGGGGGGCTTGGAGCGCCCTGCAGCCACGGCTAAGTCGCTTTTCCACCTGGTGGCTTCCAATCCATGCTCCGCTTCTCCCCTCCATTGTGCCTGCTGCCCTTTGTTTGGCTAAGGGGGCTGCAGCCCAGAAACCCCCCACCCCCCCAGCTTCCTCATTCAACCAGGACATCCCTGCAGGTTAAGATCAGACTCAGGAGAACAGATCCCTTCTTCAGCCTTGTAGAAAATGAATGGGTGGGTGGGTGGGGGCTTGAGAAATTCAGGGGGCTTTGGTGAGTGATCACACCAGTCTTCTGCTTCTGCAACCCATCCCTTCCAACTCTGTATTTAAACTCAACCATTTCCCAAGTTTTGGTGGAGCCTAAGGAGTCCTTGGCTTTCCTGAAGATTTCTGCAGAGGCCAAAATTGGAGAGGGAGGGGCCAGAAGCAGTTCTGAATGCAGCCCACCTTCCCCCAGTAAGAGGGCTGTGGAGGCCTCAGCAGGTGAGCAGAATCTGGATTGTTGCCTTCTGTCTTGCAGCTCCAGGAGGTTTTGAAACTGGGGAACGTGACCACCGATTATCCTCTGGCAGAGACCATCCTGATGCTGGGATTCTTCATGACCGTCTTTGTGGAGCAGCTGGTCTTGACCTTCCGGAAGGAGAAGCCGTCCTTCATTGACCTGGAGACCTTCAATGCTGGCTCAGACGTGGGCAGTGACTCCGAGTATGAGAGCCCCTTCATCGAGCCTTCCTGGGGTCACAGCCACCGGGCCGACCGAGGCCGCCACAGCCACGGGCTGGCCATCTGCGAGCTCTCCCATTCCAGCCCGCTGCGGCTCTTCAGCCTGGTCTTTGCCTTGTCCGCCCATTCCATTTTTGAAGGCCTAGCCCTTGGCCTGCAGGAGGAGGGCGACAGAGTCATGAGCCTCTTCCTGGGGGTGGCCATCCACGAGACTCTGGTGGCCGTGGCCCTGGGGATCAACATGGCCAAAACCGGGCTGAAGATCAAGGAGGCGTCCAAGCTGGCCGCTGCTGTCAGCCTGATGATCCCGCTGGGCATTGGCATCGGCATGGGCATTGAGAGTGCCCAGAACGCGGCCAGCAGTGTGGCCTCGGTCGTCCTGCAAGGAGTCGCTGGGGGCACCTTCCTCTTCGTCACCTTCTTTGAGATCCTGGCCAAGGAGCTGGAGGACCAGAGCGACCGTCTGCTCAAAGTCCTCTTCCTGGTTCTGGGCTACGCAGCCCTGGCAGGCCTCGTTTTCTTCAAGTGGTGACGGACCTTGTCCCGGGAATGGGCCAGGGCTCTCCTTCGCATGGCTGGAGGAGAGCCAGGGGGGTCACCAAGAGGCGCACTGTTCTGAGTGTTGGGCTCTTTCCTGGCCATTTCCTCACTTCCAGGGGGGAGGGACGGTGTCCTTTTCAGATGGGGCTAGCGCCTAGCGCCATAGAAGGCAACCTGGCACTGCGCTTGGTGGACCCACCGTGGCCTCGGACTGGTACAAGCGGTTAATTGGGGGTGGGCTTTGCCCTTTAACTGAAGGGTAAAGGCAAGTTTCCTGACACCCCCCACCCACCCTCTTCTCTTGGTGAAATATTTGCCTTGGCCAGGCACTGCCATTTCCTGGAAGTGGCTCTCCTCCTGCCAGGAGCTTATTTGGCCCCTGGTGTGGCCAAGACTTCCGCTCCCTGGTGGGGATTTTCTTGTATTCTTGGTTTGGACCAACCCTTGGAATTCAGAAAGGGGCTGAGCGCCCGGCTTTCTCAGTTCTTCCAGGCAGAGTTCCACCTCTCGACTGAACCGCAAGGGAGCCAGTTGTCTGCTCACGTACTTCAGGAGCCTTTTGTTTTATGCCGCTTGAAGCTCCTTGCTTGATCCTGGGCGTGAGTGTGAGAACGAGGGAGGCTCCTTCGCTGGGCCAGATTTGAGGAACAAAGATTTCCGGGTGTATCTCAGCATCTTTGGGGTCTTTGGAATGTGGCAGGGCTGAAATCCTGGCTGGCTCCGCTCCCTGTGCCCGTCCGCAGCAGAGCCCACAAGAACTGCCAGCCGAGACCAGGGGGGTCCCCTTTGGCGACCTCGGGGGTGCAGCTTCTGCCGGCAGAAAGTTGGCCCGGTTGCAGGTCTGCCTTCCTGGCGTTTTGGCCAAGCTGTGAGTCCAGCCCCTCGATCAAGACCAGGCAAAGCCCCACCCCAGCCCTGGTCACCCCAAGGACAGGCTTCCCTCCCCTTGGGCTTGGGAGAAGGGGTCCCCCCTCTCCGTCTACACCTCAGGCAAAGCAGAGCTGCACCTCCTTCCCCCCCCAGACAGAGGTTAATAGACCCAGGAAGCCCTGGGGGGAGGGGCAATGGAGGACCACCGGCCACCCTCCTGCTGGTCATTTGGCTGAGGGGATGCAGTGAGGGGAGGAGCGCCTCTTCTCTCTCCCCCCTGCTGCAGCTGGGACCCAAAATGGCCGCTCCTGGCTGGCTGGGTGCAAGTGGGCAACTTCCTCTCCAATTGTGGCATCAGCCTGGCTGCTGGCATCCTGAGGCCCTCAAGGCTGGCGGGGAGGAGGCCGCCTTTGTGTGTGTGTGCGTGCGTGCGTGCGTGCGTGCGTGCTTGTTATTTATTGCATTCCTGCTCTGGGATAGGATCGTTGGGTTGTTTTGTTACACTTACTACGTTAATCTCCACTGTGCCGAACTAGCCAGCTTTTGTGGGCTGAAATAAACCCCCTTTGTGGCCCCCCCTTTGTGAATTTTGTATCTATTGTGCACAAACTGAGCCACACTTGGGGAGCCGGAGCCCTCCTTTCTCTGGGCATCATGCCGTCCAGAGCCTCACCAGTTTCTCGCCTGGGCAGGAGGCGGCCAAACACGGGCAGAGGGGCAGGGAGAAGCACAGCCTTGTGTTTCCCTCTGCTGCTCCTCGGCTTCTCCCCAACTCCTGGAGGGGCTTCCCCATCCTCTGCTGCTCCTCCCCACTTCCTAGACCCAGAGGGAGCTGTGGATCAGCCCTGCCTGGCTTTAGAGGGCCTCAGCAGCACCTGGCCTAGCTGGGCTGAGCACTTGGCATCACCATCTGGCTGGCGTTTGCAGCTTCCTTCCCTCCCTGGGAAAAGCCCTGGCCTTTCGTCCTTCTGCCTTCACTGGCCTAAGCCTTGTTCAAGCGCCGGGGCCTCTTCCGGCATTGCGATGCTGCTGTGTGATGTGTTGGCAGAAGATCCAGCCCATGGGGGAGGGGGACATTTGCAGAGGAGGCCTCCTTTCCTCCTTGAAGAGGGCCCTGGGGTGGGGGGTGAGGCAGGGCTGGGGGGGGGGGTCGCTGGTGGAGTTTCCTTGCAGAGGTTCTCCATGCTCCTTCCCGTCCACTGGCTCCTGCACAGTGGAGAATGACTCTACAGGCAGCACTGTCTGGAGTGGAAGTAGATCCTCTGGACGCAAGTACTCGGCCTTCCGGGAGAGCGCGTCTGCCCATTGGTTGCAACCACTTGGAATATAGGTGACACAAAAATTAAATGGGCAAAGAAAAGGGACCACTGGATCTGGCGCTGATTTAATTTCTGGGCAGTCTTTAAATGCTCCAAATTTTTATGGTCTGTCCGGACTTCTACTTGATGACACGCCCACTCCAAATGGTGCCTCCAGGCTTCAAACGCCATCTTAATGGCCAGTAGCTCCTTCTCTCAGATGGTATATAGCTGTGCTCAGCAGGATTGAGCTTCCTGGAAAAATAAGCGCAAGGGAAAAGGTTACCACCAGAGATGTGAGCCTGGAGGAGCACCACACCAACCGCCACATCAGACACATCCGCTTCCACCAGGAATGGATGGTGTGGCTCGGCATGCTTCTGGATCGGCTCTGTCACGAAGGCCTGCTTCAAATCCTGGAACGCTGGCTGCTCAGGAACACTCCATGGAACGGAACCTTTTTCTGGAGGAGCCGAGTAAGAGGCACAGTCAGGGAAGTGAAGCCGGGGATGAAGGTCTGAGGAGTCTCTGGACATCCTTCACTTGCCAGGGAGGTTGCCAACTAAGCAATGACTTGACCTTACTCGGCTCCATGGAAATGCCTTCCAGAGATGCAGTGTCAAAATCTCATTGAGGTAAACCACCACGAATTGATCAAGAAGGTCCTAGAAAATGCTGGAAGATGGCGGGAGCATTGATCAACCCAAACGGCATGACCGTATATTCAAAATGCCCATACGAACCCTGTCTTCCACTCATCTCTGGGCCAGATCCACACCAAATTGTACGCCCCCTGCAGGTGCAACTTCATGAACACGGTCGCCTCCCGGAGCCACTTCCTCAGTTCTAGAATCAAAGGCAGAGGGTACCGATTGTGCACCATGAGGGCATTCAACCGATGGTAGTCACAGCACAAGTGCAAATTGCCTGTCTTCATAACGAACAGGACCGGGGCAGACCAAGGCGATGGCGAGGGCGGAATAAACCCCGAATAAAGCGAGGTTTTTGTCTAAAATGTCCCACAACATGGCCAACTCCAGATCTGACATGGAATACAAATGGCCCACAGGAAGGGGTGTGTCGGGCACCAAATCAATGGAGTAATCATTGTAGTCACAACACCTGGGCCTAAGATAGAAACTTGGGATATCCCACTGCATGCTTCCCCCCCCCCCCCCATATAGATGTGGTTCCATTGAGGACTATCCATTGAATAAGGTTGGTCAGCCAGTTACAAATTCATCTGGTGATGAAGTTGTCTAAGCCACATTTTTCTAACTTACTAAGTAGTAGGTTGTGATCTATTTTGTCAAATTCCTTATTTTAATCTAAGTATATTATATCCACAGCATTTTGCTTATCCACTAATTTAGTAATTTTGTCAAAGAATGGAAATAGTTTGCTTTGGCATGATCTGCTTTTGACAAACCCATGTTGTCTTCTGTTGTAACTTTGGTTGCTTCTCAGCGTTTGCAAATCTGTTGATGATCTTTCCCAGTATCTTCCAGGGTATTGATGTTAGGCTGATTGGTCTGTAGTTTCCTGGATCCATTTTTTTCTCCTTTTTTAAAGATGGGAAGCCCATCGGCTCTAGTACCCCAGGCTCCACATCTGTCAGTCCCTTCAAACCTCTGGGATGTAATCCATCAGGTCCCGGGGATTTGAACTCATCTAGGGAGGACAGATCTTCTCTCACCATTTTCTTTCCTATTTTAATTTGCATTTCTATTCCGTCTTTTAAGGTTCTGTTTTTGGTAGGTTGGAACGTTTTTTGCATGAAGCCAGGGGCAAAGGATGAATTAAATAGCTCTGGTTTCTCCCTGCTGCTCATCACTTCCTTGCCATCTTCTCCCATTAGTGGACCAAGATTGATTTTCCTTGTTATTTACATGTTGAAACATTATTATTTTTTTGACATTTGTTGCAAGTTTTAGTTCATTCTGAGCCTTACTTTGGTAAGGGAATGGTGTGCTCTGCCCCTCTTCTTTTCCAATCCCACCTCTGGAATTCTGTCCTGGGTGTCACTTTTCCTGATGGCCTTACAGATTCTTCAACAACCGACTTGGTGGTCTGGCCCACCCGAGGACGAGGTTTGAGGATAGTTCAGAACTGGCGGCTCGGGGGCAGGGTGTTCCGGCCAATTCTGCCCAGGCTCTCTTCGCTGGGCCGCTGCTCCACATCTCGCCCAAATCTGGAAGGAGCCCCGCCCGCGTTTCGCTCCCAAGCGCGCCACCGCAGCGTGGAGCCGCAGGAGCAGGCGGGGAGAGCCCCTCCGAGGAGCGGGGGCGGTAGAGGAAAGCGGGGCACGGGCAGCGGGACCGCGGCGGACTCGTTTGCCGAGCGAGCGCTGCAGAAGCCTCGGCCACGCCGGCAAGCGCCTCCCCGTCCTGCCGTGTGTCAGCGACGTTCACACGTGACGCGCATCCATCCTCCCCTCCCCGACGCAGCAGCAGCAGCATCCCTGCTACCGCCGCCGCAACAACCGCCGCCGCCGCGACCCTCTTCCCGCGCCCGCTCGGAGCGCGGTCCCCGGATGGCTGCTTGTCGTGCCGGTCGACTCCGCGCTTCCAGGGCAGGCTGAGCCCCTTCCCGCGCCAGGTAAGACCCGGGAAGACGACGGGGGCCCGGCGGGGAGGGGGCTGCGATGCGGCGAGGCTGGCGTCCGGACCCCCGAGGGACCGCAGATCCTCCGCTGCGACGGGGGCGGGGACAGCGCACGGGACCCTCCAGGCCGGGAACTGCGACGGCAACGGCACTGCTGGACCCTCGGGCGGGCCCGCCGCTTCCCCGCCGGCTCCCTCCTCCCCTCCCCGCATTCAGCGCAGCGCAGCGGACGGCCTGACTTAGCGGAGCGGAGCGCTGGCAAGAAAGAGCCGGGCAGGGGCGGACGGGGCTCCTTGAGCCCTGGCAGGCAACGCGGGAGGACAGCCGCTGCCTACCCTGCTCCGCCGCCCCCGGCACCGCACTCTGTTCCCGGGGGAAGGTTGCAAGCGGCCGGAAAAACGCCAGGCTCCGAGATGCTCGCTGCGCTTTGCCGGCCGAGCCGCGATCCTCCGTTCCGTCGCCCGCCCGAGAAGTAGCGCCTCTCCGCCACCTTGTTGCTGCCGTCGCCGCCTCCCCACCGGCTACTAGGTAGGGCCCGGCCTGCGTCAGTGGCTCCGTGGAGTCCGACCTGAGGGAGGCGGCGCGCACCCGGCGCGATCTTACCGCCTTTGTGCCAGCTTGGAGTCCGGGATCTGCTAGGGGTGGAGGACGGGAACCAATTGAGTCCCACCATTTCGGGGACGTTGCCCTCTGTGACCCGCAGGGCAGCAATTTTGCCTACTCACTCCCACACTGTGCCCCCACCCCACCCCACCGGGCTGGGACTGGAACTGCCAGACTTCCTCCCCAGGCTAGAGAAATGCCTTGCCACTCCGGTTCCCCCCCCCCCCCGCGCCTGTTCTGCCGATCCCCAGCCTCCCTGGGCACCTCCCCTGGGGTCAGCCTACCTACCTGCGCCTGGTTTTTCTCCAGTCTGCGGGCCCACGCCCACCTTGGTGTCAAGAGAAGGGAAGGCGGGGTGGCCTCCCCCCTTCCTACTCCCTGGGCTGCTGCATCTGGGGAAGAGGGGGTTGCCTCATTGGGGGCTCTGTGCTGGCCCACCCTCTGATGCTTGGAGGCCAGCTGCCTGCCTGGGGGGAGCATGGATGGGGTTTCTTGTTTGATTCCCTCCCAGAGGGAGGGTGCACTTGGTGTTGTGGGCTGGATCCCAGAGTTCTTCCTCATTTGTTTGTCAATTATATACCACCAGCAGCCTCACTCACATCAAGTGATTGTGTGGCATTCAATAAATCTCCTGCAAAAACAAAAGCAATTAACACAGATAAAAACAAGAGTGTGAAATCACCCACTTCTCCCCTCCCTCTCCCTTTGTTTAATCCATCCATCTGAGTTCTCCTTCCCTTTGAGAAAGGGGAGAGGGCCCCACGGTTTGGAAGCCCCACAGGTGCATGGGATGCATCTCCCCGCATTAGCCCCAAACCCTCCATTTGGCTCATTGCCCTCCTTCCTGACTGGCTCTAGAAAGTGGCCGGAGGAAGCCAGTGCCAGGCCTGGTGGGCTCCAGGGTCCCCTTGCCCCCAGAGGCTGCCAGGTGCCAATGCTTGGAAGTGGCTAGGGAAGCCCCTTATCCCAGAGGCTGCCTGGTTCTCTTCACCACCACCATTTTGGCCTTCTGGGATCCAGCTGCTCCTATCTTGCTCCTGGAATTTCAGGGGTACCCATACCCCCCCCCCAGTCAATGCTTTTGGCTGGTGAGAGCAGATTCTCCTTTGGACAGCAATAGCTGAACAGGAGGAGGCCAGCCATGGTCAGGGGCAGATGCTTGTGCTTCCCCCCCTCCTCCCAACACTGCAGCCTCTGGAGATTCTGCTCCCCGCTTCCAGGCCCCCACTGCCCCCCAGCCCTACCCCCAAGAAGGCTGCGCCTTGCTGAGCAGAGGGGAATTCCTCAGGGAGCCCTTAGTTACACAACAGAACCGCTCTGGAAAATAGCAACTTCCACCCAGCGGGCGCCTCCTGCCTACCTACAACTCCCCTGAATTAACAGGCGGCTGACACCCTTGGCTGGCCAACCCATGATGGCTGGACTGGTCACAATGGCTTGAATCCCATCCAAGGCTACGTCTGAAAGGGGGACTTTCTCGAGCTTGCAAGAAGTGAGGCCATGGTGGCCTAATGCCAGCCTGAAGCCTGAGTGGGGTTTTGGAGGGGGGTGTTGTCCTCTGGGGCATTTGCCAAGGAAGGAGCAGCTCCTCAACATCTCATAGCCAACTGGCTCCAACAAGTGACAGCCGAGTCCGGTCCCCCCCTCCCCCCCCGGCTCCCCGTGCAATTCTGGTAGGAGACTGGCTCAAGCTGGGTCTGTGTGAGTTGTGTGTGTATAGTGTGTGTGGGGGGTCCTTTTCTGTTTGGTTGCCATGGCTGAATCCCCATTATTTCTCCCATCCCCCTTCTGCCAAGGTTCGGGGGGGGGGCGGCGTTTCCATTTGCTGGTGGGGAGATTTTGACGATGGTCCAAGAGGATGGAAATTCTTCCAGCAGCCCTGGAGGGTGGACATTGGGCTTCCTTCTGGGTTCTCCCACAACCTCCTTGTTGAGCAGACCATCAGGTTGACAGGAAACCCTCTATGGGAAAGATGGGCAATTAAGAAATATGATAAAGTAAATAAAGTAAACAGACAGATAAACAAACAAACAAACAATCTCCCCACCCTTTTATCCTGAAGAGGAAGGCCTCCCCTGAAGGGCCAGGGGCCAGGGAAGCTCCCGTTAAGCCAAGATGCAGTCACTCCATCTGGGACCAGTGCAACATTAGTCAATGGCCACTTCAGAGAGCTGGTTCAGTCTTGGCGGGTTGCCCCACTTAGTCGCTTGCCTCAGGCAATGTAGGGACGCAGCAGGGCCTGAGACCAAAGTGAATTCTACTTTCTTGTAAAGCTGCATTAACAGAATCCCACAAGTCCAAAAGTCCAGTCCCCCACCCCCACATTCTGCAGCTGGGCTGGGGGCTCTTTCCTCCACCACCTCCTCCTCCAGCCAGGGTGCAGCTGCTGCTCTGTCCTCTCCTCACTGCCCCTTCCCATCTTTCCCTCCACCACCCAAGTTCTTTCTGACCGTTATTTAGGCCCAAACTTGTCCCAAGGTCACGTGGGACAGACTTGGCCAGACCAGTCCTGCATACCAGGCCTCTTATTCCTGACCCGCCAGAGCATCTGGGGACTTGAATGGTCCATGCCCAATAGCTCCCCTGGGCCTCTGGGGTCTCAGGGCAGCTCTCTTGCCCGAGTCGGGGTAAGCTGCAGCTTTGACAATTCTCCTGGGAAACAGCCTGATCCTGGCCATGGAAGAAAATCCTTAGGAATCCCTGGGCCAGCCAGGCCTTGGTCCCAGGTGATCTCCACGGCCTGAGGAGCCTTCCTGGGGCACCAGTTTATGGATCGGTTTGGTGGATGCGGTGAGTGGCCCCCCAAAGAGGCCGTGGAGACCTTTTCCAGAGGTGAAGAGCCCTGTTTGCTTGCTTAGGAGCTGGCAAGTGGGTTCTGGCTGAGGGGGTGGTGGGTGGGGGCAGCACCAGTGTTAGCGTTCCAATTAGACCCTCCATACAATTCAGAAGTCCAAGACAAAGTCCATCCAAGTAAGCATTGATTAGAGAAGTCATGTTGGCACACCTGGAGAAAACCCAATCTGGATTCCACCCCCCCCTCCACACTGAAACACCCTGCCCCATTTAGTGAACTTCCCCTCACCTGGCCCAATCCGCCAACCTTCGGCCATTCCCCTCCAGGTGCCAGCCACTTGTCCTTGATCTCTAGGGGAAGAATGTTGCTTTGACTGTTGCTCCCTTTGCTATGCTCCCCTTCCTACAGTTTGCCCTTCCTCCATTGGGGTAGCCCTGAAAATCTGTCCCAAGGTGGATCCACGGCCGACAGCCAGTTGAGCAAGCAAATGCTTGGTCTTGCCCGGCTGGAGAGAAGGGCATGTGGGCCAGCCATTTGCTGACCTCCACCTGCAGCCCTGGCACCAGCAAGCCAAGCGTGCCACCTGCTCTCCAGGTGGGCCCTGCTTGGGGATGTGCTGTGCTCAGGCCCTCCGGAGGCTGCTGCTGTCACAGGCTTCCACTGGGGAGCCTTCGGCCCCAAAGGGCAGAGGCCCCTTGCCCCCACCACCCCGGGCATTACTCCAGCCCGAGTCCCCTGATGCCCTGGGGCTTGACAGGGCTCCTTGGGTGGGCAAGCAGGGAGAGGTCTGCCCTACTTCGGGGTACCAAAGATCCTTGTGGGCTTCCCCCACAGAGAGCTCCTTCTCTCCCCCCCCCATTCTCTTGTGGGTCAGGCCAATGATCTGCAGGAGTGGGCCCAGGTGGGTGGCTTCTGAGACAGGGAGGGTTCATGGGGGACTGGGGGGGCTCCCAATCAAAGGTGGGTATCCTCCAGTTCACTGTCGTGGACAGGAGAAGAGAGATGGTCGTTAAGCAGGGACTAACCTTGCTGTGCTGGTTAAAGAAAGTGTGGTCAGTTTGTGGTGAACAGTCCAGTCCAGAGGGCCCAAATCCCTAGCGCGGTTCGGGGGCTCAGCAGGGAGGGAGGTCGGCGAAACATCGGCTGGCAGTGCTTGGAGGACGATGCGGACGGTCTCCTCCCTCGGCTCCGCGGGGGAGGGGGGGAGGAGAGCCCCGCGCCG
Organism: Hydrophis major; assembly: GCA_033807585.1. Classification (NCBI taxonomy): domain Eukaryota; kingdom Metazoa; phylum Chordata; class Lepidosauria; order Squamata; family Elapidae; genus Hydrophis; species Hydrophis major. The sequence goes on from CM066328.1 coordinate 200,400, forward strand.
CCTTTGTTCCAGACGTCCCTCCCTTCCCTCCTGCTGGCCGCTGTGGAGGGGCAGGCGCTAAGGTGGCGGCGGCCCGCTGGAGAAAGATCCTGGACGGGGTTTTTCCTTCTGACCCGGGCAACACTGCTCGGCTTTGCCCCGGAGGGCAGGGCTTATGGCGTTCGCCGCGGACCTTTCTGGGCTGGGGATCGGTGCGGCGCCCACGGTGGGGCGAAGGTTTTGGGGACAGCCGTGCCTCGCCGCCCTCCCAGCCCAGCCTCTTCTGATCGGGAGCCCCTGCTCTGCCTTGTTCTCAGGCAGGGCTCGCGAGAGACTCCGATGCTTCTTCGTCTGGCTTGTGGCGACACTTGTCACCGCGCCGCGGCCCTCTTGGAAGCGCGCCCGCCGCAAAGGCCTTCTCTGACGCTGCTTCCCGCTGGGCTGCGAGCACCGCCGCGGGAAGGAGTGGGCGCGCGGCGGAGGCCGAGCCGGGAAGGGGCTTCGGAAAGCCTCCCTACCCGCTCCAGCTCCCCGGAGCCGCCCTCCTCGGGCCACTTCAACTGGGGCTAGAAACAGAACGGCCGATCCTATTAAAGGATGTTTCCTCCCCCCCAAGCCAGCCTGCTTCCTGCTTCCCCATGGATAGGCTGCTGGGGGCCGGCTCTGGGAGGGGGCTGCCAATAAGGGGAGGAGGTGAAATTTCCCAAGCAGAAATTCTTTTCCCCAATTTTATCCCTCACAGGTGGGAGGATTCCTGCCAATGTCCCTGAGACAGTCGGGATATTTAGCCTTGAATGAGGAAACCAAGGAGTTGGAAGGGGACATCCAGGTCAGCCCTCTGCTCAGTGACAGAATTCTGATGAAAGCCATCTGGTGCCTGTCCCCTCACTGGTTCCCCTGCCAAACACCTCTTATGGCCGGCCATATTTTCCAGTCCTTCCCTCCAAGTCTGCCTCTCCCTGGCTTGGAGGCCCGATTCTCCCCTCCATTCAGGGAGGTCTTGGCCTGGGCTGAAGTGTTTTTTTCTCCAGCCCTGAGGAACCTCTGCAGCTCCTTGCTCTCTGCTCCCAGAATTTGGCTTTTAGTCCAGGTTCATACCTGGAACTTTTCTCTGGATCCTGCAGGACAATGGACCGCTGGTAATTTGGAAATGACTTTCATTGATGTAAAGAAAAAATGGCCTCTGAGTTGTTGTTTTATGCAGCCACGTCATGTTGCCAGCTCCTTTTAGCTTCTAATAGTCCCTCTTCAGTGATCTCTTTGCCATTATTATTATTATCCCCAAGCCAGGAATCCTATCCGCCCCCCGGCTGTCTGATTTCTCTGTCCCCAATCGAAGACGCTGCATTTGTCTGCTAGGTGTCTTGTTTGTAAGCGATTTCTAAATTGTCCAGATCTGTTTTGGTTGTTGGCAGTCTTCCCCATCTTGTGCTACCTTCCGGGCTGCTCTGAGGCTGTGGCCAGACTGGTGAATGGCTGTGCCTTGACCCCAAGGCCTTAGCAATCAGGAGGAGAGCAGGTGGCCAATGCTGGAGCTTCCCTAGGGTTGCATTGGCCTGTGTTAGGGGCCCATCTGGGGCTTCATAAACGGCGGCCAACTTCAACTCTGTCCTCAGTTCTTTGCCCCAAAGGAAAGCCAACTGGACTGCTCTGCAAGATCATTGTAACCTCCCTAATTCAGCTGCCTCCTTCAACAAATGAGCAGCACAGCACCAGGGTTCTGGTGGTGCGGGATGCTTCTCTCCCGCTGAGATCAGCCTTCTTAGGAGACCCTCACCAACACATTGGACAGAAGGCAGATGCGCCCTCCAGAGGCCCCGAGAGCTCGCACAAGACCCGGAGGGTTTCCCAGCCACTCACAGCTCCTCAAGGCTCCGGCAGCAGGTCCTTCTACCCCTGACATTTAATTCCACCTCTCCCGGATTTGGGGGGCTTTCCTTGCTCTTTTTTTCAGCTGTGGAGCTGCACAATCAACACGGCCGGCCTCTCAGAAGCCAGGCAGGGCAACACACAATGAAAACAACCAAACCCTTAAAAAGGATCCGTCACCAACGGTCACAAAACATGAAACTCTCCTGCTAAAGCAGTCCAAGAGTCAGGACTCTAATCCCGACCGGGTTCAAAGTCCTCCTGCCTGATGCCTGGGAAGAAGCAGCCAGGACTCTGCAGTTTTCCCAAAGGCTCAGGGGGGCCGGATCAGAGCTCCCAGGGAGGGGCTCCCCCTGTCTTCTGCCCCTCTGAGGCACCAACAGGTGACAGGGACAGCAACCAAGCCTGGTCAAGCAGCCAGAAGCTGAACTCCCATGTCAGGGTGGGGGCTGCCTCACATGTAGAGCTCAATCCCCAGGAAGAGATGCAGGCAGCTCCCAGCACACGCAGAGGCTTCCAAAGACACCTCTCGGAGGGCTTGTCATTCTCCTTCGGGCCAAACGGTGGGTGGTTCAGTTCTGTTTCAAGGTACGTTTTCATTATATGGATGCTAATTGTCATTGGAGACTTGGTGTTTTGCATGCCCTGGTGTGGCTTCATGGTGGCCAGTTGAGAAGTCAAGAGAAATCCCAGAAGAAAGAAACACCAGGTCTTGAGGTTGTCGGTCCAGACACCTGGCAGAAAAGCAGAGGGGAAAGGGGGCACAGGAGGGTCGCTGGAGCTCCAGGTCCTTCCAGACGGCTGAGCTGAACCACCCGGCCAAGTGAGCTCAGAAGGGCGGAGCCCCCGAGTAGGATCAGCCTCTGGAGGAACATCTGGATGGATCCCACAAAGGGAAATCCTGGGAGTCTCCCTGCAGGGCCGAGCAGACTTTCCACGCATCCTCAAGCAGCCTTGGATGGAGGCCCTGGGCACTTGGCTTTCACGAGCGCCCGGACGGGGCTGGGGACTTTAAGTGAGCCATGGACGCATTTGGGGGGAAAGTCCTTGGTGTCGCACCTGGTAGGATGGGGTCTGAGCTGCCTCTCAGGGCGAAGGGGAGAGCCGTGAAAAGGGCTGTGCCAGGTCATCGGGAAGGGCTCTGGAAGGTGGCCGCCAGGACCGGACGATGCCTGTGGAAGGGTTGCCCCCAAAGGAAACCAGTAGAGACTGCAAAGACTGAGATTGATGGGGGGGGGGGGAACTGAGGCGCGAATCCAGGATGGATGAACCATCCTAGAGGGCAGCCGGTGGGTCACCAGCTAAATCACCTGAGCCAACAGCCCGACTCGGCTGCAGGAAAGGCAAGTGCCCATTGCCAGGCCTGGAGCCCGAACCTCCCTGGGAATGGAGCCCCCTCCCCCCGCCTTGCTCAAGGCCTTAGGCAGAGGCCGGAGGGCCTTTCCTCTTACATGAGGCAGAGGGTTAGGCTAGATGGCCTCAAGCTTCCTTCAAATGCTTCCCTTTGATTCTTCTCTCCCTCCCAAGGGCTTTGGGGATCCTGAAGGGAGCTCTGGGCAGAATCCTGAGGGGGGGGGGGGGCTTGGCCAAGGGATGAGGAGGCCCAGTGGCTGGAAGAGGCCTCTTCTCCAGGGCATGTCTTCCAAGGCCCCACCACCACCACCACAAGGGGACACTGATGCAATCCAGAGGAAACACTTCAGAGAAATTAACTCTGTGGGGGGTGACCTTTCCCCCCCCTTTCCTTCTCCCTCCTGTTGCAAAGAGACAAAAGGAAAAGGGGCTAGACTCAATGGGGCTTCCCTACAGGAGGAAGGGAAGAGGCCAGGTGGGTGGGCAGTGCCTGTCCCCAGGTGTGGGGGAGGGGCTCCATTGCAGACCTGCCTGCTCCTCCTTCCTGCTCCAGGGGGCCCCTGGAGCTGATCTTTCTGCCCCCCCCCTCCCCAAGCCCAGACCCTACGCTGCAGGGAACTTGGGGGCCAGTGCGGGGCCAGCTGCCCTCTTTGGTTTTGCTCAGTTTTCATCAGCCTTTCATGGGGGGGGGGGTTGCTGCTCCCTAAATGCTGCAGGAGAAGCAGCTTCTGCAGCCCCAACAATGCCCTGGAAATGCTCCTGTTCAGAGCCCGCCTGCTTTACCTCTGGCCAGGCGAGGCCTTTGCTCTAAGTCAAGGGGTAGAAGGGGTAAAAGTCAAGAGAAGGGAAATAATAACTTCCCTGAGTCCCAGGTGTGCAAGGTGTGCAAGGTGTGTGTGCAAGAGAGAGAGAAGAAATGCTAGAATCAGCTGAAACTCGGCACACCTGGGTAGGAGACCAAAGAAGATGTCTAAGGTCGGTAAGTGAGAAAGGAACAGCCATGCAGCCACGGGAAGAGGGAGGGGAGGCAGAGAGCCGCTGAGCCCAGATCCTCCCTCTGGGACCACTGAGCCCCCTCCCCCTCCTGAAAGGGAGCTGGCTCTGTGGGAGCCCTTCTCCCTGCCTTCAGCACTTGGCTGGGCGGGGGCTCCTCTGCCCCGGATGTTTAATGTCCTGCATTCGGGAGAAAGAGTTGGGACTGAGAGCCTCGGGGAGGGGGGGTCGGGGAGGGGGGGACATTTCTGGGAGCTCCACCTGCTGCCTGCCTGGGTTGACCATCCTTCTTCTTTCTCCCCCCGCCCAGGTGGGCAGCCGCTGACCCCTCCCCGCTGCCAGCCCGTCCAAGATGCCAGAGCAGAGCAACGACTACCGGGTGGTGGTCTTCGGGGCCGGGGGCGTGGGCAAGAGTTCGCTGGTGCTGCGCTTCGTCAAGGGCACCTTCCGGGACACCTACATCCCCACCATCGAGGATACCTACCGGCAGGTGATCAGCTGCGACAAGAGTGTCTGCACGCTGCAGATCACCGACACCACCGGCAGCCACCAATTCCCAGCCATGCAGCGCCTGTCCATCTCCAAGGGCCACGCCTTCATCCTGGTCTTCTCGGTCACCAGCCGGCAGTCCCTGGAGGAGCTGCGGCCCATCCACCAGCAGATCGTGCAGCTGAAGGGTGGCGGGGAGGCCTTCCCCATCATGCTGGTGGGCAACAAGTGCGACGAGACCCAGCGCGAGGTGCAGACGCTCGAGGGAGAGGCCGTGGCCAAGGAGTGGCAGTGCGCCTTCATGGAGACCTCGGCCAAGATGAACTACAATGTCAAGGAGCTCTTCCAGGAGCTGCTCAACCTGGAGAAGCGCCGCGACATGAGCCTCGGCATCGACGGGAAGCGTGCCAGCAAGCAGAAGCGGACAGAGAAGCTGAAGGGCAAGTGCAGCCTCATGTGAATGGCCGGCCGGCCAGCGGAAGGTGCCCCCCCCTTTCCTGCCACCCATCTGTCTGGCCGCCTCCGGCTCCTCCCACTCCTGTGGCCCGGCTCTCTTGGGGCTGCCCGGCCCCTGTGCAGCAGCAGCAGCAGCAGCAGCAGCGGACTCAGACTTGGGGGCTCAGCTAGGGAGCCCCCGGCATGAACCTCGGTGGGAAGAGAGGAGAGCTGAGCTGCTTCCACTCCAGGGGGATTCGCCTATTGGCCCCCCAGGCCTCGGACTGCCGGACGGGATGGGTGGAAGGTGCCCCCAGTGACTTCAGCCTAAGGAGGGAGAGCCAGCCGTCATCCAGCCTGCCCGCCCGCCGGCCGCCTGCAGCTGCAGAAGACTCCCGGCTTGTGGGGTGGCTGCAGCCCTCCAGCTCTGCGCAAACTCCTGGGGGCGGGAGGGAGGGGTTGGCTTGGCTCCCCCCCCACCCTTGCCAGACCCCAGCTGGCCTTTCCTTGTTTCATGGCCCAGGCGCTGCTGGTGGCCACTGAGGTAGTGCAGGGCCCCAAGGGAGGGGTCCACTGGGAGAGCCCCCCCTCCAGAAAAGGCCTCTCCCACTGCCCTGGTGCTCCAGGGCCTACAGGCCAGAAGTGGGGGCATCCCCAGGACTCCTGGCCCCACAGAAGTGGCAGCTCCTCCTTTCCCTCCCCTACCTGCCATGCCAGACAGTGAAGGGGCTGCTTATTGTGAGCCCCTCTCATAATCTATGCTTAATTTATGGGCCTGTTTCTGGGCCAAAGCAACCAGGGAGCTGGAGAGCCACAGCTGGCAAAGGGCTGTGACAGAGGAGGTGGTGTGCTGGGTGGCCACTCGGAAGCGGGTCCCCTCTGGCCAAGGAGGGGGGAGCTTGGGCCTCCCAGCCTGCATCTGCTGCAGACCCCAACAGCCCACCCCACGTCCCAATGGAAGGAGGAAAGCCTCGAAACGGCTGGTCAGGGGGCACCACAGCAAGAGCTCCTCCTCCTGCCCATCCCAAGAGCCCACAGGTAGAAGAAGAGGCTGGACAGCCCCCCCCCCCCGCTTGGAGGCCAGAGGGGCCCGGAGACGAAGGGCACCTTCCTCATTCCAACAATGCCCTGCAGGTCCCCTTCGACATGGCGCTTCACTTTTCTTTTTTAAAACTGCGGTGCAAGCAGTTGTGTTTCACAATTGTACAACCAGGACTGAAGGTGCACAGGCAGGGCCTGCCATGAAAAGGGTCAGTGGGTGTGTATGCCTCCTTGCGTAACACTGTGTGTGTGTGTGTGTGTACACATGGGGGAGGGGAAAGGCCCCCTCTTGCATTACTTTCTCCCCTGCCAGCTGCAGTTGGCTGGCATTCATCTTCCAGCCCCTTCCTCAACTGGCAACTTCCAGCAGCCATCAAGGCAGGTGGGGAGGGGGCAGAGCTGAGGGGATGCTCCACCCACCCAGAGGCTCGCTCTCTATTTGCAAACTTTTGCAAGATCTTGGGGGGGGGGGCAGTTGCAAGAGACCCTGGCCATTTTCTGAATTGTCCCCTTAGGCCAGCTGATGAGACCCGCAGGAGACTGACAGGAGGAGGCACTGCCTGGTCTGCCTCCTGGGCAGCGCTGGGCAGGACGGCACTTTGCTCCAGGCTGTGGTTTCCCCCACCCACTCAGGAAAGCTCTCAAACCACAGGGGGGGGGAATGGAGTGGGCAGAGGGCCTGGCTGTGCAGGAAAGGGGGCCTAGAGGACTCTGGTGCAGCCTGCCCTTCCTCGCCTCCTTGCCAGGGTTCTCCTCCTTGCCCACAGCTTTCCCTCGCTCCCTCCCTCTGTGGGGCGCAGAAAGAGATGGGTGGTAGCTGCTGCCCAGCCCCCTCCTCTCCCTGGGCTCTGGGCAGGGCAAGTGAGGCCTCCCTTTGGAGTGGAACGATCTGCAATTAGGTGGAAGGATGTAAGGCAACCGAGTTGGAAGGGATGCTGCTTCACAGTCGAGGAGTTCCTGGTCCATCTCCATCCTTTCCAAAGGGGCGAAGCACCCCAGAACCACCACAGAGAACTTCTCCCATGGACCACATGGGCTGTCAGCCCCCCCCCCCATTCCCTTGGCGCCTCAGACTGGTCTCTGGGGAGCACCGCTGGGACTGCCATCCCCTCCGCTGACCCTCCTGCCTTGCAGGCCTGCAGCCCCTCAGGGACCAAGGCTGGGAGCCTGCAAGGGAGCCACGGAGGATACTCAGAGAGAGCTGCATTTGGGGGGGGGCTGCTTGACCCCCCCCCACCCTCCAGAAATCAGATGGCTCCCCCGAGAGGGAGGCGGCCACGGTCGTGAGCTGCAGGAGGCACCCAGGATCCTGGGCTGCCGGGGTTAGGGTTAGCACACCGGGTGCCTGGCAGGCTCCCTTAGCGAAGCCACCTGGCCGGTTCTATTGGGGGCTTCCGACGGGAGGAGGGAAGCTGCTGGGGTGCAGCTGAAGCCCCCGTTGGGGGGGTGGAGAGCTCCCTCTAGCCCGAAAAGGCCATTTGCGGGGGGGGGGGGGTTTGGGGTTGGGGTTGGGAGCAGGCCGGGGCAGCCCTTCTCTCGCCCTTGAGGGAAGCAAGCGAGGCGGCGGCGGCGGTCTTGGGGTCGACCCCGGAGCCTCCTGAGGTTCCATGCCCCGACCGGCCAGGATGGGCCGCCCTCCGGCCGCCCGTGCACCCATCAGCTGCCCCCGTTGTGTGCGCGAGCTCCGAGGGCGCCTTCGGGGCCGGCGGAAAGGCTCGGACGTTCTCGCAGCTTGTGGGCCACCAGACTTGGCCGCAACCCCCGCTGAAGCCGTTCCTTCTGCCCCGCCCCGCGCCTCCCTGCCTCTTCGTGGATGTGAATGACCCCCCCCTCCCCCGCCAGCTGCTGCTGCTGCTGCTGCACCGAAGGCCAGGCGGGCGCGGAGCCTCTGCCGACTTGCGAGGCGCCCCCGACGCTCGGTCCGAGGGCCGGCAGGGGCTGCAATCTTCCAGCCCCGGCGGCAGCCATCCGTGGTGCTCCTGAATTTCCCAGCCGGGCGACGCTGCCTTGTAAATACGACCCTCCCAGTTAGTTTTCCTCTCCGCGGCCGGCATGACGATTCGAGCTACAGTGCAAAAAGGTTTTTTTTTTTTTTTTTATAGCGAACGAGAAACGCGCCCACCGACCCTCAAGACAAAGCGACTATATTATAATACCAATGTAACAATGAAACTGAGACGAACGGTACAATGTAGCCTTCATTTAGAAATAGTCTTCCTTGAATGAATAAACACGGATTTATCCCACCCGCTTCCCTATCGCTGATCTGATTCTTCAGGAGGGCCTGGCAGGGTGGAGTCTGACTCGGCTAAGCTCTTCCCGGGACCAGAACTGCCTACCGGACGAGGGACCGCCGCCCCCTTGAACCTCAGATCCCCTCAGCAGCCCTGGCAGGAGGCGGCTCTTCCCGCTCTGAGGGGGGGAGGGGGGAGAACGAGGGGGCTGGCCCACACCCGGGGACTTCTGCCTGACTAGTGAGACCGTTGCAGATGGCATCGTTGCCCCCTGCCCACCCTCGCCCCCAAACAGAGGCTCTCGGCTGCTAGATGGGCACGGGGGGGCACCTTGGCAAACTGCTCCCTGCACCTGCGTTCTGTCCTTCAAGTTCCAAGGATGGGTGGGTCCCCCCAGCCCCTCTGGCCGGCAGCCCCCCCCTCCGGGTATTTTCTCTGCCCTGCCGAGCTCCGATGCTCATCTGGTGCAGCCAAAGTGCGTCATGCCCGCCGTCGCCATGGAGACCAGCGGTTCCTCTGCATTTGAGCGAGGCTCCTGGAGACGTGCGATCGATGGCGAGGAAGAGGAATTCTCCCCCCACCACACGCGCCCCTGTGCCCCTCCGTCAGCAGATGGTGTGAGCGGGTGACGTCAGTTTCGGGGAGGGGGGGCGCCTCTGGTCTCTCCAGAGATGAGCCCAACCCGAAGAGAAGGAGGCAAACGGGTGGCAGTTCCCGGACACTTCGCTGTGGGATCTATGCCCTTGGACGGGGTACCACCAAGATACCTCAGGGGCAACACCGAGGCTCCCCATTTTCCTCGGGGGGGGGGTCAAGTCTGGTCCTTCCAGAGCTGGGCTGGGCTCCCCCCCCCATTTGCCCAAATGTTCCCAAAGCTTTCGCTGTGCAGCTCCTTCCCCCTCCTTGGGCGGCTGGAAGGGGTTTTTGGTTCCCCCTTCCCGGATAAAACCGCAGCTGCTCCGAACACAAAGTGCCAGCTGGACTCAGCCTCCCACCCAGGGCCAATCAGGGGAGCTGGTCCGGCGTCCCCTCCACCCCAAGCCTTGCGAGGGGCTGTTGCACAGAGATTGTGTGTGTGCTGCTCCTGGCCTCTCTGCATCCACACAGCCACCCGTGCTTGGCAAGGGGGAGTCCTGATGAAGGCTGAGAGAAGTGGGGGGGGGGGGCAGCCGAAGCAGTTGGCTTTGCCTGATCCGAAACTCTTTGTCTGGGTGAAACCTGGCCCAATGTCACAAGGAGGTGCCCCCACCCATGGGGGCCTGGGGTGGGGAAGCAAGATCATCCACTGTGGTTCTCTGTGCAGCATCTACGCACACAGAGCCTCAGCCCCAGAGGTGCTACAGTGCTGGAAGAGGCCAGCGGTGGGAGGGTCTTCTTGGGTCTCTGCTAGGAAATGCAACCTTTGGAGGTGGAAGTGCCAAGTGTCTCCCAGGACCCCCAACCCAGGGCAGGCAGGTCCCTCTTTGCCTCCTCCAGCTCCCAGGCTCTGCAGGCAACCTCTGGCCCTCCCTACCCATTCTGACTGCCAGGTCTGCGCTGCAAACCTCCGAGGATCTGGAGGGAACCAGAGCAGCCCCCCCTCCCATCCAATATGGGGCCCCTCGAAGCACTCATTCCTCCATGTGGCAGCCAATTCCACTGACTCCTCCATCTAATAAGCTCCCCCCCTCTGTCCGGAGGCTCATTCCTCCAAGGTGGGCAGAGGACAATATTTGAGCCCCTGCATCTCCCTGCTGGCTGCTCTTTAGCCTTTGGCCACTGACCGGCTCTCTCCCAGCCCAGCCCCTCTCCAGGTAAGGTTCTTCTCCCCCATCACATTCCTTCCATTTCAGTACCAACCATCCATCCAGGGAGTCTTTCTTTCTTTCTTTCTTTCTTTCTTTCTTTCTTTCTTTCTTTCTTTCTTTCTTTCTTTCTTTCTTTCTTTCTTTCTTTCTTCCTTCCTTCCTTCCTTCCTTCCTTCCTTCCTTCCTTTCCCCTTCTTCCCTCTCAGGTTTTGTAACCTGCCCAGTGTCTCCTCAGCCCCTTCAGCCAGCCCCCTCTTTTGCCCAGCTTCAGAGATGCCCCACATTGTCTCCCCGACAATCACACTGCTCTGATCTCCCGCACTGTGGCCCTCGAGGGCCCCCCCGGGACCTCCCCACTTGCTGGATGAGATGCATCCCCCCATCCAGCAATTTCTCCTCCTGGTGGCACGTTATGGGTGGCCCAGGCCTTTCGTGCCCGACAATCCCCGTTCCAGAGTTACTGGGGTGCCCAAGGCCTCCTGGCCAGCCTCCCTTCTTTGGCACCTGCCCTTTTCCCTCACCTGCTTGGGGCTGTCCTCATCACTGTCTGCCCCCCTCCCCAAACGTTCTGCATCCACGCTCCTTTTATTGGGGCCTTTGAAGTTAGGGTGCTACCGCAGAAGAAAGGCCAGATCAGGGGAAAGCCTTTGGGGGGGGGGGTCACTACAGGGTGGAAGGTCACTGTCACATTTCCACACGTTCAGATTTGCTGTGACTTGGATCCACACCTTTTGAGAGACAGGTAAAGGGGGAGGCAGGACAATGAAGGGATGCACTCCCACGATGGGAAAAATGAATCCGGCCAAGTCAGCGTCTCCCCTGAGGGAAGACTCCAGCAGCTCCTTCCTGCTTGGGGAAAGCGTCTCCGGGCCCATCCACACACAGGGAATTCGCACGGGGGCGTGGGGGGGGGGAAACTGACCGTGGGAAAGCAGACCTGGGCAGCCAATGAAGCGCAAGGCAGGTTCGAGGCTTTGCTCCCCTTCGGTCCAGGTGCGGCCGTAGTTGCGGACATCGCTCGGTGGGCATCACCTGTTGGCGAGCCTTCCTAGGGAGGGGCGGGCAACCTTTGGGAGGCTGACCTTCGACTGGGGCCCACCTCGCAGGGCTGTTGTAGCGAAAGGGGAGGGGCTCCTCCATTCCTCCGCCCAAGCTCGCCTTTCCCCGAGTCCCCCCCTCGACAGCCCTAATGCAGGGCCCGCCTCCCAACCTCGCCCCGCCCCTCCTGGCCAACCCGCTCTGAGGCGCTCGAGCGGGTTGGCCAGGCGAGCTGTCGGTCAGGCGCTCGGGGCCAGCGGCCTCGGCAGGGCTGCGTCGCGGGCAGAGCGGGAGGCGGCCGAGCTGCGGCGGCGGCGGCGGCGGCGGAGCCGGTGAGGCGGTCTGCGGGAGGGCGGCGGGCCGTGGGGGCCGGGAGGAGGGGTCTCTGGGCCCTGAGGAGTGGGGCTCCTCCTGCCCGGGTTGCTCCGATTCCCTCTGCCCGCCGTCCCTCAGCGCCGCTCGGCCGAAGGGTGGGCAGCTCCTGGCGGCCCCGGTGATCTGTTCTTGTCCCCTCCGCCTCGGGTTGCGCCCCTCCCCAGAAAGGCTAGACTCTTCCCGGCAGTCGCTTGTGGAACCCCGAGGCGCCCCCCGAGGAATCCCTCCCAGACCCTCCGGTTTGGCACGCACCCCCACCCCAAGTGCGGGTCTTCGAGCGGGCGAGAAGGTCCCCCGCCCGGCCCCCAGAAGAGAGGGGCGGCCCCGATGCTGCTGCCCAGGTCGGCCTCGCCTTTTCTGCAGCCTCGTCCCACGCCGGGCCCCATTTCAGCTGGGCGAGACCCCCGTCCTCTCCCGCCCTCGTGATCCCCCTCCCCGATTTTCCCTAAAGCCTTTCCAATCTGCCCTACTAAACCCCCCTCCTCGGGACTCTCCTGACTCTCCATGCGACGCTAAGGCGTTTGATGCCCCCCTCCCCTCAAGGACAGAATTGCTCAGTGTCACGTTCTCCCCCCCGCTTAGTCTGTTGGAAAGCCCTGTAGGCTGTGTCCCCCCCCCCCACACCTCTCTCCCCAGTCCCTGCTTGAATCCACCTCTGGGTAGCATCTCCCCTCTTCTCTAGCCGGACCCCCCCCCCCCAGTGTCTCGCTGAAGCCGCGGACCCTCTTCGAGGAGGTTCAAAAGGATGGGGCTGGAGGGAGGGGGGGTCTTCTTGGCCAGACCCCTTGGCCTCCCAAGTTTCTCTTCTCACCACCACCACCACCACCACCACCACCCCGCACCTCTTCTGGAGCTTTCTGTAATGTGAAGCTGTAGTGAAACAGATCCTCCCTTGTGGGGTGCCCCATTTGCTCCCATTAGGACTTTGCCTGCCCTGCTTGGTTTCTCACAGAAAGGGCCTCCCGGGGGACATCCAGCCGTTCCTCCCAGGCTCTATCTTGGCCAGAGACGGGAGGCTCTATAACCATCCATCATCACACAAACAGCAAAATTAGGTCCTTGTGTCCTGGTCTCTGCTGGATGTGCCATGAGGTTTTCATGAGTGCATCCCCACGCTTATGCCCCCCTCCCAATGCTTTCCTTCCAAGCTGAACCCTCCTGGATCTCTTTGCCCCAAGATTCCTGCCCCACGAAGCTCCTCTCGGCTCTCCTAAAACCCAGCAAGGCAGCGTGTGCGATTTCTGGCTCCTCGGATCTCAGAGCACGAATCTGCAGGTTGCGTGTTTGGGAAAGGAGGCATCCTGGAGGCCAATGGTAGGGAGTGGGCTGGCCTTGCGGGGAGGGGGAAGCCACACATTTTCGGGGTTGCTCTCCTCTCAAGGTTTGGTCAAGGATCTAGTCAAGGTGGGCTTTAGCTGTCTTTTGTGAAATACGAGTTTGAGGCCAAAGTCTTGTTCATGTTGTGCTTTGCCCCGCCTAGAATTAAGTTCGTGGCTGTGATGGGCAGTTTCCCTAAGCCTGTTTTGCCAGTGGCTCTCTTAGCCTGCCCTCACACACACACACACCCCCCGGAAAAGTTGCACGGGGGGGGGGGGGCGGGGAGGAAGCTGTGGGTGACCTGGGGAGGGAGGCTTCCTTTGCTCGCCCTGGAGAGAACTGCTACCGGATCTCAGGAAGGGAGGCTCCGAAGGGGTCTCCGGGAGCATCCCTGAGCCTTCCTCCTCTTTCTCCCTGCCTGAGGTGGCTGTCCGGGGATGGGACCCTCCTATCCCCAGCCTCCCTCTGACAAGAGCAGGGAGGAAGAAAAGCTTGGGGGGGGGGAGTCAATTTTGGCTCCCTCCTCCCCCTCCTCCTCCTAATGGAGCCCTTTCCTTTTGTGGCTCTGCTCCTCCCCCTCCAGGTAGCCTGCAGTCCTCTCAGGCACCTGGCTGTGACCCGCCCATCCTCCTGCCACCTGGGAGGGGTAGGGGGCACACGGCCCTGCTGGGTCCCAGGAAGGGGGAGGCTCTTCCTGAAGGTCTGGGGGGCCTTGGGGGCAGCCTGGAGTTTGCTAGCTCTGCACCCCAATCCCAAGGCTCTCCTGGGCTTTCAGGGGGTCCTGGCAGCTGAAGTGCCCCAGGAGGACTTGGGAGGAAGGCAAAGGCCCCCTTGCCCACATTCTGGATCCCAGGGAAGACCTGACAGGCCACGAGATCTTCTCCTGCCTTCCCAACGAGAGTGACAATGGGGTAGGGGGTTCTCCACTGTGGGCCTCCTGGGGTGCCCTGTTCCTTGCTGGGACAGGATCACGGCCAGGAACATCTTCAGGGCCGCTGCGAAGAATATTATAGGCGCCTGGCAGGAAAACTCCTCTAAGATCCCCCTGGAGTTTAGGGGAAGCGCCCGGAGGATGGTCTCGGGAGTTCTCTGGGATGAGCCCGGTGGTCCTCCAGGCTGGGGGTCAGCCAGGCCCCTCCTGGATTATTAAACCTGCCCAGGAGCAGCCTGTGGCTGGGCCCATGCAGTGGTCTTGGCTTACTCGGCAGCACTGGGTGGTACTTGTGCCAAGAGGCGGGGGGGGGTCATGCAGTTTACCGGCTGCCCCTGGACGAGGGGAGGAGCCCCAGTAGTCTCTCCACAGGTGGGCTGGGGCAGCAGACTCTGTGGGGCCGGCCTTCAAGGCCCCTTCAAGAGGCCACAGCTGGTCCAGACTATGGCACCCTGAGCCGTGGGAGGCAGCACCGCTGCCCTTCCGGGTGGCCTTCGAGTGCTGGGTCTCCTGAAGGACCGCCTGCCTTCCTTCTGCCTCTCAGACAGAGGCTCCATGAGCGTTTCCTGATTCGGAGGTTGCAGGCTGGCCAGAGTCTTACGGGCTCATCCACTCTCTCGTCCACTGTGCACGAATAAAGACGAGGGGAAAGAAGCTTTCTGACTCCGAGAGGCACCTGGAGACCAGCTGTCCCCAAGGGTCGCAGGGCACAGCTGAGGCCGGCAGAAGAGCTGCCGAAATTGGAGCCCAAGGACCCACCTTAGCGTGTGGCCGAGTCTTCCGTAGGTCGGCCAAGGGGGGCTCTTCTCACAGCTTTAGGGGTCAAGGAAGGCCCCCTCGGTCAGTCCCCAGGCCATGCTCTTGCACCTTCCCCCCCCCCCGCTCAGTGGGACGAGGCCACGGACAGGGCTGGCCGCTGAGGCCCCATTCTGGTCTGCAGCCCAGCTGTGTTGGGGCTCCTGGCCCCACTGCCCGGACGGCCAAGCCAGGGATTGGGGGTTTGGGCCTTGGGTTTTGCCTGGCATCTCTCCATGCCCTTCCTGATCTTCATTGGGGAGGCAGTCATGAATCCCTATCTGACAGAATGCCAACTTCTCTCCCAAGTGGTAAAATATTACAGCGTCAGGGATTTATTTCTTTTTTTATCAAAGTGGGCTTCCTTGAGGGGGATTGATAGGCAACGGATTCTGCCAGCTCTTGCAGGGCGATCTTGCCCTCTCTCCTTGGCTCCTTCTCTTGCCTCTGGCCGCCTGAGAATCTTGCAGAAACTGGCCTTTTGGAGCCTTTTGTTCCACGGGCTCCTCTGGAGCCGCTCCAGCAGCCTCTGGGTGACTGCAAAGAATCCAGGACAGCTTCCCATGAGCCATCAGGTTTTTCCCAAACCTGTCTTCCTCTGCGCTCAGGAAAACCTTCTTGTGTGTGTGTTTTTTGAACCGCTCACCCATCATCCAGACTGAGCCGAGAACAGGGAGTTTATGTGGCAGAGTGAAACAAAAGGCCCCTTCTTTCTGCAAAGGAAACTGGGGGCAGGGGGTGTTTCCTCCCCTTTCTAAGGTCACTTTGGTTTTGGACTCGTGTCAGAGTTGAGAAACTCATGGCCTCGATGAAAAGCCCCGGGTGGGAAAGCCTTTGTGGCCTGTGCACAGGGGCCCTGGCTGGCTGGCTGGCTGCTGGCTGCCACAGTGGGGGAGCGAGGTTAGCCAAGATCCGCAGCTGGTTCCCTTTCGGAGAATTGGCTTACTCCGGGTCTCTGCTCTGACCTGATTCGTTGGTCCCGTTCAAGGCAGGCAGCTGATTCTGCCCTTGGGCTCATCCTCCTGGAGGCCCCCCCCCTTGCAGTGGGGCTCCGTTCAGACTCCCTGACTAGCTCCCATTGGGAAATGGCGGGGGGGGGAGGCTGGGGGGGGGAGAGGGGGGCTCCAGAGATGTGGGCCTGAGCAGGTGGGGATGACACTCTGGAGGATCTCGCTTCCTCCCACTGGGCCGCCTCTGGGGAAAGGAAGGAAGGGAGGCTGGTTGGTTCTTTTTCTTTAATTATTTTTTTTATTTCTTATCTTTTAAAAACATCTCATTAGGTAAACAATGTGCTTCCCAGTTTTCACATTTCAATACAAACGTGGCCATAATTACAAGGGGCTGGTTGGCTCTTGTGGGCCCAGCCCAGGAGACGGGGGAGGCAGCAGCCACCAGGAGGGCTGGAGGGTCCTGGCCTTCTTCCCATCCGGAGGGCGTCCCCTGTGCCCCTTCCCACTCACGTGCTGCCCAGGGGCCTCCTTGGGAGGAGGGGGCACTGCCTCTTGCTCTGCTGGGGCAGGAGGGTCTCCTGCCGGTTGTCCCTTTGCCCTGAGCCGCTTCAGGGTTTCCGGGTAGCACAGGGTGCATCTCGGGGGCCCTCAAGCATTTTGCCCATTGGGGGCCCTTGCAGCCTGTCTGTGAAGAGACCCCTGGGCCACCGAGGGCAGAACTGTTCGGTTGGGCAGGGACGGGGATGATGGGGCTGTGGTGAGGAAACATGGGCAGTGGAGTGGAGGGAAAGCTGCCCAGATAGGCCAGCTGGGGAGGCCCGAAGAAGCTGGCTGTGCCCTTGCCCATCTCTCCCCTGCCACGGCCCCGGGAGAGGTTGAGTGAGCCCTACAGCTCTGCTAGGCGTGCCAGCCTCTGCCAGGCTTTAGCCAAAGGCGACCGCTCTCAAGAGAGCCCCCTCGGGAACTGCACAGCTGCTCCTTGGCTGGCTCTAGGGGAGCCCTTCTCTGGGGTTAGGCCAGAACAAGATCCCTTGTGTTGGGGGAGGCCTGGAAGGCTGCTTCACCACTCCCCTCCCAATGCTCAGAGGGGGGTGGGCAGCCCTAGAGACCTGTGCTAGGAGCCCCTCCCTCCCTTGAATAAGAATCCATCGATCCTGAGGGCTCCTTGCCCTGGCAGAGGACTGGTGGGCGTTGTAGTCCAAATTCTTGGAGGCGGCTTCTCTATAGCAGCAGCAATAGCACTTAGACTTATATATCGCTTTACACCGCTTTCCAGCCCTCTCTGAGCGGTTTACAGAGTTAGCCTCTTGCACCCCAACAATCTGGCTCCTCCTTTGACCCACCTCGGAAGGACGGAAGGCTGAGTCCACCTGGAGCCTGGTGGGATTCGAACTGCCAAATTGCAGCAGAAGCAGCCTGCAGTACCGCATTCTAACCATGGCGCCACCACTGCTCACCCCGGCCATAAACCCCCCTTAGCTGCTGCAGGTGAAGCCCAATCACTGAGATTAAGTGGTGGCCTTGGGCCACCTTCTTTTGTGTTGCTGACTCTGCCCAAGCCAGGGAGGTGTACTGATTCTTGGGAGACCCCTCCCCCAAATTGATTCCTGTCTGTTTTACTCTGGCCCTTCTAGGAAGGCAGCCTCTGCGGTGCCCTTGGAGTCAGAAGGAGGGGCTTCCTTGACAGGTAAGGCTCTGCCAGAGTCTCCCCACTGCATGCACCCCCTTGCTCACCCTCCTGATGGCGCCGCAAGGGGGCGGCCAAAGAGAGGAGTGGAGACAGCTGGAGGGCAGCCCGGAGGAGCCTAGGGCCACGAGGCCATGGGGCCAGTCCCACTGGGGGTGGGGGGTGGGGGCCTCTGGACTGAAGGAGAGGAAAGCATGTCCCGAATCCCTGTCTCCTGGCTCAGGGACAGCGACACCTGGCCACGGACCTCTTCCTCCGCCATGGACAGACGGCTGCTCCCTCAGAAGCACTTGGGGGCCTGTCAGAGGCCATGAGAATAACTTTGGGGGACAGGAGGGGGATCCAGGGTCTGAGCCCAGCAGAGGGGAGAGGAAGGGGCCCCTCCATAAAGCTCTGGAAAGTAAAGGCGGCGGTGGAGGAGCACTTTCAGGGTTGCCAGATTCTGCGGTAGCCTCAAAATAAAGCCAGCGGTTGCAGCTCACGGTTTGGGTTTCCACTCTGGACTATCTCGGGGGCTGACAGGCTGACAGGCTGGTCTTGGCCTCCGGCCTCCTGGCAAGCAAGGGAAGCCCCTGCTAAAACCTGCCCAGGCTTTCTGCCCTACAGCAGGGCTGGGCCCCTTGGGATGTGGGGCCTGCAGCCGTATCGATCTGCCAGCCGATACCAAGGGCCCTCGTTCTTCCCTTTATGGCTCTGGTGGTTCTACCGTATCCCGGTTTGTGTCCGATTTCCAGAGGGCTCTTGAGAGGGAGCCAGTGCAGGTAGAGGTAAGTCAATATTTCCACGGGTGGCTTGTAATAGGGACAAGGGACCATCATTGGGGTTTGTCTTGACCAGCGGCAGTTGGCCTTCTTGGCGGGAAATTTGGGGTTTCAAAGAAAATGGATGCGAAGCCATTAAAGGGATGGGGGCTTTGGGGCTTGTGAGGCGGTGGGTGTAAAACTCCTCCTTGGCTTCAGCTGTTACTCCAGCTGGTCTCCTTGTGCCTGCTTGATGATCCACAACCCCTCGGGGTGTGTGTGTGTGTGTTAAAGAAGCATCTTTGTGTGTGTGCTGTCCCAGCCAGTCTATGGGAATTGGATAGTTACTTAGGAATTATGAGCTGTCCCCTTAAGGGAATGCATCATGGTAAATGTAGTTAAGGTATCCTGGGAAATGTAGTTCATGTCACGTGGCCACATCTGTAATCCTGATTAGTCACTAAATTGACCCTCGATGGGTAGGAGGAGTTTCCTCACTTTTGCCTGAACTCCCTAACTCATGGGAGCTGCTTTCTATCGCTACGAGATGGGTTAGGATATAACCATCTTTTACTACAAGGCAGATATACAAAGGATTGGTCATTAAAGAAGAACTTCATCACAAACGTGAGTTATGAGGATACCTGATGAACCAATAAATGTAATTAGTTATGGACGTCTTGTTGAGTTATCTATCTGCATTGGTACAGCTTCAAATCCACCTCTGTGCAGAAGGCAGAAAAGTAAAAGATGAAGTCCTGAAACCCATCTGTATAAATATTTGGATTTGTGATAAAGCAAAGTAATATTGAAGCCAGGAGTGAATATGCAATGTTAATCTAAACCTGCATGTATCATCATCTCTCTCTCTCTCTTTGTAAGCATCAGATTTTTTTACATGCTGATTGGATGGTGGGAGGGGTTGGAATTCCCCCACATGCTACAAACAAAGAGAACCAGTAACCCCCCCACCTACCCCCTCTTCTTTCCTCAATTTGTCTTCTTGCTATCTCAAAGACTCCATTTGCATAACAAGTAGAGTCAGATATTTCCCAGCTCTCAAAAGGAAAACCAAACCTCTGTCTTTAAACCTTCTACAAATGCAGTGAGAGTCTCTGAGGAATCATGCCTGTATGTTTGTCGGTAAAACAAAGCTGATCTTCCTCTACTCCTCTGGCAAAGCAATAAAGAGGCCACAGTTATAAAAATTCCTCTGGCTGAGCCGACTCCAGAGCAATGGGCACATTCCTTCCCCCTGAAGAAAAACACTTAATCTAGTGTTTATCCATTGATGACCCCTTTTTTCAACCCTTATGAACAATTTAATCATTTAATTCAAATGTTCCAAGTTTAACTGCAACCTAAGAGACTCAAGCAGCCTACATTTCCATCTGGTGGTCAAGAAGAAATTTACAGTGAAGTTAAAGAATTCTTACCATTTTTTCCCCTTTTTTCAAGATTAGGCAGGAAATCCTCCCTCCTCTTTTCTCTTCCACAAAGAAGTGAGACCTAAGTTTCTCAAATATTGACCAGAGTGCTTCTCCAATGATAACCCCTTTTTGCAACTATTGTGCACCATTTAATCAACTTAATTCAAAGGTCCCAAGAGTAACTGAAACCTAACAGACCTTCTGCTGCCACCTTGTGAAGCAAGTGACAATTATAGGCATATTTCTGCGTTCAGCCCTCTGGTCTTCAAACTTCATGACACAACATCTAGTGCCCCCTTCTGTTGCAAGCTCACAACACACCCTAGAAGCAGCCATACTGTGTGCTGTGCTAGCATCACCAGACTCTGCAGTGCCACCTACGTGCTCAAGTATTAAATCCAGCAGCAATTCTACTTTCTGCTACCTGCTTGCAGTGCCCCCTAGTACAAAAAAAGAGAATTGCATAGAAAACCACTAAAATTTTCCAAAATTCTCCCTTTGCCAATTTGAAGCATGGCAACTTCCTCAGCCATGACAGATGTCTCTGATGTACCAGAAGACCTGAATCCTCCACTTACCCTTATCGTAAATGTGGAACCTGGTTCCCAACAACCGCCTTTAGATGTCCAACCCTCTGGAGAAGCCACAATACCTCAGAAGGCCTACAACCTCAGACAGCATGGGAAGCTTACCTCATTTGTGGCTTACCTTAACTGCGGTGACACGCTTCAGAGAGGATTGGGAAAGGCAGTATCTCCATCATGCAGACACATGGATGGAGCTGTTCAAGATCTGTGACACCCCCAAAAGCAAGTTGCCCCTTGAGAGCCTCTTCCTGATGCAGAGGGAGTTAGAGGAGCACCTCACATGGTGGAGAAACAGTGAAAATAAGCTTAAATACATACAGTCTAACCTGGAAGACCCAGAGTTCCGAGAACACATTCAATGCTTTGAGGAGGAGAACAAAGAATGCGAAGACAGCATTTGGGAAGGCAGAAACTCCCTCTAGGCTGCGATCTTCAATGCGCTTCAAAAGGAACAAGGGGCAAGGGAGAAGTCCACATCTGACATAGGTCTTCAATCACAAGCAGCTTCTTCCCACCATTCTAAGAAAGCCTCCACCCTCCATCCAAAACTGGCTAGATTGCAAGCAGGTTCTAGTGTCTCGTGCCAATTCTTTGCTGCTGGCTCTCACCATCCTTCCAGAACATCCTCCTGTCGTTGTGGCGCATCTAAGGCGTCCAAAGCAGCAAGTTACGCCGAATGGGCTGCAAAAGCTGAAGCTGCAGTAGCAGATGCAGAGCTATGTGCCACACAGGAGGTAACAGGCAGAAGGCGGCAATAACGGCTCAACAGGCCAGACAACAGGCAGAAATGGCCAACTGCAGACCAAATTGGAGTTGGCCGAATGGCAAAGAGATGCCGCAACAAAGACGGCAAGTGCTGCAGCAGGGCAGAAGATGGCCGACAACACCTCCCTCTAATTCACCCTCGAAGAATTGGGAGAAGAGAGCCCAGATACACGGGTCAAATCCTACGTGGATGAGCAGCTATTGCTACAAAACAAGCAGATGGAACTACCTCACATGCCTAGCAATCTCCCACAACCAGGGATGAATCTCAATCACAGACTCTACTCGTCAGTTATGCTACTGACGTTGTACAACCTAAAATACGAGATTCACTTCCTGCCATCAGCAAACCTTCCCCAACTGATGTTGTACGTACTAAGGTCCGAGATTCAACATCTCATGCCCTATTGGCTGAGCAACATAGCCCACCCGTGCTTACAATGACTTCTCGACAAATCGACATGTCATCAACGACAACTGCCACACTAAATTCATAGGCAGCAGCATTCCTGCCACAACCTCAATACCAATCCGGCTCCCAGGTACCACAAGTTAATCACGCCCAGCCTACACACCAGCGTGAGGCTTGACCATCGTCCCCAGTATGGGAGAACAACATCCTCTGTAAGTGCTGGGAGGAAGACTACAACCCTCAATTGACTGACAACTTGAACCCACCCTATGAGAATCCAGGGGGAGAACCCTCTACGTCAATACCTCCCCCCAACTCAGCAAATGCTGAAGATTACTGGAGAAACTTGGCTGTACAGAGTGGAAAGCTAAATTTGCACACCAACGGAGTTCGCAGATTCTCTGACAAGCCAAGCGGTGAGTATCTAGTATGGAAGAAACTTTTCCTGTGCCCCGTTAAGGTGGCACCCCTGAACCCCAATGAAATAATTGGACTACTTGATAGCATGGCTAGGGCCACAGTCTGCCGAAATAACAAGGGCACTTTTGGCATCCCAGTTAGACAACCTGGACGCTACCCTACGGTTATCATAGAAAAGGCTTGACGAACTGTATGGTGCTTCTGAGGACATAGAAGCAACACTCTTGGATAGCCTGTTGTTGTTTTCCTAAAATTCCTGTTGACAAGCCTTGCCGAATCATAGACCTCGCTAACATACCTGTCCAGCTGAGAACGGCACAATGGGATCCCAACTTACCAGGACTCGCCTGTCTCGATCACATCAACATGCAGAACAAGATTGTCCGAAAACTTCCACAGATGCTGATTGAAAAGCGGCTCCAGTTGTCTGACACCTTCATGGCCAAGGGTCACCATCGGTTTATTTCCTTCACACTTCTTGAAGAATTCGTGTCCCACCAGGCAACAGCGTGCAACACACACCGGGCCTGTGGACTCAGAGCTGTTAGTCCTCCTAATGACAGAAGATTATCTTAGTTTATAGTTAATTTTTTTCTTCTTTTATTGGTGGAATTTACAATTCCAGGCAGGGAGTGTGCTGTCCAGCCAGTCTATGGGAATTGGATAGTTACTTAGGAATTATGAGCTGTCCCCTTAAGGGAATGCATCATGGTAAATGTAGTTAAGGTATCCTGGGAAATGTAGTCCATATCAGTGACCACATCTGTAATCCTGATTAGTCACTAAATTGACCCTCAATGGGTAGGAGGAGTTTCCTCACTTTTGCCTGAACTCCCTAACTCATGGGAGCTGCTTTCTATCGCTACGAGATGGGTTAGGATATAACCATCTTTTACTACAAGGCAGATATACAAAGGATTGGTCATTAAAGAAGAACTTCGTCACAAACGTGAGTTATGAGGATACCTGATGAACCAATAAATGTAACTTGTTATGGGCATCTTGTTGAGTTATCTATCTGCATCTGTACAGCTTCAAATCCACCTCTGTGCAGAAGGCAGAAAAGTGGTGTGTGTATGTGTGAGTGTGATAGCTGGGGGGGGGGCTCAAACACAGTTAAATGTTTTCAGCTGCGTCTCGGCAGGAGATCTCTGGTTCTCCTCCTTTTGGAGCCGGTGACTTTGAGGCCCACGGAGAGTGTCCAGCCTTTGAGTGACTTCTGGGTGGGAGTGGGCTTCTGCCCAGGGCGATCTGTGCCATTCTTCGGCCTTTGCAGCCTTGTCCCAGGTGAGGTTTTCATTTGTTTTTCTGCATCTTGTACAGAGGTGGATACCTTTAACTACATTTACCATGATGCATTCCCTTAAGGGGACAGCTCATAATTCCTAAGTAACTATCCAATTCCCATAGACTGGCTGGACTGCGAACTCCCCGCCGCAAATTGTAAATCCCACTATTAAAAGAAAAAAAAACCATTAACTATAAACTAAGCTGTAAACAGTAGTACTATGAATAGCAGATAACTATATAACTACAATAAACAGTTAGCTATATAACTAAGAAAAACAGTCAACATTAATAAAGCATCAAACAAAGGAAAGCATGCAAAGCATGTGAGGTTCAATCTTCAAGTTCGGCCTCTTGGTGCAAGTCTGCTGTTCACCTCTGGTGGCCTTTTAGGGTGTACAGGTACTCTTGGCGGCAAAGGTCTGGTGGTTGCTTCCGGTGGTCTTTTACAGTGGACTGGTACTCTTGGTACCAATCGTGAAAGTCTGGTGGTCGCTTCCAGTGGTCTTTCAGGGTTGGAATGGTACTCTTGCTTCCACAGTGTCAAAGGGTGTCGGGAAGCTGTTGCAAAGGGTGTTGCGGAGGCATATGCCTGTGTAGAGTGTCTTAGTGGACATCTGGTGGTTGTTGGTGGCCGTTTAGGCTGTCCTAGAGCAAGTGCACTGATTGCCAGTGGCCTTTTAGTCTGGAACGGCATTCTTGTTTTTGATGGTGTTAAATGGCGTCGGAAGGCTGTTGGAATGGGTAGTGCTAAGGCATTTGCCTGGGTTGGAGCCTGCATCCAATCATCACTGACAATTCCTACGATCCCCCATCCTAGTGGAGATTTGATGAACACTAAACCGTCGGCAGGGCCACCAACTGACTCAGAGAAGAGAAAGGCGTGTGGGGCATTATTTCCCAGCAAGAGTAGGATCTCAGCCTCTGGATCTAGAGCAGGAAAGTGATGAGCCAGGTGCTGTAGGTGAGGCATGCTACTTATGACCTCAGGTGTTGCGATCTGACTGTGGGTGTTCAGCACCTCATCACATTCAAATAAGGGCAGTAGTGGGAACCCGGAACTTCCATCCAATGACTCTATGCATAATCCAGTAGCTCTCCTCTCTGCCGTGCTTCTTGGTCCATGGCACACTGATACAGTGAAGGGAAGTTTGTTCTGTTGCATCTCAAAGAGGTCGAAGAATGCAGGTCTGGCCAGGGTGCAGGTGCTTTGAGTGTCTATCCACACGTGCATTTTCACAGCATCTTCAGGGTATCCTTCAGGGTACACTTTAGCTAAACAGATGGGAAGACACAAATGAGAGCACGGTGAGTTGGCGTGCAGTGCTGCGCAGTTGACACTCATCCTTGGTTTTGGTTGCGGTTTGGCAGTCTGCTGAGATGACCTGTATGCTTCTGTTTTACGTTGAGGCTCCTTGTCCAAAGGAGGGCTACAAGATATCTGCAGTGGCGGCTCAGAATCTGGGTGCAGCGGGGTCTGGTGCTGGTCACTAGTGCAAAAGTCACATTGCAACTTGGCTGTGCAGAACTTTGATGGGTGTTTGAATTCGCAACATTTGTAGCAGTATTGGTACGCCCTTAGCAAGTGTTTTTGTTGGGTCACTGATTTTGCTGTATACCTGATGCAAATATTCAGCGAGTGACAAGTGTAGTGTTTGGACAAAACTGTATTCTCCTTGTGTTCAGAGATCTAACTTGGGTTGTATCTGATGAGTCCTCTCCCTGTGTGTGGATGAGGAGTCGATCTTGGTTTTATGGACAACCATGAAGGGTCTTTCCCTGGTAGTGTGAATAGGGCCTGAGAGTGATATATGGTTGCTATTGTATTTTCTGTTATTAGGAGGACTAACAGCTCTGAGTCCATGGGCCCAGTGTGTGTTGGGACATGAATTCTTCAAGAAGTGTGAAGGGAATAAACCAATGGTGACCCTTGGCCATGAAGGTGTCAGACAACTGGAGCCACTTTTCAATTAGCACCTGTGGAAGTTTTTGGACAATTTTGTTCAGCATGTTGACGTGATCGAGACAGGCGAGTCCTGGTAAATTGGGATCCCGTTGTGCCGTTCTCAGCTGGACAAGTATGTTAGCGAGGTCTATGATTCGGCGAGGCTTGTCAATAGGAATTTTAGGAAAACTGTTGAGGCTACCCAAGAGTGTTGCTTCTACGTTCTTGGAAGTGCCATACAGTTCGCCAAGCTTTTTCCATGATAACTGTAGGGCAGCGGCCGGGTCGTCTAAGTGGGATGATAAAAGTTCCCTAAGTATTTCGGCAGACTGTGGCCCTAGCCATGCTATCAAGTGTCCGATTATTTCATTGGGGTTCAGGAGTGCCATCTTAACGGGGCACAGGAAAAGTTTCTTCCATACTAGATACTCACCGCCTGGCTTGTCAGAGAATCTGCGAACTCCGTTGGTGTGCAAATTTAGCTTTCCACTCTGTACAGCCAAGTTTCTCCAGTAATCTTCAGCATTTGCTGAGTTGTGGGGAGGTATTGACGTAGAGGGTTCTCCCCCTGGATTCTCATAGGGTGGGTTCGAGTTGTAAGTCAATTAAGGGCTGTAGTCTTCCTCCCAGTACTTATGGAGGATGTCATTCTCCCATACTGGGGACGATGGTCGGGCATCATGCTGCTGTGTAGGCTGGGCACGGTTACCTTGTGGTGCCTGGGAGCCGGATTGGTATTGAGGTTGTGGCAGGAACACTGCTGCCTCTGGATTGAGTTTGGCAGTTGTCATTGATGACATGTCAACTCGTTGAGAAGTCATTGTAAGCACTGATGGGCTACATTGCTTGGCCAGCAGGGCGTGAGACATTGGAGCAGTGTTGTTGATTCTGGGAAGAGAATCTCAGACTTTATTACGTACAACATCAGTTGGGGAAGGTTTGCTGTTGGTAGGAAGTGAATCTCGTACTTTAGTTTGTACAATGTCAGATGCATAACTGACGTGTAAAGTCTGTGGTTGAGATTCATCCCAGTGCTTCCCTGGTTGTGGGAGACTGCTAGGCAAATGAGGCAGTTCCATCTGCTCACTTAGAAGTGAGTGCTGCTCATCCGCGTAGGCCTTGACCCGTGTATCTGGGCTCTCTTTTCCCAAGTCTTCGAGGTTGAAGTTGAGGGAGGCAGCGTTGGCTACCTTCTGCCATGCTGTGGCCTGTGCTGTTTTCACTGCCATCTCTCTTTGTGGTTTAAGTAACTTGATTTGGGCCTGAGTTTTGGCCATTTCTGCTTTCTGTTGTATCACCTCTGTCATAATACATAAATCTGCCTCTGCTGCTGCAGCTTCAACTTGGGCTTCTACAGCTCTTTTGGCATAACTTGCTGCTTTGGAGGCCTTAGATGCGCCACTGCGATGGGAGGATGCTCTGGAAAGATGGTGAGAGCCAGCAGCAGAGAATTGGTGCGAGACACTGGAAGCTGCTTGTGATCTAGCCAGTTTGGGATGGAGGGAGGAGGCTTTCTTTGAGTGGTGTGAAGAAGCTGCTTGTGATTGAAGATCTCTGTCGGATGTGGTCTTCTCCCTCAGTATTTGCTCCTTCTGTAGTGCAACGAGGAGCGTGGCCTGGAGGGAGTTTCTGCCTTCCCGAACACTGTCTTCATGTTCTTTGTTCACTTCCTCAAAGCAATGAATGTGTTCCTGGAACTCTGGGTCTTCCAGGTTCAACTGTATGTATTTAAGCTTATTTTCACTGTCTCTCCATTGTGCGAGGTGCTTCTCTAACTCCCTCTGCATCAGGAAGAGGCTCTTGAGGGGCAAGTTGCTTTTGGGGATGTCACAGATCTTGAACAGCTCCATCCATGCCTCTGCATGATGGAGATACTGCCTTTCCCAATCCTCTCTGAAGCGTGTCACCGCAGGTAAGGTAAGCCACAGGTGAGGTAAGCTTCCTATGCCATCTGAGGTCATAGGCCTTCTGAGGTATTGCGGCTTCTCCAGAGGGTTGCATATTTAAAACTGGGTTTCGGGAATCAGGCTCCACATTTGCAACAATGGTGGGTGGAGGAATCGGGTCTTCTGGTACATCAGAGACATCTGTCATGGCTGAGGAAGTTGCCATGCTTCAAATCAGCAAAGGAGAATTTTGGAAAATTTTAGTGGTTTCTGTGCAATTCCCTTTTTTTGTACTAGGGAGTGCTGCAAGCAGGTAGCAGAAAGTAGAATTGCTGTTTGATTTAATACTTGAGCACATAAGTGGCACTGCAGAGTGGCGATGCTCGCACAGCACACAATATGGCTGCTTCTAGGGTGTGTTGTGAGCTTGTGACAGAAGGGGGCACTAGAGATTGCATTGTGAAGTTTGAAGACTAGAGGGCTGAATGCAGAAATATGCCTCTAATTGTCGCTTGCTTCACAAGGTGAGAGCAGAAGGTCAAGAAGACGCTGTTGCTACACCCATGTTAGGTTGCAGTTACTCTTGGGACATTTGAATTAAGTTGATTAAATGGTGCACAATAGCTGCAAAAAGAGATTGTCAATGCAAACACATATTGGAAAACTCAGGGAGATTTTTCTTTGAGCTCCAGAAGTTGCAGTGGGCTGAAGAGAAAAAGAGGGGGGGACTTCCTTGCCCACTCTTGAAAAAAGGAAAAAAAATGGTAAGAATTCTTTAACTTCACTGTAAATGTTTTCTTGACCACCAGATGGGGATGTAGGCTGCTTTACCAAGATGTGATGTTGACTGTTAGGAGAGGGGTGGTTTGGTCCCAGAGGTATTTATTCCGTACTCGATGGAAGAGAAATTCATCAAACAAGTAAAACAGTTCAAAGGGTTATATGCAATGTGTCTTGTTATACTTAAATTTCTCCAGCATAGAAATAAGATGGCCAAATTCTATGCATCGTGAGGAAAAGGAAACTGTTCTTTGTTCACATAGCTTACTTGCTGTACCTTTAATTTTTAGCCCCAATAAAACCAGAGAAGGTTTTACAGCCAGTTATAAATGACTGGAGGCCTCATGGCAAACGCTTGGGAAAGATAGAGAAAAACACCTCCTTTGTCTTTACTCCAAGACACAAGCTAGTTTGCTAAATTGGCTTTCTTTGCATTAGCTCAGGGAGAGATGAAATAAAGGAAGCTGCTTGTCTGTCCCTTGAAAGATGGGAAGTTTGCTTTCCCTCTTGTTATGTAAAATGAGTCTTTGAAATAGCAGGAAGACGAGTTGAGCAGAGAAGAGGGGTGGGTGGGTTAGAAAGTTCTCTTTGTTTGTAACGTGGAGAAATTCCAACCCCTCCCACCCTCCAACCAGCATGTAAAAAATTCCGATGCTCACAGAGAAAGAGAGAGGATGATACATACAGGTTTAGATTAACATTACATATTCACTCCTGGCTTCAATATTACTTTGCTTTATCACAAATCCAAATTAACAATCTTTATATTGATGGGCCTCAGGAGATCATCTTTTATTTTTCTGTATCCTGTACAGAGGTGGATTTGTAAACTGTACAGATGCAGATTGATAACTGAACAAGACTTCCATAACAAAGTACATTTACTAGTTCATCAGGTATCCTCATAACTCACGTTTGTGATGAAGTTCTTCTTTAATGACCAATCCTTTGTATATCTGCCTTGTAGTAAAAGATGGTTATATCCTAACCCATCTCGTAGCGATAGAAAGCAGCTCCCATGAATTAGAGAGTTCAGGCACCTCCCCCAACCCTTCGAGTGTCAATTTAGTGACCAATCAGGATTACAGATGTGGCCATGTGACATGAACTACATTTCCCAGGATTCCTTAACTACATTTACTATGATGCATTCCCTTAAGGGGACAGCTCATAATTCCTAAGTAACTATCCAATTCCCATAGACTGGCTGGAATGCTTCTTCGATTTATGCCACATTCTGCTCTCCCTTTGAGAAGCATCCCCCCCCCCGGTTCTCCCCGTAAAGGCTGCCCTTGTTTCTTCTCATACAAAAGACCCCCCCATTGGAAAGGAGCCAGTTTCCCCTTCAGACTGGCGCCATCAGAGCAGGGCTGCTGAAGGGGTGGGGGGCAGCCCATGTCTTGTCTTGTTGAAGCTGAGAGCAGTTGACTTCCTTCAGCTGGGCGCTCATTGGGAGGGGGGCATCTCAGCCTGAGAGGGAGCTAATTTGTAATGGGCGGGGGGGGGCACTGCAAGAGAGACGTGCATGTCTGTAAGACCTGTGGCACCAGGGGGCGCTGCACACCCGTGCCTCTCCAGCCAGGTGGCTTTTCTACCCTCCAAGGGTGTGTGTGTGTGTGTGTGTTGGTTTGCTGGCTCTCCACACGTATGCGCCACCTCTGAGCCCCCTGCCAGACCTTTTGGCTTTTCCCACAGAAACCCGCAAGAGTGGCGGTAACTCCTGCACAGAAGTCTCCCCTCTGGGCA
This sequence comes from Hydrophis major, assembly GCA_033807585.1. NCBI lineage: Eukaryota > Metazoa > Chordata > Lepidosauria > Squamata > Elapidae > Hydrophis > Hydrophis major. The sequence goes on from CM066328.1 coordinate 229,671, forward strand.
CGGCAAAACAAAGGGAGCGATTCCAGTCCACTCTGAAGCCCCTGTTCCACCCACCCAAGACTCAAAGGAGCGTTCCCGGGTGGGGGCTGCCTTAGGATCAGTGGTGGGATTTCAATTGTTTTCACGACCGGTTCTGTGGGCGTGGCTTGGTGGGCGTGGCAGGGGAAGGAGACTATGAAATGTACAGTCAAAGGTGCCATTGGCTGGTTCTCCGAACTATGCAAAATTTCCACTCCCCAGAACTGGTCAGAACCTGCTGAAGACCAACTCTGCTTAGGACCCAACTGCCTGCAGGGGAAAATGGGTTTTCAGGAACAGCATCCAAAGTTTGACAAGAAAATGGAAAAAAAGGTAGAATTGGCTGGTTTGGGGGAAAGCAGATTTGCTTCTGGGGAGTCTGGGAGCAGCAGCAGCTCCACCGGAGGAAAATGTCTGTGCCTGCAAGGAGACCGGGGGGGGGGGGGACGGGGACGGGGGGGGGACGGGACGCAGCAGCTGCTGAAGGAGGAGGAGCCCCTGCCAAAGCCCCCTGCCCTGGCTGCTTTCCCCACGTGGGCACATGGGAGGGACAGTGCTGGGGTTGGCATGACTTGTTGAGGGCAGCTTGCAGACCCCTTGAAGCAAGAGGGGCCCCCATTCGCTTCCCCGAGGCCCCTGGCCCCACCTTAGCCGGCTCCCACCTCTTGCCCTCCTGCTGGGTCTGAGCTCAGGTGGGCATCTCGGGGGGGGGGGGGGGGGAGGGGAGGTCCTCAGGGCTGCTGCGTCTGTTTGGCAGCAAAGCCACCATTAAAAATAGAAGAAGGGGAGGGGGAGGGGCTGGCTGGGAGGTCACGACATCCTTTCTTTGGGGAAGAGCCACTTAAGACGGAGAAAGGGGAGAAATCGAATTACAGAGGCCGAATCCGTCAGCTGAGTTTGAGTAGCGAGATCTGACCTGTGCTTCTCCCTTGCAAAGGCTGTGGAGGATGGGAATTGTAGGCCAACACTCTGGGAAAGGTGGTTCTGGCAGTGCCTCCCAGCTTCTCCCCTTTCCTCTACAGGCCTTTCCCCAAATACCTTGAGGGCAAGCAAGGGGGTGCCAGATTTCCTTGGTGCCAGGCTGCTGTCTCCCCCCACCCCTGAGCCTGGCCTGGCTGCTTGGGGGGCCCCTGCAGCTGTACCTACATCCCCCCACCTGGGGGGACAGCATGGGGGGATCTCTGGCCTAGGCAAGAGAGACCCTGCTTGCCTTAATTGCTGGAATTTCTCTCGGCGGCTCTGGGTGTGAGCAGGAAGGCCCCCCCCCCCGTTTCCCTTCTCCCACCCAAAGCTGGGAGTTTCTGTGGAAAAGCCCCTGTCAGCCCAGCCCAGCCCGGCTCTCAGAGATGCCCTGTAGGGCCATTCCTGGGGCCCCTGAGTGGCGGCTGGGGGCCTCGGCTTGCAGAGGCCTCAGGGGAGGCCAGGCCTGGGGCTTGGTCCTGTCTGCTGAAGTCGGGTGTGGGTGAAGCAGAAGGGATGGGGGGGGCACATCTGACCAGGAGGTGGTTTCCCTGGCCAGGAGATGCTCTCCAGAGGGGGGGGGGATGGATCCTCTGTCCTCAGAGGCAGCCCCTTCCGGGCAGGGGCTGTTCCTCCCCTTTGGGACAGGTGAGGAGAGCCCCCTTCCCTCAGCTGGGGCGCAGGAGGACCCTGTCCCCACAAGCCATGATGCCCCCCGCAGGCTGCTGGGAGTCCCGGGTTGGAGGCCTCTGCCCAGCGGGAGGTGCCAACAGTCCTTTCCTGGCTGGGCAGAGGAGGTGGTGGTGGAGGTGCTGCCATGTCCTAGCCAGGCTGAGCCGGTTGGGTCAGCCCTTGGCAGAGGCTCTGGGCAGAGGCCACAGGAGGCACCCTGGGTCTCTGCTGGTTGGACTCGGCCCTGGGATGCCCTTCCTGGGCTTCTGGCTGGGCACACTTGGCAACCAGACCCCTTCCAAGAGCTGCTGGCACTGGGGGCCAGTTGGTGACTTCAGGCCTGCGGAAGGCTGGCTGCGACTCGCCCTGGCTGAGTCTTTCAGAAGGAGCTGGGTAGCCGATGGTTTTGTGCAGGGCCTGGTCCTGCAACTCCTGGCCAGGGAGGCTCAGCTGCCATGTGTGAGTGTGTGTGTGTATGGGGGAGCGATTCCACCCGTGAGGCGCCTGGAAGGAGCCGCTTCCTGGTGTTTGTGTGCAGCAGCTGCCAGAGTGGAGAGCAGCTTCTCTGGCCTTGCTTGGCGTGTCACCTGGCAGGAAAGACTGGCCAGCCGGTCGGAGGGTAAACAGTTTCTCTCTGCTCTGCCAGGACGCCCTGAGTGCCCAGGCGAGTGGAGCTTTTGCCTCTGACTCAGAAAACGGCCAGTTGGTTGGCTTTGCTCCCCGCCTGAGGGCGGCTGCTCCCTTTGCCAGCTGCCAGGGAACCCCCTTGTGCCGCTCTGCGGATGGAGCAGGGCCTGGGCTGGAGATTTTGGGGCCGAAGGAAAACAAGCAGGGTGAAGGATGGAGCCCCTCACTGTGCACCAGGGGAGAGGGGGGGAAGGGCAAAGGTGAGGATTTGAAGGAGAAGCTTCCTTTGCTCCGGAGATGCCACTGGGAGGGTTGCTCACCCTCCTGCCTGGCATTCTGCAGGGCCTCTCCGCCAGGTGGAGGGGGCACCATGCCCAGGGCTCTGAGCTGTGCCAGGGGGCTGCTGGGGCCGTCAGTCATGGCTGGTCCTCCCCCCCCCCCCCCAGCTCTCCTCTTATCATGTCCCCGAGCAGCAACGAAAGGGTGAGCGGGCTGCCGCCTGGCATTTGGCCCAGGGCCTCTCCCTCTGGCCTGGCTCAGAGGTGCCCGTGGCTGTCCTCAGCTGCTGCCTGCATCCTTCCATGCATGAGGGGGCAGGGGAGTCCCAACAGCCCCCTTCCCAGAAGGTTGGCCGAGCAAGCAGGTCCTGGCTTCTGCCAGCCTCGGTGGCGTCTCTTGCGGCCTCATTGGCACCCAGAGCCTTTCAAGGAAACGCAGGTTTGCCTGGGGGAAGGTGGAAGGGGATTCCCCCCCCAACTCTGGTCCAGGAAGACCCCCCCCCGGGCGGATCTCCGGACTGAGAGGCAGGAAGAGGGAGCTTCTGTCTTGCAGCTCTGCAGAACCAGGCAGCCATGATTGTCTTCTGCGGCTCTTGGGCTTTGGCTGCATCGATGGAGGCTTTGCTCCCCAGGTTCCCCTTGTCCCTTTCGGCTGGGGGTGGGGGCAGAGCCCCTTCTTCTCCCAAGGCCCAGAGGGTGCTGCAGCTGGGGAGACCCCAGGCAGAGCCCTCCTGGGGAACTCTGGGAATCTCTCCTTACAGAACCCCCAGAGAGGGTCTGTGTCGTGTCCCCCCCCCAAAAAAGGAGAGGCCTCCTCCCCTCTTGGCCAATGGAGGGCCGAGACCCTGAGCAGCTGCTGCCTCCCTGGACCCTCCTTTGTCGGGGGGGGGGGGGATTCAGGCCGAGGGAGGAAGGGAGGGTGAGGGAGGGTTAGAGCAGACCATTTCCTGGGCGGTGGGGCCCCCTTTCCCTCAGCTGGCTCTGCAGGAGAGGCACCCCCGCCTCAGGATTCTCCCATGAATGCCCCCCCTCCCGTTGGTGTCCTGCTCACCCGAGGGCAGTTGGGAGCTTTGCCGAGCAGAAAGCCTCCCTTTTCTTTGGGGGGTGAGATAGATTCTGAGGAAGCTGGAAAAAGTGAAGCAGGCAGGCAGATCAGCTGAGCTGCCCTCAGTTCTGCTTTGGGGGGGGGGAGAAGCAGCCCCCGCTCTCTGGGCCTGGCCCTTGCAAGCTGCAGGGACCCCCGAGGGACCCCGGATGGGCCAGGGGCCCCAGCCCCTCCTGCTCAAAACCATGGGGTGGGTGGGTGAGGTTTTCTCCCTCCTTCTGGGGCCTCCGACCCTCCCGTTTGAAGAACAAATGTCCGGAAATCGGTCGCCCTCCCATTTCCCCAGAAAACAGGGCAGGGCTTCAACCCCCCTCCCCCCCATGGATGCCAGAGTGAGTGGCCGTCTGGGGGTCCACAGGGTGGGGAAAGGGAAGAGGCCCAGCCGCCTCCTTCCCCGGCTGCCAGTGGAGGTCCTTTGGGCCACTAGGTGGCAGCAGCGCCTCGGGTCCACTGGGCGGCCTGGGCTTGGTGCCCAGCCCAGTCTCGAGTCTGCTTGGCAGAGTCGGTTCCTTCTGCTGCGCTGGGGGGGGGGGGGGGCTTTCTGGGCCAAACAGATCAGTGGGGAGGGCCTGGCCCTGCAGATGCTCCTTCCCTGCTGGGGAGGCTGGGTGCTGGCAGGGTGGCCCCTCCACGGCCCTTGCTTGCCAGTCCAGGGCACGGCTCCCTTCTGCCCTGCCAGCCCAGCAGGGGCCCCCTTGGGCCATGCAGGAGCCCCCCTCCACAGGGGGTGAAGCCCAGATGAGGCCGTGGGGGCACTTGGGCCGGCCCTCTGGGAGTGGGGCTCTCATGGGGGGGGAGGCCGTCCCCCTGTTTGCATAGCAGCTCAACAAGGCAGGAGGGGGCTTATCCTGGGGGCTCCCCCTCTGCTCCAGAGGGAGGGGGAGGGAGGGGGGTTGGCTCACCTGGCTAGGGGGCTCCAGAGCAGCTTTCCTGACAGCCTGGAGGGAAGCCATGGAAACAGCTCAGAAATCCCCCCTCCCTCCCCCCTCTGCCCAGGCCCAAAGTGGGGCGTGGGTGGGTGGGCGCATTGTGCCTGCCGGTTGCCATGGCTTTTGGAGTGTGAGCCTCACTTTGGAACCCCAAATACCCTCTGATTCAACCAGGTGGCCTTTACTTCAGGCCTTTCAGGTTGGGGGGGGCAGAGGGGGTGGTGGGCTCCTCTGTGGCTTAGGCAGCCTCTGTGGCTCTGGAGCTGCTGGCCAAAGCACCCACCCCGCTCTGCTTCCGCCTGCTGAGCCCAAGGTCGGGTAAGTTGAGCAGTAGCAGCAGCTATTTCAGGACGTCCTTTCCTCTTCCTCCTCCTCCTCTGGTCTCCCTAACCGCCAGCCTGGGTGGTTTCCCTGCCTCTTGGATGGCTGACAAGCACAGTCTGGAGATCTTGGAGCCTGGCCTGTGGCTGAGGCCCAGACGGGCACCTCTGCTGCAGCTGCTGGGAAGACCAGGGGCTGGAGACAACCAGGGCTGGAAGCTGCAGGCCAAGGATCCTTATTTACAGATAATCCGAGTTGGAAGGGGCCTTGTAGGTCATCTAGTCCAACCCCCCCACCCAAGCGGGAGACCCTACACCATTTCTGACAGACGGGAGTCCAATCTCTTCTTGAAAGTCTCAACTGATGGCGCTCCCATAACTTCCGAGAGCAACTTCTCTTCCATGGGTGGATTGTTCTCACTGTCAGAAAATTTCTCCTTATTTCCAGGTTGAACCTCTCCTTGTTCAGTTTCCATCCATTATTATTCCTTGTCTGGCCTTTGGGGGCTTTGGAAAATAGCTTGACCCCCTCCTCCTCTCTGGGGGAGCCCCTCAAATATTGGAAGATGCTCTCCTGTCTCCCCTGGTCCTTCTCTTCCCTAGACTAGCCAGGCCCAGTTCCTGCAACCGTTCGTTGTACGTTTTAGCCTCCAGTCCCCTAATCATCCTGGTTGCTCTTCTCTGTATTTTTTCTAGAGTCTCAACATCTTTTTTATAATGTGGTGACCAAAACTGGATGCAGGACTCTAGGTGTGGCCTTACTAAGGCTTTATAGAGTGGTATGAGTACCTCCCTTGATCTTGATTGTATCCCTCTGTTAATACAATTTAGGATTGTAGTAGTTTTTTTTGCTGCTGCTGCACCCTGCTGGCTCCTATTTAGCTGATTGTCCACTAAGACTCCAAGATCCCTGTCACAGTTCCTGCTATTGAGTCTGTTTTCACCCAGTCTATATGTGTACTTTTGGTTTTTCTTGCCTAAGTGTAGGACTTTTCTCTACATTGAATTTCATTTGGTTAGATACGGCCCAGTGTTCTAGTCTGTCAAGATCCATCTGGACCTTGAACCTATCTTCTTGGGTGTTAGCTATTCCTGCCAGCTTAGTATCATCTGCAAATTTGGTAAGTTCCCCTTCTATTCCCTCATCATTTATGAAGATATTGAAGAGTCCTGGGCCTAAGAGGGAACCTTGTGGCACCCCACTGCTTACTTCCTTCCAGGTAGACTTAGACCCATTAAGGACTACTCCTTGAGTACAGTTTGTCAGTCAGTTGTGAATCCATCTGGGGGTAGTGCTATCTATTCCACTTTTTTCTAGCTTACCAAGACGTAGGTTGTGGTCTACTTTATCGAATGCCCCCAGAGAGGCTCCAGCTGGGCACTGGGTGAAGTTAACAAGATATAACCCCATAGAGACCTGTCCCGCATGGGAAGCCCTCCCTCGCCCTAGAGACAGGCTGGCCCCAGCTGGCCTTTCAGGCTGGCCCCTTCTGGCTTCTGGGCTCCGTAGGTGCCTTTTGCTCCCCAGACAGACTCCAGGGGTGGGGAGAGGAGGGGCGCAGGATGGCGCTGAGGCACAGAAACCAGGCCTGGCGATCCAGGGTGGCCCTGCCTGGCCCCTTCACCCAGCTGCCTCCTGGCCTGGGATGGGATGGATGGATGATGGTCCTAGTTTTAGAATTTCTCAGCTGCTGCTGCGGCGGCAGCGTTTTTCATCCTTTCCATATTGCTACCTGCCCAGAGGAGGAAGGCCCCGCCTGGCCCAGGTGGCTGGCTAGGAACAAGGGCGGAGCTGCGGCTGGAGGCGGAGGGCGGAGGAGGCTTTGCGCTCCACTTCTCGGTCCTGTTGCTGGGCACAGCCTCGTCCTGGCCCCTGTGCCCAGTGTGAAGCCGCTGTGGGGCGGGTGGCTTTCTTCTAGGTGGGCAGCCTCGGGCAGCGTTTTAAAGACCTCTCTGGCTAAAGCTCCTCATTTTTCTCGGGGCTCCTTCAGCATCGGCCTTGTGCGCCTGTACCAAGCAAAAGCTGGGAACTTCGGAGAAGCGGGAGTTTGCCAGAAGGGGGGCTCCCAACTCCAGGCCTCCCTGACCAGCCCAGGGAGAGAAAACGGAAAGGCAGCTGAGCCCTCCAGCCTGTGGGCCCGTGGGCAGCAGGCATTCAGCCTACTGACCGCTCAGCCACAGCCTGCAACTCTTTGGGGACATCCTGCCCCCCCCCGCAGCCTTGCCAAATGGGGCTTTGGGGGCCACTTCTGCCCAAGGTGGGAGAGCTTCTGGCTGCTCAGCATCCCCTCCAAGTCCTGCCCACTCCCCAGACAGGGATGGTGGCCTTGCAGCAAAGAGCAACTCGTCTCTTACATAGGGGTGTGAGAGCTGTTTTTAAAAAAAAGTCTGAAAAAATCTGAAGTGAATAAGGTGTGCGAAGTGCATGTGCGCAAAGCGCACATCACGAGCGCGAAGTCCCTTAGGCCGGGGTCCAGGGCCCGCCTAGGGCCCTGGAAGCTCTGGGGTTCTAGATGCTCTCTGGTGCAACTTAGGCTTATTTTGGAGACTATTTCCATCAATTTCAACTGCTGTTTTTGAGAATAAACACTTTACTTTTTCCATACCTAACCTGAGGCTTGAATCTTTGCATCTGGGACAACCACTGTAAAAAACACTTCTAAATAATCTGCTGCCTGGCAACTGGCATTTGCTGGTAACAGGTTGAAAAAAACACCAGGCAACTCTCAACTTTGCAGTGAAAACCAATTCTATACAGTCATGTATAACAGTTCAAAAAGTGTTTGTGAATTCAAATCTGCAAATTCAATTGTCCATGTATAAAACTTCTGAAACAGGCAAAAAATAAAATAGATTAAGAAATAAAGATATTCAATGAGTCCATTCTATCAAATTCAAAATAGCCAAACAATCATGCAGAAATGTAGGCTCCAAACATCCATGATGATTACAAATAAAAGCCAGGATATATTTTTTAATCTGAATCAGAATTTTTTTTAAAAAAATGTTTGTTTTACTTTTATGTTAAGTGCTGTCTGGGGCAAACTATTTGTATAGGGCCCCATTTTCTCTCTCTCTCTTCTTTCTTTCTTTCTTTAAATTGGGGCTGAGAGAAGGGAAGGGAAGAAAAGATCATTGACAGGGAGAAAGACAGGGAGAAACACCTGGAAGTGTGAGCCCTCGAGTTTCCTTAGGGAAGACCAGACAACAAGGGGAGAGGAGGAGGAAGAAGAGGAGAGTTTAAAAAAAAAGAGTGGGAAGCCAACTCTCGCGTGCCATCAAAGCCAGGGGGAAGTGGGGCTTTCTCCGCCTGCTGCCGCCAGAGGAGTGCGGGGGGGGGGAGTGCGGGGAAAGGGGGTTCGTGCCGAGGCTCCGCAAGCGATTACCAGATTTGCAGCTCCGTTTGTTGGTGAAGCTGGAAGCACGCAACGCAGGAGCTTGCGGGGGGCCCCGGGGGCCCGTTAATGGGGAAGGAGAGGCCGCTTGGGGTCGCCAGGCTCAGGCAGCCTCCCCCTCCCCCTCCCCTAGCAGCGAAGAGCTGCTCCGGGGGCTCCCGCCACGGCGCAGCCAGGCACTTTCCGACTCTCGGATCTTGATCCGATGGGGGAAAAAAAACGCGGAAAATGTAGATTGGTGTTTGAGGGAAAATCGGAATTCCGCGTAAAATCGGAGATTTCACAGCCCTACAAGTTACAAAAGATCAGTAGAATCACAGGGAAATCAGTTAAAAAGAAATATTTTGTTGCCTATTACAATGTCATAAACAGGTTAGGAGGGGCCGTGTGGATTGCGTGGCTTCTGATGCAGGGAATGGAGGAGGGGGCATCTCATCCCATCTGCAATCGCTCGGCTTCTTTTCCTCAAAGGAGCTTTTGGCTCTGCTGATGTCACTCGTTGGATTTATGGCCCTGTGGATTTCTCGGCTGCTGCTGCTGCTGCTGCTTCCTTGTTCCTTAGAGTTCTGCAGATGAAAGGCATCCTCAAGTGCTCCCCCCTTGCCTGGCTGGGGAGGAAATGCAGGGCAGAGAGAGCATTGCTGGCATGCAGGGGCTTGGCATCCCCCTTCCCCTCCCACATGCCAGCAAGAGGGTGGGTGGCATATGCAAAGGGCCCCCCTCCCTCCGTCCCAGTGTCTTGGATGGGCTGCCAGGATGCCATTCAGAGGCTGGGTCGTCCCTCAGGCAGAACTGCAGCAGGTGCAGCCTCGGCTCTTCCTGGGAAGGGAGGCGGCCTGGCTGGCTGGCACCTGTTCCTGGGAAGCAGCTGTGGCACCACTACAGCCAGCCAGGTGGAAGGCCGGCTTCTCTGCCAGGGCTGGCTCTCCTGCACAACACCCCCCCTGCTGGAAACACCCCACCCACCCACCTGGGCCTGCTGCTGCTGCTGCTGCTGCTGCTGCTGCTGCTGCTGGCAGGGACTGGAGTGGGGCAGATTGGGAGGGGATTAGATCCCCAAGCGTGGGCCTCTCCCCTCTTGGGCTTCCCCGGTCGGTCAGGGGCAGAGCAGGGAAGGCAGCCTAGTGGTCTGGACCACCCGCCAGGCACCCCCAGGATGCCAGCTCCTTCTGGCCAAGGGAGGGGTCTGGTGGCCTTGGAAACTGATGGAGGGGGAGGCCAATGGGCAAGAAGCACCCCCTCGCCCTGGACGTGTTGGATCCTTTGCCCAGCAAAGCTGCATTTGAAGGCAGCAGCTCTCTTTGCCCCACAGGGCCGGTCAGCCCCCTCCCTGAGCCCAGCAGGCTCCCTGCTCTTCTCCTTGGCCTGGGCAGGATTGGGGAAAGTGGCGCTAGGCAGGTGCTCAGGTGTCATTGGGTGGAACCTGGGTCTGTCTTGAAGTGTTTCTTCAGCCAACAGGGCAGGCAAGGGGATCAGGGCCGAGGTTCAGGCCTGGCATTCTGGGGAGGTGCCACCTTTTGGCCCGTGTGAGTCGGCTGGCATGGGGCTGCCCAGGCTCCTGGGAGAAGCTCCCCAGGGAAGGCAAAGACATGTGCATGGGTGGCACGCCATGTGGTGCCCCAGTTCCATGACAAAGCTGGCAGCTCATCCTCACACACAGGCCTTCCTCTGTATTGGGGAGGGGCAGATGAGACCAGCCATGGCCATTCCCTCTGCGCAGGGAGGGCGCCAGGAGAGAAAGAGGAGTTCCTTGCCCAGAGAGGCACAGCAGGCTGGCATTCCCACTCTCTAGGATGCAACACCGTGTGGCTCTTTGTGTGAAAATGCCAGCAGACAAATGGCCTGGGAGAAGGCCAGGAGCCCTCCCTGCAGCGTCCAGGGGCCGCACAAACTGAAGTGAGGCCTGAGAGCAGAGAGGCTCCTGGGGGGAAAGGAAGGTTAGCGGGATCAGGCAGGTGGGCTTCCCCAGAGAGGAACACTTGCTGTTCAAGAGGGGAACGCCCCTCCTTTACAGGCACCATCTATTGGTCACCTGGCAGAGATCCAGAGGAAGTACCTGAAGATGACCAAAGAGTCCCAAACACTGGCCCATGCTGGGCAGGCAAATGGTCGGAGAGCCACTGCGGCCCCTGAAGTCAAGCTCGGCTGCAGGTCACTTCCGGCCCTGGAAACCATCTAGCTCTCTGGACACCACCAGGCACCAAAGCATCTGTCTCCCCTGAAGCCCCCTCTGCCCATCTGCTCTTCTGGCTCGCTTGGAGGGGAACAAAGCCAGCTCAGACTCCCCCCTCCCCCAGGCCCCCCCTCTCAGCCAATGAGGGGATCCGTGAAATTGGCTTTAGGCCTGGCGGGGATGGCTGCTGCGGGGCCAAAGCAGGACGGTCACATGGAGGTTGGGCAGGAAGCTGCCCAGCTCAGCTTTCCTTTCCTCCGGCTGCCCCCGGCCATTTGCGGGGCACCGTCAGCCATGAGGACATCCTGGAGGCCGGCACACCTGCCTCTTTGCTCGCCCAAGGCATCCCTGGGACTCCCAGCTGGTCCTCCCTTCCTGGAACCAGAGCCTGATGGGGCAGGCAGAAACCCTGCTACTCTATGCTGCTGTGGTGCCTGGGAAGCTGCCATCTGACCCTGTTGGGCAGCTGCAACCCACAGCTTTTCAAGGAGCAGCAGATGGGTGAAAGCCACAATTGGGGCTCCTGGTGGAAACCAGAAGCTGCTCAAGAGGCCCTGGCGATGCCTGGCACAATCTGCTGGGCAAGCAAGGGAGGGAGGGAGAGAGGGAAGCGACTTGGCAGCAAAAACTTGTTTCTCTTTCAAACTCCTGGGGCCTGGGTGCAAAGCTAATGCTTTACGGGTAACCTTCCCGTGGAAGCTCGGGTATGGGTACAAAGTCTTGTCCCGAAGCTACTTTAAACGGAGTAAACCCAGTACTACTATGTACCGAATTATTATATGCCACCTCAGCGAATGGAAATAGGTCAGCCCAATTATCTAGCTGATAATTTTTATAACATCAAAGATATTGTTCCAATACCAAGTTAATTCTCTCACAAGCCCCATTGGTTTGTGGGTGGTGGGTGGAGCTTAAGCCCTGGGCGGAGCCCAATGACTTCAGGAACTCCTTCCAAAAGTTTGAGGTAAACTGGACACCCCTGTCTGAGATTATGCATTCAGGAACCCCATGTAACCTGTATGTATGTAAAATAAACAGTTTAGCCAACGTTTTCGCAGATGGGATTTTCGGACAATGTATGAAATGTACCTGTTTGGAAAACAAATGGGTTACTACCCAAATAACTGTATTCCCCCCCCACTTTCAGGTAATTCCACTATAAAATCCATAGAGATTTCCTTCCATGGAGCCATTGGTCTAGCCACATTTTGTAGTAAGCCTGCTGGTTTACCAGGAGGCTGTTTGGCTAAGGCACAAATAGGACAACTAGCTACATAAGTCTCAATGTCCTTTTTCAAGGTAGGCCACCAAAATTGCCTTTTAATTAAGTGTAATGTTTTCATGAATCCAAAATGACCAGCGGCTTTAGAGTCATGAGCTTGCTGTAATATTTGGTTTCTCAGCTTCGCTGGCACATATAATTTGGCCCCCACCCATACCAATCCATCTCTAACCATACAGTTATTTGAGTGAGCAACGAACCAATTATCAAGTTTTAGAGCATCTCTTAACTGTGCAGTGAAATCATTTAATAAATCAACCTCCTTTTTCTGGGCTCTGGTAACCACTGGAGCTGCCAACTGTTTTGTTGGGACAATCGGCCGTACCACTTCTTGGCGAGCACTATTATATTGAGGTAATCTAGATAAAGCATCCACCATAAAGTTCTTCCTCCTTGGAATGCACTTCAATGAAAAATTAAAGCGTTTAAAGTGCTGCGCCCAGTGAACTTGCTTGGGAGACAGCTTCCAAGGCGTTTTCAAAGCCTCCAAATTTTTATGATCCGCCTACACCTCAAATGGGTGTTTTGCCCCTTCTAAGAAATGCCTCCAGGTTAACAGAGCCCAACAAACTGCAAAGCTTCTTTTTCCCAGATGGCCCATCTTCTTTCGGTTTCCGTTAGTTGACAGGAAATATATGCACACGGTTGCAGCGTCCCCATCTCATTTGCTTGTGGTAACACCGCCCCAACTGCTACATCACTCGCATCGGCTTGGATTACAAAAGGAGTATCCATGTCCAGGTGCTTGAGTACTGGTTCAGCAACAAACAGTCGTTTCTGCTTCTCAAAAGGGGCTTGACATTCCATGGACCACTCCAGTGGTTCACTAGGCTTTGGTTTCACCTCCCCTTTGGATTTTAGGAGATTTATGATCGGCATTGCAATCTTCGCAAAAGCAGGGATAAATTGATGGTAAAAATTAGCGAATCCCAAGAAACTTTGAAGATGTTTCCTGGTGTGGGGAGGGGCCCATTCCAAAATGGCACGAACCTTCCCTGGATCCATTTCTATGCCATCATGTGAGATGCGATAACCTAGTCAATTTTTTTCTGGTGGAATTCACACTTGGACAACTTTGTATACAGCTCAGCAACTCGAAGTTTTTCCAGAACTGAGCGCACTAGTTTCACATGTTCATCACGAGTCTCCGTGTAGATAAGAATATCATCAAGATAAACCAATACTCCTTTGTATAGATGTCCATGTAAAACCTGATTGATCATTTGTATGAATACTGCAGGGGGCCCCTGTAGGCCAAATGGAAGAACGTTGAATTGGAAACAACCCATTGGGCAGTTAAAAGCAGTTTTCCATTCATCCCCTTCCTTAATTCGAACCTGGTAGTATGCTTCTCTCAAGTCAAGTTTTGTAAAAAATTTCCCTTTGGCCAAGTGGGCCAACATATCCTTCACTGAAATAGCGTTCAGGTTTCTATAGTCAACACATAAACGAAGGGAGCCATCTTTCTTTTCACGGAACAATACTGGGGCTGCTACCCAGGGTCTAGCGGGTTGCATGAAACCATGTTCCAAATTCTTATCGATAAATGACCGCAGCTCTTCTAGCTACCGCGGTGTCATCGAGTACAGTTTCGGTTTTGGGAGTTTCACCCCGGGTAGAATTTCAATACTGCAATCTGTTGAATGGTGGGGGTAAGCTCATCTGAGGCCTTTTCACTGAATACCTCCTTTAAGTCCCAATATTCCTCTGGAATTTTCTCCTCCCGCTTCAGGTTCTTGGTGCCAGTGGAGGCCAGTTCAGTGGGATTCTTGAGTTTTGGTTGAGATTGCCCCTCCCCTTCTAGGCGCTGGTCAGTATGTATGCGCAATGACCCTCTCCTCCAATCAACGTGGGGGTTCCATTTCCGGAGCCAGGGCAACCCCAGTATTAGGGGCCGCTCCATCCCAGGAGCCACAATAAAACACAAAGTCTCCCTATGCTTCCCCATCGTCATTTCTATTGGTTCCATTATGAAATGTGCAGGGCTGCCCCCAGCTACCGATCCATCCACTTGGCAAAAGGCTATGGGCGTTTTTAAAGTCTTTAGCCTTAAACCCATTTTCTCTACTACCTCCGAGCTGATTACGCATCTTGTGCACCCAGTCTAACAAGGCCAGCATTTCCCTTTTGGCTCCCGACGTGGGTACCCTTAATCTCACTGGAATGGTCATAGGGCCCTTGTTTGGACTGACCAGTGAGTCGTCTTCTGATTCAGATTCACTCTCTTCAGAAGAGGTTGGAGTTCCCATCTCCTCTCCTTTTGGAGGGGCAATCTCTACAACCTCCTCTGCTTTAAGTGCCATTTCACAAGGCATTGCTGGGGTTTTTCAGGTTTTCTTCCTCCTCCTGGCGCCCCCTTTAGTTCTAGCTTGGCACAGCAGTCTGCAGCCCGGTGGCCTTCCTTCCCACATCTGAAGCATGCAGTGGTCTTGGGTTTTGCCACCATTCCTCCCTTTTGAGGTTTTAAGGCTTCTCGAGGGCTGGTGGGGGAAGATTTGCTCCAACCCCCCCCCCCCAGCACCAGGAGGAAGAAAACCTGAAAAAACCCCAGCAAAGCCTCGTGAAATGGCACTTAAAGCAGAGGAGGTTGTAGAGATTGCCCCTCTGAAAGGAGAGGAGCTGGGAACTCCAACCTCTCTTGAAGAGAGTGAATCCGAATCGGAAGACGACTCACTGGTCAGTCCAAACAAGGGCCCTATGACCATTCCAGTGAGATTCGGGTCAGATCAATTTCCACCTCTGCTGCCAGCACGTACCACAGCTGCAGCTCACTGGGGTCTCTTCTGGCAATACAGCTTTGATGTACATCTTCATTCAACCCATCTTTAAAAGCTTCTATCAGGACTCCCTGGGACCAGCCTCGAATATGGCACGCCAGCTCTCTAAATTCCTGGGTGTAGTTGGCCACTGGTCTCCGCCCTTGATTTATAGTCTTCATCCTAATTCTGGCCTTACGTTTAGCAAGTGGGTCTTCAAACCTGGCCCGCCGTGCAGTGATGAACAGGTCATAATTCATCAGCTGAGAGGCATTATCATTATGCAAAGTCACCATCCACTTTGCAGCTGTTCCCTCCAGAGCCCTGGTAACACATCTAACTTGGGCTGCTTCCGAGGAAAAATCCCCTCCATATTCCTCCATATGGCTCCAGACTTGTGCCAGGAAAAATCCTAACTCCTTGGGAACCCCCCCCCCCCCCATATTTTACTTCCAACGGAGGCACCTTTGGAGTTCTACGTCTTCTGGCAATTACTCCTCCCACTGGGGGCCCCTGGGCTGCTGCTGCCTGTTGCGCTAGCCCAGGTTGATTTATGGGGGTGGCTGCTCTAATTCTTCTGGCTGGGGCTGCCTCCCCTTCCTCTCCCTCATACCTTTGATCAGTTTGAGGTTCTCTGAAAGCTTCATTTAGAAGATGCAAGGCTTGAATTGGTAGAAAATTCTCTCTTTCCTTCTCTTGCCATGGCTCCTCTCTTCCACGCCAATGGGTAGTGGTCATTCCTGGAGGATCCTTCCAGCCGACTCCCAGGGGCCATTTGGGTTTTACAGCTGGTTTTCCCCCAAGATTTAGTTCTGCTTACAAGTTGGCTTCCCCTGCTTCCTCTAGCAGCAGAGAATCTTGTCCTACAGTTGCTCCCAGGTCTTCTTGGTCGCTGTCTGGATTTGATATTGTGTTCAGACCCTCTCGGAAGAAAATTTATTAATTCTCTGGGTGGGCTGGTAATGTGGAGATTCAGAATAATGTCAGTGGGTGCTCCATTGAAAATCCAAGAAAGAAATACTTAGATTCTTTTAATCAGAGAAAAGATATCTTTTACTGGAAATCAAGTGGTAGCAACAAAAGAATTCTGAATCTGAGAAAATGGGCATGTAAATCACATATACAAAGTAATGGCAAAGTTCTCACCCCCAATAGTTCAACTGGCTCCTCCAATTAAAAGTTGTATAGATCATCATGTGGGCATCTCCAGGTGGTGATGAGGCCCCTGTCCGTTGACCTTGACATAGTTTGATAAAGGGTTGCAGCTGCGCATAGCATAGGATAGAAACCTAAGCAAGAATCTACCCCCCCCCCCAGCTTATACAGTTCTGGTTTGTAACACCTCCAGCTCACTTCCCATAACCATTCCCTCCTCCTCCCCCCGTTACTTATGACAGCCGAAAGAAGCAAAGCAAAGGGAGAAAAATCTTGAAGGCTGACAGCCCCCTTCTCCTAATCCTTGGGGGAGGTCTAGAAACCCCCTCTGTTACTCTGTTATTCCTGGGCTCCCCCCCCCTCCACTGATACAGGTGAGGGTCACGGCCGGAGGCTGCTGGTGCATCAGAGGCCCAGCTCCAGAGCCTGTAACCTTCCTGGGTCGGGCCAGAAACTGAGCAGGCTGTGCTCCTCACCTCTTGGGAGCCCTCTCCTCAGCAAAGCGACTGGCCAAGGGTCCCCCCCCCCAGTGGCAGAGACCCTTCAGGCCAGAGCAGGTGGTAGCCACATGCCTCAAGGGTCAAGAGACGGCCCCCAGGAGGCAATTGGGGGGCTCCCTTCCTGAAAAGCGGCATCCAAGCGGAGCCCCCTCAGCCCCCCTTTGCCACAGGAGGGGCCCCGGGCTTCGAGGGCCGAGCCTTCCTGGGGGAGGAGCAGCCCCTCCCTGACGAAGGCCACCCAACAGAACCAGGCAAGGGGGCTTCCCTCCGGTGACCAACCTGATTGGTCTTCAGCCTGCTGCTGGGGAAGCCTCTGGAATGGGTTGGGGGCCCTGTGGGGAAGAGCAACTGAGGAGGCACCCCTGTTTCTGCCTCTGCCAGCTCTGCCTGGCGCCCGGTTCTTTCAGCAATGTTGCACCAAGGCTGCAATTAGCCTGGCAGGGAAGCAGCCCTGCTCCCTCCCCCCCCCCCGTGAGAAAATGCCGCCTGACTCGGTGGGTTTCTTTTATGTTTTCAATCAGCCACGATACATCTTCCAACAGCCATTAAAAATATATTAATGTAGGTATTAAATTACCTGGCACCGGTAGCTGGGATTAAGCCTCAGGTTTTGACTTGATTGCTCCTTGGCAGCAAAATGCATTTGGTGGGGAAGGTGAAATTAGACTCTGCCGTTTAGGGAATCTGCCCCCCCCCACCTCATGGTTGACCTGGCCCTGTCGGTCGCATCCTTTGCTTTGGCGGGGGGGGGTCCTTGCCCCGAAGGGAAGTGCCAAGCAAGGGGGGCAGTGGGCCTGGGGCAGGAGTCCCCTCGCTTCCACTGGAAGCTGCTCTTCTGGGACCTTGCCCTCAGGAGTTGGGCTGCCCTGCCTTGCAGGGCTGGTGTGTGCCCTAGGGAAGGAACCAAGTTGGATGCCACGGCCTCCCACAAGTTCCCAAGAATGACTGTCTGGTCAAAGCAATGCAGCCTCCGCCCCTCCAGCCTCCCCTTAAGCACAAGTGAGGTGAGACCCTCTGGGGTTCCCCCACCTTTCCCATGGATCTGCCTCCCCATTCCTTCGGGCTGCTGTGTAGCCGGAGGGAACCTGGCCTTCCTTTGCCCAACGTGCTAACCATTCCCTGGGTTTGTGCCAGTGTCTGCAGTGACCTTGGCCTTCCCTTCTCCTGGGCTGTCCATGGGGCAAGGGTCAGGCCCCACATCGAGCCAGGGGGCTCTGCCACGAGGGGCCTAGGGCATCGGGGCAACTGTGGGCAGGGGCCTCAGACCATGTGCAGAATCCTGTCCCACCACACATTTGCGCCTTGCCACCCCCCACAAGAGGCCTCCGTCCTTCCCCCTTGTCTGAGGGCAGCCTCCAGAGTGCCCTGGTTCTGCTGCTAAGGTCAGGCAATGGATTGGGAAGGGGGCACACCAGGGCAGAAAGGGGCCTTACTGCAGGGGCTTCATGGGAAGCTTGCATCACCCAGACCCTCTCGGTCTGCACAGGCCCCCAGCTGGGTCTCCTCACCCACCCTGGCACTTGGCTGGCGCTGCACCTGCGACACCAGCGGCAGGTCTGCCAAGAAAGCAGTGGGCAGCAGGCAGGGGGGGGGGGAGCCGGGGCTCCTGGCTCAAGGGTCCTCCCCGCGAGTGGAGATGATCAGCCAGCTCAGCGTGGAGGGGCAGCCTTGGAGAGGCCAGCAGGCGCCGAGGGCGATTAAGAAAGGAGCTGGGAAGGCGGCAGCAGAAGCAGCAGCAGCGCCTGGACGCCTCAGTCTGCCGCAGGGCGGACCACCCGACCGGCCCCGAGAGTGGGAGGGTTCGGGGAGGCCCGCCTTGATGCCCGGTTAGAGGTGCTGGGGGGGGGCATCGGGGCCCGCGCGCGTCTGCGGCCGTGGGAGCAGCTGCCGGCGCTGCGTCTCTCCCTGTCTGCGCACGTGCCCTGGGGCCAGGTTGGAACGCAGGCCGCTGCGTGCAGCCGCTTGAATTGCTCGCTGGCGTCGGCCGGGTTGTGGGGAAGCAGCGCCGGTGGCTGTGGCGGCATTTCCCAGAAGGGCTCGGGAGGGAGTCCGGAGCCCGGCCGCCTCGTCCCCCGCGGCTGAACCCCGAGGAACCGGAGGAAACGCTCGGCCTTTGGCAAGGAGCTCCCGGGGGCGGCGCTTCCATTTACGACCTCTGTTGGGCCAGCCAGCCCGGAGGAGGCAAAGGCGGAGGGGCAGCGATCACCTGCCTGAAGGCTCGGGAGGAGCTGCGCAAGCCAGAACAGGAGGCGGAGGGGGGAGTCCGGGGGAATCCCACGCTGAACCTGAGCCAGGACCACCCTGGACAGATACCCCGGGTCGTGGTCCCCTCTACTCTTCATTGGGCCCGTTCAAAGCATGGTGTGGTTGGAAGGACCCTGGCAAACTGTGGTGGGTGGGTGGGCAGAGGAGAGCAAGCAAGGCGATGGGCAGCTGGGAGGAGAGACCCCCTTGGTGGAGTTGGCAGTCTTGGTACCTTTGGTCTGAGGGAGACATAGATCACTTGAAGTAATTCAGGGCTCTCTCTCTCTCTCTCACACACACACACAGAGAGTTGTTTTGTTCCAAGCTCCTTTCCAATTTTTTTCCAGCCCTCCTGGGAATTCCAGCCTTTCTCCCATTGCAAGTCGACCGGGTGCTGGTGCTACCTTTCCCAGCTGCCAATAATTCCAGGCACCTCCTACCCACTCAGGAGGGGAGATGGGAAGTGGGTGCCTTCTGTGGGGCTCGACTGCTTCACAGGCAGCCCAAACCAAATCCTGTAACACTGAGGGGATCTAGGAGCAGCCCCAAATCTCGAAGCCCAGAGATCCATCCAGCTGGGGTTCCCGAAAGCTGCCTCTCCCCTGAATCTGGGCAGCACTGCCATTCAGTTGCAAGCCCTTTTGGGAAACCTTTGGGTGGTTTTATTTTGCAACACTGAAGACTAGATATACACTTCTGAAGCAAAATGTGAGCCTGAACCTATGGCTAATAAGAGTTGGAAGGGGCCTTGTGCGGGGTGTGTGTGTGTGTGTGTGTGTCTTCTAGTCCAATCCCTGCACAAGCAGGAGAGACTGTGTACTACTTTGGACTGGTGACTGTCCAGTCTCTTCTTAAAAACCGCCAGGGATGGAGCACCAACTTCTGGAGTCAAGCAGCTCCACGGGTTGATTGTTTGACCCCCCTCTTCTTTGTGGCAGCCCGTCAAATACTGCAAGGCTGCCATCCCGTTTCCCTAATCCTTTTCTCCAGACTAGCCAAAGTGCCCAATTCCTCCAGTCCGGCTCTTCTCTGCACTCTTTCCAAAGTCCCAACATCTTTTTCATATTGTGGTGACCAAAACTGGATGCTCTCAGGATCCAACATTTTCAAGAATGTTTTTGGGACTAAGTTATGTTCAAGAATCCTATTAGTGAAAAGGTTGTGCTAAAGCAGTGGTTCCCAAAGTGGGTGGTACTGCCCCCTGGGGGGGGATGCCTTGGGGGGGCGCCGGAGGTGAGCAGCAGGGCACAATTCAGGGGTGGAAAAAAATCCCGCCACCTTTGGGGCAAGGCCCTGCAGGATCATCCCACTGACTTGCCCGCTCTGGTGTAAGGAGCAGCCTGAACGCAGCCATGGGAATAGGAGAGCAAAGCCAGAGCAAACATCCCAGCACCCCATGGAGCCCCTTGTGCTGGAGGCACCTGCCCAAGCAAGTCCGAATGGAGCGGTGCATGAAGTCAATGGGGTGAGCCTGAGAGAGGGAAAGAGAGAGACAGAGAGAAGGAAGGAGAGAAAGAAAAAAGGGAAAGAAAGAAAAAGGGACAAAGAAAGGGGGGATGGAAGGAAGGGACAGAAAGAAAAAGAAATGGAGGGAGGGAGGGAGGAGAAAGATCATGAGATATCTATTCTAGTCCAATCACCTGCTCCAGCAGGGAGTGTGTGTGTAGGTGCTCCTTGTAATTTACCAATACATTTTGGTTTTGCCTTCTTCAGAATTGGCACTGTAATTACATTGGGGAAGAGTCATGTTTTAGGGTGGAGGTCTGGTCCAATGGATCCTGTTTCTCCCTCCCTCTCTCAGGCTCACCCCATTGACTTGACTTGCTCGGGCAGGTCGCTCCAGTGCAGCGGACTCAATGGGATGGACCTGTGGGGCTGGCACCTAGAACGCGACGGTGCCGGCACATTCGGTAATTTTTGCGGCAAAGAATCACAGAAGCTTCTGGGTTGTGCACAAGAAGGGACACATATGTCAATGCAATTCAGCAACATAAAATAAATAAAAATAAAACAAATCAACAAGAATCATCAAAGCATCTTTGATTAGATTTTATTCACTACTAGAATCTAATCAGAGATGCTTTGCTGATTCTAGTCCAAGGACCTGCTCCAGCAGGGTTGGAAGGAAATATGTGTATACGTAGGTGCATGGCTGTCAAAACTCCAAAAACAGGTCAAGTAGTTCTGGGAAGGCCAGTGATAAATTAGAACACTTGCTAAGCAACCGGCCATTAAGTGAGGACCACTTGTATTTGGTTTGCCAGTCACCAAACCATGTTCACCCAGTCACGTGACCAGCAAACCACACCCTCAAATTAGGCCACACCCAAAGAAATTTGAATCCCGCCCCTGGTGGGGGGGCATTAAGGATAAGTTTGTAGCACCAAGCGGTCGGTGGACTGAAAAAGTTTGGGAACCACTGTGCTAAAGTATAATTTAGGACAATGTAGCTTGCAAGCTAAAGTATTGCTCAAAAATGCCTGGGTGGAGCTATGCATTGAAAGACTCAGGTGGAAGTGATCGGTGCGCATGGCCCACCTGTGGCAGAGCAGGTGCAAGGTTACCTGCTAAGCTGGGGGGGTGGGGGGGGTCCTTCTTCCTCCAGTCAGGAGCAGGGAATGCTGAATCTCCTTCAGCCCAGCTTCTCTCTGCTGCTTTTTAGAATCAGGAGCAGCCCAGGGGGGTTTGCCATCTTGCTAAATGTGACACCTTTATTAACAACATCTCTGGCTGCTTAAAATGCTGTTAAAACCCACGCAGCCTTCCGCCTGGGGGCCCCACCGGCTTCCTTCCAAGACAGGCACTGCCAGCCGAGAGCTGGGGACAACGGCCCCTGTGGCCCTCAGGTGTCCTCTGGGCCTGCCGCCCCCTTGGCTTCCTTCTCCTTGCCTTTGGCTGCTGCCCTCTTTCCCGCCTTGGAGGTCCCGGCCTTGGAGGTCCCGGCCTTGGAGGTCCCGGCCTTGGAGGCCCCGGCCTGGCTCTTGGCTTGGGTCCCCTTTGCCGCCGTGACTGGCTCACCCGAGGGGGGCTCAGCCTTGCCTCCTGCCTTGGGCCGAGCTTTGCCCTTGGCGGCTGCCTTGGCTTCTCCCTTGGGGGGCACCTTGACGGGGGGCTTTGCCAGTTTCCCTTGGAGGGTCTTGGGGACCCTTGGCTTCTTGGGAGCCTTTCCTTCGGCTGCTGTCTTCTCCTTCGGCTTTGGCTTCGTGGGACCTGCAGCCAGGACCTGCAGGAAGACGGACACGCTTGGCCATAGTCGGGGGGGGCAGCCCCGAATCAGCCCAGCTCAGCTCTCTAGGGGCAGATACAGACCCCCAGTGGGCCCCACCTTGGCCCCAAGGGGCCTTTGGGATGGGCAAGGGAGATGCTGCCCTGACTCCGCCCATGCTGTGTGGGCTTCGGCAGGGGGCAGAGCCCGAGAAGGGGCCACTGGGAGGGGGCTCCAATCCCTGGACTTTGGGGGACTCACTCTCTCCTGCCCAGCGGCAGGCCGCCCACCCAAGGACTTGGGCCATGAGAGAAGGGCTGAGTTCCCCCCTCTGCCTGCATGAAGGCCTACCGAGTCAGGCTCCATCTTGGCTTCCTTGCTGGCGGCTTTCTCCTTGCCCTTGGAATCTGCTGGGGAGTGGGGCAGAGAACCAGGATGAATGCCTTCTCCCCTGAGCTGACCTCCATCAAGGCAGAAGCTGCAGCTGGGCCCTCACAGGGCGAAGAACCCGCCCAGGAGCCCCCCTTAGCAATCCCCCCAGTGCAGCTTCTGGCAGGGATGCCATGGGACCCCCGTCCTCCCAGCCCCCCCCCAGGTGGCTGGTGCATGAAAAGGGGGGGTCCTTACCCTTCCCTTGGGGGTTTTCAGCCCTCGCCTTGCCCTCCACCTTCTTCTCCACTTTTGGGGGTGGGCCTTCCCCCTGGGCAGGCTGGGCCCTCTTCGCCTTTCCCTTCTTGGGTTTTATGGCTGCCAACTGTAAAATCAGGGCAAGGGGGAGAATGCCAAGGGAACACTCAGGCACACCCCTGCCCCCCCACTCCGCCAAAGGCTCCGCAGTCGCAGGGCAGACTCTGCCAGGCCCAAGGCAGGACCCGAAATGCCCTCGGCACTAGCACCCGGGTGGGCCTGGCCAGGGCCTGGCCTTTCCCACTGCTCATTAGCCAAGCAGGAAGGGCAGGAGAAGGCTCCCTCCGGGGGTCCCCCCAGGAAGCCAAGTGGGGGGGGGGCACCCAGGCAAAGAGGAGGACTGCTGGGAAGGGCAGAAAAACCCCTTGGGTCCAGGGAGTTGCGGCCATCAGGCACCCCAGAGAGCAATAAGCCTGTCCCCAACTCCTCCCCAGGGCTTCAGGGGGCGGCTGCCTGGCACAAAGCTGAACAAAGGGAGGGTTCCGTGGGACTCTGCAGGCGGCCCGCTCCTTCCGCGAAGCCTTCCTGCGAGTGCAGCCCTTCTTGTCGGGTCCGGGGCGGGCGGCTCCCTCACCTTGAACCTGCCGGTGGCGCCCTGGGCGGAGGAGTTGAGGGGCCGCACCAGGTAGCCCTTCTCCAGCCCCTTCAGCAGCGCCTTGCGCAGGTAGTACTTGAGCCGGATGGGGTCCACGCCGGGGTAGTTGTGGCGGATGTAGCGCTTGATGGCGGCGGTGGAAGAGCCCTTCCTCTCGTTCAGCGCCCCGACGGCCTCGGTGACCATGGTCAGCGTGGGCGGGTAGCGGCCCTTGGAGAAGCGGGCTGCCCCAGAGGCCTCTGCGGAGGCCGAGAAAGAGAGCCTGCTGGAGGGAGACGGGGAGCGGACTCCAGCTCCCATGGGGCTGGGCGGGGAGGGCGCCCCCCGCTCGGCCAGCAGCCTCTTACCCGCCATCTCCGGCGCCGTCCAGGTCGCCTGACGCTCTCCGCGGGAGGGGCCGCACCTGGACCCGCTTTATGCGGGAGGAGGAGGATGAAGGCGGCCGCGGATCCCCTGCCGGCCAGTGGGCGATTGGCCGGCCGGAAAGCTGCAGGTGGTGGCCCGGGAGCCGCTAATAAGCGTCCCGCCTCCCTGCCCTCCAACGGGCGAGGCATTCGGGCCAGGTACTTGCAAGGAAGCAAGCAGCAGGGACGCGCCTGCGGTGGGACCCAGGCCCGTGGGGGGACCCTCGAGCCCTGCGCCTTTTGGGGGGGGCTTCTCAGCGGGTCCCATTCTCTGCCCTTCTCCCCCGTCGGGCTTCCTCTCTGGGCCCTTCTCCCCCAGGGCTTTCCCTGCCTCGCCTTGGAATCCCCTTTCTCATCTCGCAGCCCCGCCCAGGAGGGACGGAAGACCCTCGTGCGGGCCGCCCCAGGAGCAAGTGGGTGTCAGCCGGGGAGGGAACTCCGGGGGAGCCGGAGAGTTGGTCCGTCCGCCTTGGGGCGCCGCTTCCTTGTTTCTTTTCAGCTCTGAGGCCCGGCGGGGCCCCCGAAGCTGCCTCCACGGGACGTTTCCGGCCGAGGACCAGTTTCCTTTCCCCCCGCCCAGCCAGATGCCTCGGAAAACCTTCCGTCCCAATCAGCGGTTGGTTCTTGAGGAAGACTGCCTCTGCCTGCGGAGGTTCCTCGTCTTCGCCTGGTGAAGATCTGTGGCCCTCATGCAGCTGTAGAAAGAGGGATATCATCCTAGGCTGCAACCACAGAGAAGGGGGGGGGGATTGTGGGCACAGGCGCCTCAGCTCCTGAAAAGCTGCTCTGGGGTCTTGGGGCCTTTGATCCCCCAGTTACACAGCCAGGTCATGCCCCCACTCCTCTGGGCACCTTCAGTCACTGCCACCCTGAGCTTGGAAGTGCTTTGCGGGGGGGGGGGGGTGTCTCCAAAGAGAGGAGGGGGCAACTCTGTCCGGTGCCACCCTCGGAGTGGGGTAGAGCAGGGCTGGGAGCCAAGGGTCTCCTTCTCTGGTGTTTCCAGGCCTCCAGGTGCTGGTGGACGCCCCTCCCCCCTCGATGGCAGACGATGTCGGCCACTAACAACATCGCGCAGGCCCGGAAGCTGGTGGAGCAGCTGCGGATTGAAGCCGGAATGGAGAGGATCAAGGTAGGCTCTGGGAAGGCCGCACTCGGGTGGCGGAGGGGAGGTGTCAGGTGCCCTGGGAATTGGGGAGGGGGACAGGCAGAAGACCCCCTCTGTCTCAAGGTCGAGCTGGGGGTTCCCGGTGCCCTGAGTAGCCTGGCAGCGGGGAGTCTGCAAGACCGAGCACCAAGGCCCCTGCGGTGGGCGAGGGTTTCTGGTCCCTGGGCGGAGGCAGGGAAGGTGTAGTCCACTCATGAGGGGAGAGAGAGAGAGACCCTTTGAGCACACAGGCCTGCAGGCCTCGGCCCCTCCTTGGCCCAAGAATGCCTCTGCGCATGATCAGAGGCCCTGAGGTGCTGAGAAGCCAGCCCACCTCTGGCCCCGGGGGGGGGGTGTCACCAGGGAGGGTTCTTTCTCCCCATCCTGGTTCCTGGAAGAGGTTCAGTGCAGCTGCATTTAGTGCTGGGGGCTGTGTCCCCCCAGGGGGGGCGCAGTCCGGTCCTGGCCCACTTCTCTTGAGGGCAGGAGGGAGGGGAGCCAGGAAGGAAATGGGGGACAGCCGTGCAAGAGAGGAGGGTCACTCCCCCCCCCCAGTCAGAACATCAGCTCCTCATTCCAGAATGGGGAGCGGGGTGTTGGGGGACCCGGCTGCAGGTTGGAACTGAGAATTAGTGGGAGCCTTGATCCTGGTGGCTTCTTCCTTCGGGGGGGACAGTGTTCAACTGGATCCCCCCAAGGAGCAGGGGGCCCCCACGCCCGAGCCCTGCACTGCCTCCTTGTGGCCCCTCCCAAGGGCCAGTGGGGGCTGATGGGGCTGCTTCCCTCCCCAGGTCTCCAAAGCCTGCCTGGAGTTGATGAACTACTGCGAGCAGCAGGCCAGGAACGACCCCCTGCTGGTTGGCGTCCCCACCTCGGAGAACCCCTTCAAGGACAAGAAGCCCTGCACCCTCCTATAGCTGGGTGCCCCCCCAAACCCCCCCCCCGATCTCCAGCCAGGCCAAGGAGGGGGGAGCAGCCCTCGCTGCCCATTTGTCCCACCGGCAGATGACCGGATTCTGGGGAGGGGAAGGGAGGGCACCAGGCCATCCTGGGAGGGGACCACCCAGGGAGCCGGTCTGGATGCCCCCCCCAGAGTGGAGAGCTGACCTGGGGCAGGGCCAGGCAAGCAAAGGCAGCTGCCCTTGTGGGACGGTTGAGGAGGGGGCTTCCCAAGGAGAGGGGCCCATTTCATCTCCTCCTCCATCCCGCCTACCACCTCCCCAATTGTCATGCTGAGTTTCCTGCCAGCTTCCCTCCCCAAGGCGCCCCCAGCCCCTCGGGCTCCCCGTGGATGTTTGCAGGCAGAGGCAGGGGGAGGGGGTCTTCGGTGGAGGGCCAGGAGGCCCTTTGGCTCAAGAAAGAGGGGGTCCCCTGAGGGGCACAGATGCCCCCCCACCTCCCAAGGGCCAAGGGGGGGGCTTTCCCTGGCTGGTTGCTCTCCCTCTGAGTGAGCAGCCAGTGGCCCAAAGGGCGGAGTTTCCCGGAGAGCCCTGAGGATGCCAGCAGGCTTGAGGTGGGAATAAGGCTGGGGGGGGGGGCTTCTTTGGTGGAGAATCTGCTGTTCCGAGGGAGCTCCTCCTTCCAAGGACTGGGGAGGGGCTCTTCTCCAGGCTGGGCCGAATGAGGCCTTGATTTTGAGCCTGGAGGAGCTGATATGGGAGGGTCTGAGGGGAGAATGGGATGGGAAGTCCCCCCCCCAGTGCAAGCCGGAGGGCTGCCAGCCGATTGGGGCTCTTTTCCCCTTGCCCAGAAGGGGTCAGTGGGGCACCTCCAGGGATCCCCAGCCAGCAGGGCCTCCGTCAGCTCCCAGCGGCCCCCTTGCTCTCCTGATGCCCCTCCAGAGTGCGTGCCAAAGCAGCCCCCGGGGACGTGGCAAAAGGAGGCCGGGCCTCTGGTCTCCGGTGGTCTCTTCCCCGTAAAGCTGAGAACGTTTAGCCTTAACGTCTTTGTAAAATTATGCATAAAAAATTGCTACACAAGGTTTTCAAAAGTACAGCACACACAGAAAGCCACACAAAAACTCTAAAAGAGAGCAACAACAACATTCTGAAATTTTGTGAGGCCCTAAACTTGTTTATGGCTAAATGCAGCACTGGACAGCCCCCCCTCCCCCCCCCCGGAATCCCAGCCCAGGAGCCTCTACCTGCTCCCCCCTTTGCATTCGCTTCCTCCGTCTTCCCTGCTTTCAGCTCTGCCTCTTCCCTGGATAAGCAGCCCCCTCATCCACCCTTGAACCCAGGGCCACCCTCCTCACCTCTACTCTCTGGGAATCCAGACCTTTTAGAGAGGGGGGGCATACCCCTCCCTGTATCAAACTCTTTCCATTGGTTTGTTTTTTAATTCACCAAAGTGACAAACGGATTGATTCAGTTTGTCAAAAACAGAGTGCCAAACGTTGTTCTTACTTGCCAAGCTCTCTTCCTGTTGCCAGAAAGAGGGAGGTTCATAAGGGGGGGGGGAGGCTGTGCCTGGTCATCTTTTCTTGCTGACTTCTGTCTTTCCCTTTTGTAACCGTTTCCTTCCCCCTCGTGCCCTGGACTGGCTGCCTTGCTAGCACCGAACATGGGAGGTTCCAGTTTTTAAAGAGTGAATTGATGAGACAAAGAATAAAGCCTCCCTTTTGCTGGAAACTCTTGTTTTTTCGGGGCTTGGGAAGGCAGCTCCCTCCCTAGGCCCCGCTCTGCAATCTCTTCTCTTTGGGGGGCCCGGGGGGCCCAGACTCTTCCAGGGCAGGATTCTGCCTCTGCAATGCCAAGAAGGATCGGGGGTGGGTGGGACGGGGGGGGGCTTCTAGGAAGGGCTGCCAGATGCTTTTCCTGGGGGGGCCACTGCTCACAGCAGCTCCCTGGAGGCGGGAGGAGACCCTGCCCACCACCAAGCGCCTCTGCTGGCAGAAGGTGGGTGATCCAGAGCAGGTAACCCTCAGGTGAGCCTCCATCCCAGCCCTGAGGAGGAAAAGGGGGGAGGGTACAATTCCTGGAATCAGCCAATAGGGTGGGGGGGCTGGGATGGGCATACAGCCATTTTGAATTCAACCGGGGAGGGAGAGCCCCCCAGGATGGCATTGGTCTGCCCTGGGGGCTACCCTGCAGAGATAGAACGCTTGGGGGTAGGGTGGCATCCACCTGGTTGCCATCTGGGGCGGGAGAGGAAGAGGAGGAAAGCCCTCATACACACACACACACAAACACAAACAGAGAGAGAGCTCAGGGCAGCTTGGCGCTGGTCACGGGGGGGCTCCCTGGGGCATCCACAGGCCCAAGGCTTCCTCTCCAAAGCCGGGGTGGGGGGCAGAACGACCACCCGATGACGCCTCGTTTCCTCCCCTCCCAGGCTGGCTCTCATTCTGGGGAGGGTCTCGGGCCAGGGGCAGCAAGGACAGAGGGAGTGCATAGCCCCCCATCCTCCAAAGAGCCCCGGAGGAGCCCAATCCTGGGCGCTGGTCTCTGGCAGTCTTGCAGCCTCTGCGGCCGACTGCCCACCGGTGGTGCCCTCCACACCCTGCCTGCAGTCTTCCCCTGGCTGGATGCAGCAGGCCGCTGGCTGCCGTTCCTGGCCCCACCCTGGGCAAGCGGCAGTAGCAGAAGGCAATTATAGCTCTTGGGGAGCTAAAAATAACTGCAGAGGAACAAGGGCTATTTATAGCGGCGTCTCTGAACTTTGTCCCAGAGGCATCCCACAGCTTTGCCCGGAGTGGAGCAGGCAGCAAAGAGGCGCCGGCTTCCCTGGCAGAGGAAGGGAAGGGGAGCGCGGAGGTGCCCAAATGCCTTGGCACCTGCCTCGGCCAGCTTGGGCACGCAGAGGGGGGCATTGCCACGGAAGCCTCTTCTGCAGCCTTGGCCACTGAAAGAGTCGCTTGCCCAGAGGGGCGAACCGCCCCTCCCCCCTGTCCAGAAACCAAGGGGGGCTGCTGGGGGATTCTGCCTGAGCTTTGTGTAAAACCGCTGAGGGGGCAGTTTTAGCTTCTTTGGCCTCAGAGCTTCCTTGAGAGGACTTGGTGGCTCCTGCCAGGCCACTTTCAGAGGGCTCAGCTGGGGTCCTGTG
Source organism: Hydrophis major (assembly GCA_033807585.1). NCBI lineage: Eukaryota > Metazoa > Chordata > Lepidosauria > Squamata > Elapidae > Hydrophis > Hydrophis major. Next base: position 258,164 of record CM066328.1, read on the forward strand.
AGGCCCAAAGTGCTCTGGCCTTTGGGTCTTGGCTGCCAGAAGAAATGAATTCTCCCTCTCCCTCTCTCTCGCTGGAGCAGGGCTCCCCAAAGTTGGCAACTAAGACTTGTGGACTTCCCAGAATTCCCCAGCCTGCTGCAGAAAACAGAGAGACCAAAACACTGCTTGGCCCAAGAGGAAGCCCACTGTTGATCCCATTGGAATGAACTTATTTCTGGGGAGCAGAGAGGAAGCCCATTAAAAGCACCCCTGGATCCTAGAAGTTGCTGGAGCAAAACCGAAACATTAGGAAAGAGCTAACCTAGACCAGAAGGGCAGGTAGAATTCTTCTGCAGAGAAACCGGATTTGCAAGAACAGAGACGAATTCACCCAGGACGAGTTTCTGACGCGCCCACTCAGAACGACTGAAAGCAGTGACGTGTTTCGGGGGCCCCTTACAGAAATAACAGCTGGCCAATTGCTTATGACCACCTCTGTTTTTTGCGTAGCAGTGCTCAGCCTTGCAGCCCCCCTGCCGGCCCGGGTCTATACCTCCCCTCCGTCCCTGCCCCAAACTACTGTGGACTGGCTGGGCGGGGATGCCTGCAGGCCCTGGCCACTGCCTCCCCTGAGTTCCGCCTTTCTGCACCAGATGCAGGGGTGGGATTCTACTAGTTCGCACCTATTCGCTAGAACCGGTTGTTAACATTCTAGGCAGTTTGGAGAACCAGTTGTTAGAAGAAATTACTGGCTTAATCCTGTAAGGAAGGCAGGAAGGAAACATTCTGGTGTTGCTTACAGAAACTGCCTCTCTGTTAACCCTTATTACATTCTTGGCAGGACTAGACTTCTGTCTCTGGAGCTTCTCTGGAGTTATTTTTCCCTCCTTTGCTGGTAGTTTGCTTGTGTGGAGTGACCATTCAAAGTTACAATGGCATTGAAAAAAGTGACTTATGACCATTTTTCACACTTACAACTGTTGTCACGAGAGGCCAGGTGAGGAAATGCGGGCCTTGTGAGTGATATTGAGTTGGCCACGCCCAGCCAGTCACATGACCACCAAGCCAGCCCACCAACTAAACCATGCCCACAGAACTTGTTAAAAAATTTGAATCCCACCCCTGCCCAATTGCCAAGCAGTCGCTTTACGGTAAAGGGGGTGGGGACAAGAGCCAGGTGGACACCGGTGCAGGCTGTCCCAGGGACCCCCAAGGAGGGGCAGCCCGACCGAGGTGGAGGGTCAAGGCGCCCAATGCCCTGGGCCTCCCAACTGCTTTCCGGGGATCGGCCGCTTCTTGGCTCAGCTGGTCCCGCAAGGGGATGCCCAGGGCCAGCTGCAGGTGGCTGGGAGCCGAGACCAAGCGGGTCTCTTGCAGGGACCCTTCTGCCTCCTCCTTCCCTTTGGGGCTGGCTGGGCTGCGGGAGGCCAAGCTGCCTGCTGGGTTCTGCTGCAGGGTGTGGGCCTCCGGAAAACCCCTGTGCCACCCCGAGGGTGTATCATAGATGGCCTGCCTGGCGTTTGTGTGCAAGCGGGAGGCTAAGAGGTCCACTTAGAGCGAGGGCGCCCCCTACAGCCAGGGGGAATCAGAGGAAGCTTCGTCTTAAAACGAACCAGAAACTGTGTTTCTATTGCAAAACCACCAGTTGTGTTTTGTGCAAGCCGAACAGTTGTGTTGATGGAGCAAATAAGTTCCATTGATGGGTCCTTAGCTCTGCAGGGTTTTCTGGGGGGGGGGTGAGGGGTGGAAAGGCGGCCCTGAGGCTCCGTCCCGCTGGGGATGAACCTGCAATCATTGGGACCAACACAGCTGCCTCCACTTGCTGGGCCGGCTCCTGAGAAATGCCAGGCTCCATCTCACCCAAGCCAGCCGGAAGCCTCTCTGCAGAGGGAGGAGGTGGCCTCGCCCGCCAGGTCAGCAGGGGACAAGGGCTGGATGCGCACACCAGGCCAAAGAAATCGAAGGGAGGCACCGGTCATGTGAGGCTGAGCTGGCAGGTGCCCAAGGCTTAGCCGGCTGGGCCTGGGTGCGACCTGGGCACTCCTTCCAAGAGCATCACCCACAGCCAGAGTGGCCAAGAGCACAGGGCTCTGGGGGTTGGGGGAGGTGCAGGGCAGACCCAAAGGAAACACTCTCCAGCCTTTATGCCTCTGCAGAGGGGTTGCCAGAGCTTGCCTCAATTTCCCCCTCCTGCAGGAGTGTGTGTGTTTGTGTGTGTGTGCCAGGCGGTATGGACTGGGCTAGGCACAAACCGGGCACAAAGCAGTCATGGGGAGGCGGTGAAAATGCTGCCAATCCAGCTTGGCCGAAACCGGCAGCTGCTGAGTCAGCCCCTGTGGGCAGAGCGGGCTGCCAGAGTGAAGCTGCCTCCTGTTGCAGCTGCTGCAGCCACCCTGGCAAGAAGAAGAAGCAGCAGCAGCAGACACACGGGCACCACAAGCCGGGCACAGGCTGGGCCCCAGGTGTGCCGCTGAAACCCGGGGGCTGCCCCGCCGGCTCTTCTGTGCCCTCTTGGGGGGGGGGGAAATCATCGGAGTGGGTGGCTTGCAGGAGAGGCAGCAGAAGAGCCCTGGACGCTCTCTGGCTCTCTGCGCTAGGCTGTTTTATTGCAGACTTCTCCTTACCCAACCAGGAAACCTCCTCATCCATGCTGGAAGGGGTGGGGCTTGTAGAGAGGGAGGGGAACAATGATGACTAGGGGGTCCTTGGGGCCCTCTGAGGCTGCTGCCAAACTAGGGGACCTAATCAGCGCCAGCCAACCCAACTCCAACTTGGACCACCAGAGTGTCTCTCGACCGTCTTCCTGGAGCTGCCTTCCAGCTTGAACCTGGCTATCTATCCTGGCTTCCCTTGGTCTTGTGTTTCTTATTTTTATTTTTCCTTCTCCTTTTCCTCTTCACAGAATTTCCTCCCTTGCAGAAGGGAGGGAGGGTCTGGACAACCCACCTCTTCCCAAACAGCTTGTTTTGGTATTTTCAGGCTGCGCTTCCCTGAAAGGCACTAATTGCAAGTTAGCTCAGCTCTGCAACCTTGATTAGTTAATTAGCACCCAGGGCTGGCTTGCACTGCTGTCTGAAATTTCCCCTCAAAGTCCTCCCTTTGTATCCCAAGCAGCCGGGAGCAGGGGCTAAGGCATTCCTGGGCATGCTCCACTGTGTGCTCCCTCACTCTCTTGTAATCCTTCTCCCTCCAAAGAATGTAAATACAAACATTACGCTGCTCCCTTGCTAATTGTTCCAAAACTGGGACGAGGGAGAGCAGTGAGGGAAAGGGCTGTAAGATTTGCTCCCCTTTCCCGGCTGCTTCGTGGATTAAGTTCTATTTATTTATTGGTTTATTTCATTTGGTTTGTCAATCGCTTACAAGATAACAGGTATAAGTAAAAACATAGTGATGAATACATGGATCCATATAAGAGGAATAAAAGGAACCATAGGACAGGGACGGTAGGCACTTTGGTGCGCTTAGGCAGGCCCCCCCAGGCTGGCCCAGCTGAAGTTGGGGCCACAACCTCTGGATGGGGTGGGCACCGCTTACTGATCTCTTCCCAGAGTCCTTTTGCCAATTCCAGACTCTGCAGATTAAGGGGGAAAGCCCCCCCCCCACTCAGACAGGCGTGCAAGCGGGGGAAGACCTTGTACCCCAGGAGTGAACGGAGCCGGGCAGGATCCCTCTGAGGCAAAGGGACATTCAGAGAGGCCGACGGGGCCAGGAAAGGGGAACACAGGCAGTCCTCGGTTTACAACAGTTTGCTTAGCAACCACTCAACATTAAAAGGGCCCTGAAAAAGCAGCCTAGGACCCCTCCTCACACTCCCTGTGGCTGCTGCAGAGTCTCTGGGGTCCCCGGAGTGATGGTTGGGTGCTTGGCAACGGTCTCACCCTTATGAGGGCTGCAGGGCCCCGCGGATCTCATCGCCCCCTTTGGAGACCCCCTGGCCAACCAAGGGGTCAATGGGGGAGCCAGATTCCTTTAACGGCTGTGATCCTGAGTTAACAGTTGTGGGGATTCACTGAACAACCGTGGCAAAAAAAGTCATAAAACGGGTCAAAATGAATGAAGGTCTCGCTTAGCAACATACATTTTGGGCTCGATGGTGGATGTAAGTTGAAGACCCCCTGCAGACAGCAATGGAAGAAACCAGGGAAGGGAAGCAGGGCAGGGGCTCTGGTGAAAAGGGAATCGAGGCAGGCCCGGAAGGAGGGGACCCCGGGGTGGAGTGAAGAGGCTGTTATGGGACTGGTTTATCCCTGACAGGCAGTGGAAGTCAGATGGGAGGCCCTGAAAACAAGATCTTAAGAGAATGAATGAAGCCCAAAGGAGCCAATGGGGTTTGAACCAGCAGCCCGCCAGAAAGAGGGACAGAGACTTCTTGGGGGGGGGGGGGAGTGAAGGTCTCCACAAAGCTTCAGGAAGGCAAGAAAGGAGGGAAAGGAAACGGGAGAGGGGGGGTTAAGAGAGATTGGGGGAGGGCAGACTTTGCAGGCTGAGATCCTCCCTGACTGCTCCCCCCACAAGTAGAAAGCAGATGTGGGGGGCTGCTAAGGATTGCCTGGCAGGCCATTGAGGGCTCCAAAAGCCTCTCCCCAGTTTGACAAGGGGTGCAAAGGACACCCAGCGGACATCCTCTCCCAGAAGCCTCTGGGGCAGATGCTGGAACAGCCCCCCCTCCCCGCATTCCTCTGCAGATGAGAAGAGGGGCCAGGAGGCTGGGGAAGGGAGGGGCCTGTGCCCAGAAGGATCCACCTGCCAAAGAGGGTCAGTCCCAGCCCCCCTGGCACTCAGCCCCTTGAGGTGTGCCAGAGACTGCATGTGACGCCCCCAGGGCCTCTGCAGTTGCGCAGGTGTGGAGCCAGCCCCTGCCAGAGAATCCCCCGCCTTCAGGGCCTCCCTGGCTTGCTTTTCTGGAGTCCCCATTCGCCCCACCCAGCCAGAAGTCCGGGAGGTTGCCTTTGCTATCTGCTTTTGCCCCAGAGCACCAGCTCTGCCAGAGGAGCTGGCGCTGGCTGCCCATGACACAGAGGGACCCCGGGTTTCCAGCTGGCCGCCCTGCCCTCCGAGGAAGGAGTGTTTGGGCAGCTTCTACCCCCCCTCCAACCAGCTTCGGTGCTACCTGTGCCCACCTCTCTGTTTCAGGCAGAGCCTGAGAAGTGCTGCGTCCCCTATGGCCACACGGGGGGGGGGGGGGGGGGGCTGTGACTTGCTTGCAGCAGGCAATAAGGAAGGTCTGGTTGCTTATGAATTGAGGGCCCGAAGAAAAGGGAAGGTGAGCTGCACCCAACTAGGAGGCTCAGGGTTGAAAGGAGTAAAGATATTTGCATCCAGCTCTCTTGCCTTAATGAGCAACTCACAAGCAAGCCGGAAAAAGGTCGCACCCAAAGAAATGAGTTGCAAAACAGACGTTATTTATAGCCTGCTGCTGGCCTTGGCATTGGATAGCCTGAACTCGGTTGGTTATTTTTCTCCTTTTCCACACAACAAACACAATGGTGCTGGCCAGGCATGGTTTCTTTCACTCAGTTAACAAAAAAGAGGCACGTGAAAATGTAAAATAATTTGGCAAGCTATGCCCAGCGACCAAGTCCCAACAGGCCCCATCTTTTCTGGGTAAGTCACTCCTGCCTGGGCATCACAAGAAGGATCTTATCCAGCACCCTCCCAGCTTCTGGTGCTTTGGGTCTCTCTTGCACTCACACACACACACACACACACACACACACACAACGTGCCTCTCTCTTGTTTCTCCTCCCTCTTGAGGCTCCTGAACGGGCTGAGGGCTGTCCAAGGCCATGCCGGCATCCTTCCTCCTTCACAGGCACCCCAAGGCCCACGTTGGGGCCTTCCTTCCTTCTCTGCCTCCCTCCAGCCTGACCGGGTCTCTGGGGCCCCTATGTTGGAGGTGGCATAGCCAAGGGGAGTGGGGGGGGGGTCTCAGAGGCCTGCTTGGTGGAAGACCGGATGAGAATGGCAAGCCCTTTCTGGGGGCTGCACCCCAATGGCAGCCTCTGGGATGGCCGGGGTGGCTGGGCCAAGCTCCTTGGAGCCATCTTCAGCAGAGAGGGAGGGAAGGAAGGAGGGAAGGAGACCCTCCATTTTATTCTGCAAGACCTGCAGGGAACCACCAGGGGTGAAGCCTCCCCTCCCCCACAGCCGGCTGGGAAAAAGGAGGGCCCGTGCAGGACAGCCTCCCTTGGGAAAACGGCACCCGCAGGAAGTGGGGAAGCCAGGCTGGCAAAGGAAATGCCAGCGAGGAGGCTTCCTCCATTACTGGAGCGCTTGGCTGACCAGCTCGCTCTCGGCCCGGGTTCCCAGGTCCACATTGCCCTCCGGTTTCCATTCGGGTGCAGAGTCTTGGCTCCCGGGTTGGGCTCCGCACACCGAGCGGGAACTTCCGAGAAAGGCAGAGGAGGAGAATTCCCGGAAGGAGCTGTCGGAGCCCCGGGGCAACTCAGCCCTGCCGATCGTTTCCTCAGGTGAACCAGCCCAAAGGTAGAGAGGGCAGGCCCAGGTTTCTGGCGGCCGAGCCTCCGCGGCCCAGGCCAGGGGCTTCCCCCAGCGCCCCTCGCCTTCCCTCGGCTGGACTGCAGCCCTGGGGCGGGCAGCGCCGGACCCTTTCCTAGCCTCGTTCGAGCGAAGCGCTGCTCTTGCGGCTCCGCTTGTTTCTGGCTTCGCAAGGAGTTCGCGCACTACAAAGGAGGTGATCTGTGAATGAAGCGGCGCTCCGGCGCTAAGGCGGCGGCTGGGAGCTGTCGAGGGTAAGCCTCCAGGCTAGAAACCAGAGACGGTGCATTCTGGTCCCGCCTAAGGCAGGAAGGCAGCCGGGTCACCCTGGGCCACTTCCTCTCTCTCCGCGCGGGGTAGGAGGCAATGGCGAACTGCGCCTGAAAAACTTCGCCAGGCTGGTTTGGCCATCAACCGTTCCCAGGCAGCCACACATTGCGAAAGTGGGGTGGGGGTCTTTTCCGGAGAGAGGAGCAGCAGCCAGAATGCATCAGGTTGGGCAATGGGGGAGGGGGGACTGTGCGACTCTCCCACTCGGAAGGACCCCCGCAGCCCCCAAGGCCCTCCTGGGCCCTCCAGAGCAGGCAATTGGAGGCCGCTGAATTCCTGCCCAAGCCCCATGAGGCACAGTGGCCTGGGGCCTCAAGGGCTGCAAAGCCCACCGGGGTGCGTGGGTGGGTGGGTGGGTGGTGGGAGGCCCTCTGCTCGGTTCCAGGAAAGGAACAGGAACAACTCAGGGCAACAGCAACACCACCCTTTAAATTGCTGCCCAGACCACAGGACGCAGATCATCCCCCAGCAAAGGGAGGCAGCAGAGGCACCTGCTGCTTTGGGGAACCGAAGGGCTGAGCCAGCTGCCAATTACCAGCTTCCTTCAGCAAAACAAGCGAGAGAGCCTGGCAGAGGCCACAGCCGGCCGGGACGGCGAGCTGCGTGCAGCCCTTCCTTTGAGGCCAGGGGGCCAGGGCTAGTCTTGCAAAATGGCACCCAGGAGGGCTGAGGTTCAGGGAGGAGCGAGGGGCAGGAAGGGGGCAGGAAACGCAAGGGGCACAGCCAGGTCCCAAAGCTGCAATTTGGGGGTTGGGGGGCTGGGGGGGAAGAGTTGGCAGGGGCCCTCGTGGTGTGGAGTGGAGTGAGGGTGGATGGGTGGGGGAAACAGCCCATAGCCTGCTTTGCAAAAGAGGAGCCGCTCCAGGGATCAAATCCTCCGGCTGAGACAGGATGAAAGAAAAAGGATTTTTTTATTTTTTTTTTAAATCCCACTGCTCCAAGTTGCTCCTTTTAGGTGAAAAGCCTTTTTTAAAAAGACCCCCCTCCTCCCCCAAGAACAGAGAAAAGCGAAGCCATTGGCCAAGCAAAGCAGCATCTGGGGGAGAATCCCCTGACTGGATTCTGGAGCAGAATGGTGATCTCCTGGGGCTTGGCTTCCAGCCAGTGCAAATCAGGATAGATTGGACCTGCTTGTGGAGGTACCATTTTACCCTCCAGTGGAAGGGGCTTTACCAGACCACTGTGGCTTGACTCTTCCTAGCCTCCTCTCCCCTCAACACCCCGAGGGAGCAGGGACAATTCCCACCCCTGGAGGAGCGTGAGAGTTGCGGGTGGCCTCAGGAGGGTCTCTGCTCAGGGGACAGGCCAGCTAGGGTGGGCATGGGGATGCAGAGCCTTTCCAGGGAAGGGCCGGAAGTCCTCAGAGCCAGAGCTGGGTGCGGAAGGGGAAGGGCCACGGACCCTCGCTCTCTGGGGTGATGGGTGTTGGAATACCAGGATAATAGAGTTGGAGGTCTTCTCGTCCAGCCCCCTCCTCAGGCATGAGACCCGAGGCCATTTCAAAGAGGTGGCTGTCCAGTCTCTTCTTGAAAGCCTCCAGGGATGGAGCAGCCTCGACTTCTGGCGGCAACTTCTGTCCCACCATGGGTCTCATGGTCAGGAAATTCCTCCTGAGTCCCAGGTTGCTTCTCTCCTTGGTTAGTTTCCATCCATTGCTGCTCCTTGTCCTGCCTTCTGGGACTTGGAAGAAAAGGCTTTTTTGTGGCAGCTCCTCAAATGCCGCCATCCCGTCTCCCATGGTCCTTCTCTTCATTCAACCAGCCAGGCCCAGGCCCTGCAACCTCCAGCCCTGTAATCCCCTCAGTTGCCGTTCTCTGCACTCTTTCTAGAGCCTGCGCATCTTTTTGATACTGGGCACGTATTCCAAGGGTGGCCGTCCCGGGGCATGGAGTTCACTTGGAAGCCCCTCCCCCTCCAAAGGGACCCCCAGCCTTCCCCTCTCCCCTGCTGTGCCCCACATCTGGTGAGGCTTTTCACTGAGGCATCCTCTGCTTGCAAGCAGGCCCTCCCCCAGACCACTGCTGGGGGGGGGCAGTTGGCCACAAAGGAGGGCAGGGGGCCAAGGCATTTAAGAAACTCCCTCTCATGCACCCAGAGCTGCTGCTTGGTCAAAGTCCCACCTGTGGAGAGCTCAGCTGGAGAAGGGGCAGCCTGGCCCACCATTTCTGGGTCCCTGAGCCTTTTGCCCCCTGAACATCTGGAGGGGGAACTCCGACTCTGAGGGGCCCTCCATGTGCCACCTGTCCCCACTGAACCCTCCCTCCCCTTTGGGTAAACCCTTCGCCTCTGGGGGATCTTTCGGGAGAGGCCGGGCTCTGCATCTGGCAATCGGCCCAGCATGCAGCAGCAGCCGGTGGTGTTCTGGGAAAGAGCTTTGTGGCGGGATCACATTCCTGAGCAGGGCCAAGAATCCCAGCAGGGAAATCGCTTGCTCAGAGGCCCCCCTGGCAGCTCCGGGAAATGGGAGCTGCCAATTAGCACAGGGCAGGGCAGGCTGGAGGGGGAGGCGTGGGAAGAAAGCTGCCCCTCCCTCAAGCCTCACAGAAGGCCGTGGCAGCAGCAGTGTCCCCCAGGGGAGGCCGTCCTCAGGTCTTTGGAGCTTGGCAGGGAAAGGCTGGTGGGGACCATGCCAACTTTGCTCTGTGGCAAGGGCAGCTGCCTGGCACTGCTGCGCTTGGCTGGACTTGCCATTGGCTCCTCTGCCTTGGACCCAAGGGAAGGAACAAGTCTAGGGACAGGTTGGAACAGGCGAAAGGGCCGGGTGTCTGTTGCAAACTGGAACCTGCTCCAACTGTGCAACACATGTTCACACACTCACTGCTGAATGAGGCCCTGGACACCCCTCCCCCAAGGTGTTTGGTGCCCCCTTTGTGCCAAGATGCTCCAAGGGGAGCAGAATTAGGTGCACCCAAGTAGAACAGGGAACCCCCCCCCATGCCCCTGCAGGGAGCAGAGGGGCTCTTGAAGACAAGACCAGCCCAGGAAAGATTTGCGCCTGTGTTACTTTCAGAACATAACTGTTAACACCTGTTTATTATCCTTTGAATCCGAGAATAAATTTGCATTTGACTTCTGCATCTCCTTTTATCTTCGGAGAAAAATCGAAAACAAACGTGCAAATCTTCTGAGATAAAAAAACTTCCTCATAGGGAGGGTTTTTATTTAGGTAGAAAAATCCTTTGCAGCCGACGGCCCTCCTCTTCGCCAGAGCTTGCAAGTGGGAGGGTTTGGGGCCGCTTTGCTGTTCCAACTCGGGGAGAGTCCTGGGAGAGGAGCGCGCAGGCCCCCTTCCCTCCCCCAAGCCGAACCTCCTTCCGGGCGTCTCTCCTGGGCAGGCAGCCCCCTTGGCACTTGTGGCACGGCAGTCACGAACAGCGCCTCCGCCCACGGGGAGCCTGGCGCCCACACGTTCCCACAGCCGCCATTCCGCCGCCTCCGCTAGAGCAAGTCAGCTGATGGAGCAGCAGCCGCGCAGCCGTCCTCCTCCTTCTCCGGACCAAGTCAGACCTTCTGCTAGTTCCGCTCCGCGCTCGCTCTCTGGCGTGACTCACCCGCTGCTCGCCTGCCGACGGTCAGGCGCTGGGGTAGCAATTGGCACAGAAACAACATTCTTTCCTTCGGACTCAACCGTTGCACACACGACGCTCCACACCAGACACCGGCCGGGGCCTCAACACGCCTGCAGAGCCACGTTCGGCACCCACTGGTCGTTGCCGCGGCTCTCCTGGCAGAACGTGGCTACCTCCGCCAAGCCCTGGCTGCCCCACGAGTCCGTGTGCGGGGTCTGCGGGGAGGAAGGCAGAGCCGCCCCTCAGTTCCAGGCCAGGGAGAGCAGCCCCTGAGTGTCACCCCCACCCCCGCGAGAGCCGCGCCGCCGCCGCCTCCCTCCGCCGCCTGGCTCACCGTCACCAGCAGGCAGTGCAGGTCCCGCGGCTCCGCGCCGCCGCCGTCGGGGGGGCTCTCGCCCAGCACGGCCGCCAGGCGCTCCAGGCCGGAGGCGCGCAGGATGTGGATGTCGTTGGCGCAGCAGAAGGCCTGGATGAGCGTGAAGTGGATCTGCAGCGCGATATCCGCCTCGTCCGCCGCCAGCAGGCAAAGCACCACGCTGTCCGGGTCGCTGTGGGGAAGGGCGGGCGGGGTCAGCGGCCCCCGGACAGCCCAATCTCCCGGCGGCGGGCAGCTGTCAGGCCGGCTGCACCCGGGCTCGCCCACCCGCTCCCTCCCTCCCTCCCTGCGCTCTCGGGGGGGGGGGGGGGACGGGGACGGAGGGGCACTCACGCGTTCATGAGCTTGGCGGCCTCGTAGACGCCCACCGTCAGGCAGCCCTGCCGCTGCGCCGCTACCAAGAGCCGCTCCAGCGCCTCGCCGACTGACCTCATCCTGGAAAGCAAGCCCAGGCGGGGGGGGGATCAGAGGCGCCCCGGAAGCCCTCGCCGTCCCTCCTCGTACCCACCCCCCGCGGCCAAACGGCCGGACTCACCTTTCGGCCGCGTTGTCAGCAGGCAACAGCTCCTCCAGCGTCATGGCGAGGGCGGGCTCCGATCCACGCGCGGTCCAGTGCGGGAACACGGCCCCGGCCTTCCCGCAAAACAGGCCGACGGAGAGAAGCGGAAGCCGGCAAATAATCCACAGGCGGGGAACGAAAGCAAGCGCGGCCCAAGGAAGCGGCGGCGGCGACCGAAACTCTGCGGCGCCCCGCGGTTGACAGCGCCTTATATAGCTGACCCGAGGGGCGGGCTCATTCCGTCCGTTCCCACCGGCGATTGGCCCGCCAGCAAACCAGGCCCTTTGCCATTGGTCGGCTAAGGAGTCCCACGGGAAAAGGCGAGCGTTTCCCTTTGCGGAAGAGAAGCGGCGGAGTTTCGGCGGAGTCTTCCCAGCAGCGGCATTTCCTGTCCGGGGAGCGCGGGGGCGGGGAGGGGGCGGGGCGGGGGGAGCCCGGGGCTGTTTCTGTAGAACTCGTGGAGTTCCTGGGAAGCGAGGGCGGGGCAGGAGCGCAGCTCACCCTCGCTTTCCCCCCGCTCCCCCCGGGCGACCGAGTCTCCAGGCGGCGAGTCAGCCGGGGGGGGGGTTACACGGGGGGGAGGGGGGAGGATCTGCGTGACAATCCCCGGGGAAGGCCCCGTGCTCCCGTTCTCGGCAGGAGGGAAAAGCCTCCGCGGGGCGGGAGGGGCGGTTCAGGGAGATGCGCATGCAGCAGCCTCGGGCCAGCGAGGCGAAGGCAACAGGTTCCTCGGCCTTTTTCCCCTTTGGCCCAGGCCCCGCCCGCCCCTCCCCCCGGCAGAAACGTCCAGCTCGCCGAACCAGCCTCCGGGGGGTGAGAGGTCGCAGCGGCCGGGCGACCCCGTGACAGGGCGGCCGGTCACAGGACGCGCGTTGCATCGCCGCTTTCTCGGGTCTGGTGACTCAGGCAGCCCGACCGGAAGGGAGAGCCGCTTCTGCCCGGCGCCGGGCTCCCGAGGCGCATCGCCTGCGGGCCTCGACGTCCCGGCCCCCCGGCTGAGCCACGCTGGGAGACTCGGGCTGGCGCGTCGGGTGCGAGGACTCCCACAGAGTCACCGCGCCTGGAGCGCTGCGCATCGGCGGCCCGGCCTTTTTCCAGGGGGAGACCCCGCGGAGAAGCCCGTGAGACCCACGCCAGCGTTGGCAGCCGGAGGGTCGCCCGCAGCTTGTGCTGGGAAACTCGGTGCGGAGAGGCCGCTGCTGCAACCGGAGTGCCAGGAGACCCCCGCCCCTGACCGAGGGAGTGCCCGGGTAATTGGAAAAACACCCGGGCCTCCTTCAGCCCCGCCTGGAATTTGAGGGCCAGGCCCGAAACCCCGGGCTCCTGGGGGTGGTTTTCAGGGGGAGGGCTGAGAAAAGAGCACAAGGTCACCAGAAACAGCCGTGGATGGTACCTGCCGTTGTTTTGCCTCTTCTGACTTTCCCAGCATTTGGGTAGTGGGCAAGAACAGCTCCCCGGTTGGCACAGGCCTTGGCCCCCTTTGATTGGCGCCCCAGAGAGAGGGAGGGAGGGGGAGGGAGAGGAAACCCACCTGGGTGGCTTGCCCCCATCGCTGTCCTGGGTGGTCAGTGAGCCACAACCCTGGCATTTCAGTGTCCCCCCTTTGCTTTTGCACAGACCGGGTCAGCCAGGTGGGAGTGCCCACTGAGGCCTTGTGCTGAGTCTTGGGGAGCCCCTTGATCTGCTCCCCCTTCCTATCAGCTGAAATACGGGGGGGGGGACTGTTGCCTTTGTCTTCTGGTCGCTCCTTGGCCCCTCTCTTTTGAGACTGCTGCACTGTTGGCCTGGGGCCCTTGTGTGTGTGTGTGTGTGTGTGTGTTGGAGGCAGCTGCCCCAATTCCACCAGAGCTGGCAGGAGAGGAAGCAGGCCAGCCAGATGCTGAAAGGTTGTTTATGCTCACAGCTGGAGAAGCAGGCAAAAAGCAGCTGGCTGCTGCCGCCTGGAGCCCACATCCAGCCTGCACCAGAGCGTGGGAGATTTCCCAGGAATACTTCTATGAAATGCCAAAGGAAACTGTGTCACATGATGCTCTTGTGCTTCCCGCAAGCCCAGCTGATGCCCCCCCCCCCAGCACTTGGAGCTGAGACCCACACAGCTCGACCACCATAGAGCACAACTAGGAGTCTAGCATTCTGTTGGGAAACGAAATGACACAACCCTCCTGGATATTTGCCTAGGAAAACTGGGTTCGTCCCCACCCCCCTGCTGCCAGATCTCTCCCCCCCACCCATCCCCAGTGTTGTGACCCCCCCCGGCCTCCCCCCCAGGGGGCCCTGCCCAGTACCAGCTGTCCAGCTGCCCTTGGAGAAACCGAAAAGGAGCAACAGCAGGATCTCTCCCCCACTGCCTGGAGCGTTTGGTGGGGAGGGGTCCTCTCCAGCAGAACAAACCCACTGGCTCTCCTGATTCTGCCTGCAGCCCCTTCCTCTGGGGAGCAAGAGCGGGGGGGGGGGGAGAAAATGGCCCCTCCACTGGATCTCTGGTTGAGGGCTGGAGTGGTGAGCCACCAGGGGGCAGCTTATTTTATTTATTTGATTTGTCAATCGCTTATAAGATAATAGTTATAAGTATAAACATAGTTATACGTACATGAAATGGATACAAATAAAAAGAAACAATAGGGCAGGGATGCCTTGGTGAGTTTATGCAGGCCCCCTACAGACCTCTTGGGAAAGGGGTGAGCTCCATAGTAGACAGCCTAAGGTTAAAGTTTTTGGGGTTTGGGGAAGAAACCACAGAGTCAGGGAGAGGATTCCAGGCGTTGACCTCTCTGTTATTGCTGAAGTCGTATTTCCTGCAATCAAGTTTGGTGCGGTTCACCTTGAGTTTGTGTCTATTGTGTGCTCTTGTGTTGTTATGGTTGAAGCTGAAGGATTCATTGACAGGCAAGTCATTGCAATGTATCATTTGATATCCCTTAGATCGGACCAAAGGCGGCATAGTTCTAGGTTTTCTAGGTCTAGAATTTCGAGTCTGGGGGCATCAGGTCTTCTACAAGGAGTAGAGAACTCGCCTTGTGAAATATTTCTGCACTTTCTCAACTGTGCTAATATCAGACACATAATGTGGGTTCCAGACTGATGAGCTGTATTCGAGTCTTGGTCTAGCAAATGTTTTGTATGCTCTAGTTAGTCGTGTGATATTACCAGAGGAAAAGCTACAGTTCCTCCTCTTGCTCTCCCTTGTTCTTTGGGCCACCCCGAGTAGCAGCTCCTGAATGGGCTGGCTGTGGAGGAAGGGGTGTGTATGTGTGTGTGTGTGTAGTCTTTCTGGCTCAAACTATCCCTCTCCAGATCCTGACTGAAAACAAGAGCACCCTCCAGGGTTCATGAAGGAGTTTTCTGCCGAAATGTCTTTAAAATGCATGGGTGTCATTTTCTAAAGGGAGAAGGACCAGTTTACCTTTATCTCTGGTCCTGTGTGAGGACTTTGAACTCTACTAACATGAGGAGAGTCGCCATGGCATCCAGCCAGCTGGGCCATCCAGGTTTCCTGGCTCTTCACCTCCATGGCTGAGGAGGAGCCCAGGGTGTGGAAGGAGGTGGGGGCGCCTGGCATGCCCCCTTCTTCTGAATTGGCCCTGGGGCCCCTCAGATCTCCTGCAGGTCAGGGAGTGGGGCCCTTCCTCTCTGTGGCCCTCCACTCAGACAGGTCCATCCCAGGAAGGAAGGGGCCCTTTTGTCTCCAGCTCTGATTCACAGGTAGGATTTCCTGTGGCCTGAACACCCCCCCCCCCCGGTCTCTGCTGGCATGAGAGCCCTCCCAGTGGAGAACGAGGGTGCCCCGGGGCCAGGCTGTGTCCGGAGCCAGTAAAGAAGGACGTCTTGGCTGTTGCCTGCAGCATCACCCCAGGGGAGATGGGCACCGTGCCCCAAAGCCCCCCAGCCTCATTGGAGACTATGGGGGGCATTTATCTAATTTATAGCTGCTCATCTCACAAGCAGATGACTCTGGGCAATAAAACTATCTACAATCATGATCACGAATACATTATAAACTAAATCTAAATTATAAATCTAATCTAAAAAGCCTAAAACTGTTCCTCATCTGAAGAGAATTCCTCAGGAAGAAGTGAAGCAGTCAAGTGGGCAATCTGTGGCAATCTTTTGCAGGGCCTGAGGGGGGGCTCCGTTCGTTGTTGCTGGAGCCCCTCTTTCAACGCCCCACTTTGGCCACAGTGACTGACTCCCACCTGCAGCCTCCGAGCATCCCTTCCAGGCAGGCAGGCGATTCTTTCGCTCCCACCCAGGTGGCCGCCACAAGGGGAGAGGGGGGAGCCAAAGGGACGGTTGCCATGACCCCCCCCAGCCCAGCAGCAAAGCCTCCTCAAGGAGGGGAGCGAAGCCTGCCAACCTGGGAGTCTGAGGAGGTTCTCAACGGCTGTGCAATGCCCAGTTTTCCAATTGCTATAATGCCACTCTCTGACTCTGGCCGGCAGAGCCAACAGAACAGAATTCTTTATTGGCCAAGTGTGGTTGGACACACAAGGAATTTGTTTTGATGCAAATGCTCTCAGTGTACCTAAAAGAAAAGAGACATCCATCAAGAGTAAAGAATCATCAGGTACAACAATAATAGTCATAGGGTACAATAAGCAATCAAATCGTATCAGGAAACAGTCAATATAAATTGTAAAGATACAAGCAACAAAGTTACAGTCCTACAA
The DNA here is from genome assembly GCA_033807585.1 of Hydrophis major. NCBI lineage: Eukaryota > Metazoa > Chordata > Lepidosauria > Squamata > Elapidae > Hydrophis > Hydrophis major. The sequence continues at coordinate 274,145 of CM066328.1, forward strand.
TCACAAGTGGGAGGGGATGGGTGATAAGGAGTGATGGGAAGATTGACAGGAATAGTAGTGCAGACTTTGTAAATAGTTGGACAGTGTTGAGGGAATTATTCGTTTAGCAGAGTGATGGCGTTGGGGAAAAAACTGTCCTTGTGTCTAGTTGTTCTGGTATGCAGGGCTCTATAGCATCGTTTTGAGAGAAGATGTTGAAAGAGTTTATGTCCGGGATGAGAGGAGTCTGTAAAAAGCCAGCTGTAGCTCTTCTGCCCCCTACTTTATCATTCTGGGGACCGGGTGCTTAATTTCCCTAGGCTTGAGGGACGGAAGGAGGCAAACTAGGTTTCCCAGACGTCCATGGGACAGTCACAAGGGCGCTTCCTTCCCGCCCCAACTCGCTTGCTTTCCTTGGCCAGCCAGGCTGAAGTCGAGGGCGCGTGCCCCGCCCTGGCTCCTTCTCGTCTCTCCCCCTCCCCATCCACCCCTCCCTCTCTTGCTGAGGCATGAGCCGAGCCAGGCTGCGGGAGAAAGAGGGAGGCGCCCGTCCGCTCTGCAGCGAAGCCCCGCTTGGCTTTTCTGAAAGCCGAAGCCGCAGCACAGAGGGACGAAGTGGGGCGGACTTCATAGCGCCCCCCCCCCGCACCTCCCTTTCTTCTTCCACGCGGGCCTGAGGGTTTCGTAAGCCTAGGAAAGCTGCAATGGGAGGGAAGCCTCCCCCTCTTGAGTGCGGGGTGGGCCTTGAGGGCGGCTTGGCCCCCGCGCCCTGCCTGGCAGCTCCGGAGAGGCCGGGCTCGCCCTGGAGGCCGCGGGGAGGGGAAAGGCGCCTTCAGCACCCCGGCCAGCGCCCGCCCGCCCGCCCGCCCCCGCCTCCCCTGCGGGCTCCGGAGCGGCCGCGCAAGCCGGAGGGGCTGCCCACGGCGCGCGCCTCGCGGGGGTTTTCCGGCCGCCTTTAACGGCCAACCTCGAAGGAACCGAGAGAGTCGGCGCAGTTCCGCTCCCGGGGTTGGCAGGGGGGCGCTCGGGCTCTTCGGGGGCCGTGAAAGATGGGAGCCCCGAGGCTGCAGTGCGTCGCAAAGCCGGCTCTCTTCGGGGGCGGGGGGAAGAGAGACCCAGGACGGCTCACCCGCCTGTTGCTTCTGGTCGCCATTGGATCGCTGTAGTCGCCGTGCATCCCCGCCTTATTTCCCTTTTCTCGGTCCTTCTCCCATTGCTTCAGTTGGATACCCACAGTCGCTCCTCCCCCCCCCCCCCCCCGTGAATGGTGAGGTCCTTCGTGCCAGAAAAAAAGCCGTCTCCCTTCAAATAGACCCGGTGAAGGAGCCTGCAGCCACCCAAGGAAGGTCGTTCTCCTGGCATCTTTCAATAAAACGTTTCCCTGATTTAGAGGGCTTGTCTGGGCCCTGGGACGAGTTTGGAATAAACACTCCACTTTCTGGAGAACGGTTCCCTTCCATCCCTGCTCTTTCAAACATAACCAGCCCCTCCAAGAATTCCTTTTGTCTGCAAGATTCTCCTTCCAGGCCTTCAGCTGCCCTGCCTGGCTGCTCTCGGCACCATCCAGCGGGGTCCCAGCCCTGCAAAGCCCCAGGGTGGCCCCACTCTTCATCAGTGGTGGCTGTTCCCCAAAAGGCCCCCCCCCCCCTAGTTGGGGAGCTCCTTTTGGGACCCCAGGGCTTGAGATGAGAGACTGACAAGCCTTTTATATCTCCGTCAAGAAACCCGAGCCCCCTCCCACCCAGCAAGGGGCTTCACTGCCTAGGGAGGGTCTCTCCCAGCCCCATCTCTGCAGCTGAAGGGCCCCCTATGCAGCCCAGCGGGTTTCTCAAGGCTGCCCTGAGCAAGAACAGCCGTTGCTCTCAGCTGCCTGCACAGGCAGCCAGGCAGGAAGGTCTCTGCACGCTTGTAACATGGTTGCCTGTGTGTTGTTTGTGCATGTGTGGTGTAAGCACAGTCCACTGGGTTACCTCTGCTCTGGGGAAGAGGGACAGAGTCTCAGGCTGCCACCCCAAAGAAGCCCTCCTGGCAAGCGGTGTCCCCTCCCCCCGGCCTTTGTACAGGCCCTCTACTCCAGTGGTCGCCAACCCCTGGGGCAGGGGCCACTGGTGGTCTGTAAGCAAATTTGGGTGGTCCGCAGAGAAATGTCACCCCCAAAGCAATTAATCCAGGCTGCGTGGGAACACAAGACTGTGCCGCCCACATGGCCCGCGGGAGCCCAAGGCTTGCATCGCTTACATTGCGAACAACACAAGGTAGTGAGGAGAGGGGGGAACTTGCCCCACTCACCTGGCCTGGCCACTGGGCTGCTCCTTTCCGCTTCTTTCTTCTTCTCCTGCTTTTGGCTGCACGCAAGGAAAGCCGCCAAAGTCTTTCTCTCCCCCAAACTCTGCCAGAAATGAGTCTTTGGGACCCTGCAAGGCCTCCTATTCCAAGAGGCTGCACCGTTCTGGTGGCGTTTGGGGGAGAGAAAGAAAGAGTTCTGCTGCTGCTTTCCTTGCATGAAGCCAAAAGTCTCTCTCTCCCCCCCTGAGAACAGAGCTGGAGATGGTATCCTGCAATCCCAAATAAAGAACGATCGATCAGTAGCGAAATGCAGGAGGACCCCAAAGAGAAGCTCCACAGGCCCAGAGGGAAACGGAGGGCTGGTTCGGGTATCAGGCTGTCCTGGGCAGCTCCTCTGCCCTTGGCCTGGTGTGCCAGAGAGCTCTCTGTTCTGAAACCACGGGCTCACATGTGCAACTGTGCTGGCTCTCCCCGCCCACCGTCCCTGCATCGCCACCTATGCAGGCGGAGGGAGCCGCTTTCTGCCCCACCCAGCTTCGCTTCCATGAGGAGGCAGGCCTTGCCTGGGCAGAGGGCCAGCGGTGGCAGAGCCCCCTTCAGGGGCAGGGGAGGAAGGGAGTGAAGCTTCCTGGGGAGGAACCACCAGGCTTTCCATGCAAGCAAAGGCTCTGTTGCAGGCACACCCAAGCGGGGGGCACGGTCCCTGCTGCCCCCCAGCTCTTCCCCCAGCCTGAGAGCCTTGAGACTGGCCACACCACAACGCCAGCCAGCAGGCCGCGGGGCTGATAGGAGCCGGTTTATTTTCTCTCTCAGGCGTGGGAGGGTCCTGGCTGCGGCTGCCTCTCCGCCCTCCGCCTTCGGAGCAGCAGCAGAAGCAGCAGGAGCGAACCGAGGCCCAGTACCGCCGCCAGCCCTGCCGCCAGACACAGCCTGTCCTCCCATCGCAGGAAGCCCTCTGAGGCAGGCACTCCGGACCCTGCGGGGGGAAAGAGAGGGCTAGGCAGGGGGTCCCGGCTGGCCCCAGGTGCAATAGGGGGGCAGCCTCACCTCCTGGGCGCCAGCTGCAGCCAGTCCTCCAAAAGCGGCTGCAGGCAAAACTCGGGGGCCAGTAGCCCTCATGGTGCCCTGCGTGGGGATGAGTGCATGAGAGACGCCCAGGAGTCGAGACCAGGCAATGCAGCCAAACAAGCGGACTTCCTGCCATGTTGTTTTCCCCTCTGAAGGGGCTGCTGGGGGGAAGGCAACCCGCACCTCCCCCCAAGGCTTCCCCCTTTAATACCTTCGGGACGGGAGGCCTGCACGGGCTGGCTGAAGAAGTCCACAGGCCCAGCAGAAGCTATCAGCAGCACCTGCCCTGCCGTCAACAGAGCCCCTCCCGGGGCATCTTTCTGGCCTGGAGTGGACAGAAAGGGGCATGGGTGTGAGCACCACAATGTGATCCCTGTAGCCCTCCACCCACCCGAGAGGGACCCTCTGCAGCAGAGGACCAACTCACGTCTGCCCTGCAGGCCGGCCTCACAGCGGATGCCGCAGGGCTCCTGGGCGGAGGGCAGGCAGGCAGAGGCGTTGCAGTGAAAGTAAATCTGGGGGAAAGGGCGCAGAGGTCGGGAGCCTGGAAGGACCTCACCCCCTGCGCACGGCCCCCTGGTCAACTGCTGGGGGGAAATGGGCCCCCCAAGTCCAACCTCCCTCCCTTCAGGCAGAGGGGCTTATGGTTCCGGGAGGGAGATGGTGCCTCTGAGAACGCACAGAAAACCTCTCCCCTTGGCTCAGCAGCACGGCGTCCAGGATGGGCTGCTCAGAATCCAAACTCAGGGCAGGAAGAGAGTTTGCCCTGCTGTGCTCTGGCCTCCCACAAGCAAAGGGATCAGGGCCCTCATGGGCAGCCCTCCCCCATTCTGGACAGTCCCCCCCCCCATCCTACCGGGCCGCTGAGCATCTGCCAAGCGTCTGTGTCCACAAGGGGGAAGGTCCTGACCACAAAGCGCCGGTGGTGGGAGGGGAAGAGCAGACCTGAATCCCACTGGAGGGGCACCAGCTGGGCCTGGTAGCTGTCTCCTTGGTAGGGGCACCTGGAGGGCAGAGGGGGCAGCAGCCCTGTGTCACCGGCAGCTCATGCGCCACCGGCCTCCGGGAGAGGACCACGCTTCACTTCAAGTCGTGCCAGCTGCAGAGAGAAAACGGGCGGAGGGAGGGGCTGCGGCCAACCAGCCCCTCCTGGCTCTGTGGGCGGCTGGGCTTCTGGACCAGGGAAACTGGGACCTCCACCCCGCTGGGAAAACCGCTCTGATCATGGGACCCTACGAAGAAACAGTGCTGAGCCCCACAGGGTCAAGGGAGCCGGTCTGCACCACAATCCTCCCTGGTCAAGCTCTGGCCAGAGACTGCGGAGGCTTGACCAGTCTTGGTCAAGGCATGTGCGTCCCCCCGGGGCCTGCCCCCCCGCAGACCCACATCACAGACCCGTCCTGCAGGAGGGGCCACTGAGGTGCCCGGAGGGGGTCGGCGCTTGGGGTGGCCCAGCACTCGTGGAGGAGCAGCTGGAGCGCCTGGTCCTGCCTCCCGAGCAGGTAGACTTCCATGGGAACCGGCTCGTGCAGAAGCTTCACCACCGGGTAGTCCAGAGGCCCATAGAAGGAGGAGTAGCTCTCGTCTGCGGGGGAAGGAGGCCCATGAGGTGGGGCTGCCCCAGAGAGGGGGGTGGGTGGCGACAGCAGCAGCAGCAGGCAGGCCCCCCCCCGGCTGACCCCAAGGGCACCTACCTCCAGCCATCCGCATGTCCAGGGCGAGGGGCCCCTGCTGGGCAACGGGGGCCGGGGGAGGAGGGGCGGCCAGCAGGATGCTCACCGGGAGGGGCTCCCCAGCCGAGTAGCCGCAGCGGATGGTCAGCCTGCAAGGGAGCGGGGGGGGGCTTTTCTCAGCTCCTCTGGCCAGGCCTTCGGCAGCTGGGTCCCCTGGAGGGTGGCAGTGAAGTCAGGGAGGCAGAAGGCACTCTTGAGGTCCTCAAGGCCCACCCCTGCTCAGGGCAAGAAGGGGCCCAGGAGGACGCAGCCAGCAGAAGCAGCAGGAGGCCCAGAGCTGGCTGGAGCCCCGCCCTGCTTTCCTGGGAGGGGGCCGAGAGCCCGTGCAGCTCAAGGGCTCCAAGGGCTAGAGGGGGTGCAGACAGGGGCTTGACCCCCCTCTTGTGGGGACCTTCCCCACCTCACCCCAGGCCTGGGGCCCCTCCCACCCCCAACCTCCTGCTGCCCAGGGACCCCCCAGCGGTCACCTGAAGAAGCCGCTGGCCTGGCTGACGGAGCCCGAAGGCGCCCAGAGGGTTCCTCCCTCTACCGAGAGCTCGTTCTCATAGATCCGGTGCCCTCCAGACTCCTGGTGCAGAAAGAACGGGCTGAGGGGATCCCTCTCCAGCTCCTCCCTCCCTTTCCAGCAGGGCCTTTCTTGGGGGGAGGGGGGCAAGGGGGCTTGAGACCCTTTTGGCAGGCTGCCTGGCCGACCTGGGGGGGGGCGGTCTAAGCGTTTTAAACTCCAGCAATTCTCTCTGCAACCATTTCGAGGCTCCAAGAGAAGCTGCAGCCCAGCCCCCCACAAGAAGCCGCAAGGCCCCTGGAGAGACTTGGGGGCCTCCGCCATCCAGCCCCTCCCTGGTCCCCCTCGCAGGGCGGTTCCTGGGCCCCAGCCACCCCGCTGACCTTGAAGATGGTCCCGCAGGCAGACCGTGGGAAGTAGAACACCACAAAGGCTTCGTTCCTGGAGAGGGGGCCACAGGGCCCCCCCCGGCCACTCAGCAGGTGCAGGGAGTCCAAGTGGAGGGGCGGCACAGCGGCGTCTCTGGAGACGGCCAGGGAGAAGGAGCCGCCTGGGGCACAGCGAGCTGTCACTGTTCAGGAAGGGAGAGTGGGGGGTGGGGGGGTCTGTTGGGTCAAAGGTCAGGTGCCCCCTTTCCTCCCACCCTGGCCCAGAAAGGCCTTGGGAGGGACAGAGATCTGGCTCCAAGGTCCTCAGGTGGGCTTCCTCCGAGACAGGAGGACAGCTAGCCAACTGACCATCACTATTGTCCAGCCCAGCCAGCCGGCCGGAGGGTCCCTTGCTTCAGTTCCCTTCATGGTCCTGATACCCCCTCCCCCCATCCCTTTTGGGTCTCTTGGCTTCTAAATTCACAGAACCGTTCCCCATGTCCAGGGCCTTGTGGGGGAGGGGCAGAAGATGACCTCCCCAGAGGATAGCAGCACCCCCACCCCTGGCCCTCCCTCTCCCTTCATCTCTGCGCTGCTTGCCAGCCGCCCTGTGGGGGCCCACAGAATGACTTAGGGCCCCTGTAACCCCAGAAAACTGGGGCTCCCAAGCCCCAGGCAGAGTCGCCTTGTCTTGGTTCAGCCGTCTGGGGCAGCCCAGCCCACCGGGTGGGTCCAAAGGCACCAGATGGAAGAACCAGCAGAAATGGCTGAGCAGAAGGCCGTGACTCGCCCCAAATGCCCCCAGAAGGGACTTGGGGGCACCGGAAGGAGGGGACTGGCTGCCTCTGTGGGTCTGCTGCAGCTGCTGCTGCTACCCCTCCAGGTCTCCCAGGAGCCCGTCTCTGGCCAGGAGCCCCGTGCTGCCCCCTCGCTCCGGCCCCTGGGGCCTGGTCTCACCTGTCTTGCCGTAGTAGCAGGGGGTCACCCTGTCCTGGGGGTTGAAGCAGCAGCCCAAGTGGGAGCACTGGCCGTGGCTGACCCGAGGGGAGCCGCAAGGCAGTCGCTCTGCCAGCTGCACCGCTGAGCACTGGCTGGGGCTGGGGGGATCCAGGACTGGGGTGGGAGAGGGCAGCCATGAGGCATCCACAGCAGACCCCCCAGGCACCCCCACTTATCCTGCAGTAGCTTCAGGAAGCTCTCATTTCAGGGGGGGGGGCTGGGGCCTTCTCCCTGCAGAGGCCAAGCTCAGAATGGGTCCCTGGGGATCCCCAACCCAGTTTGGCTTGCTGTTGGCCCAGGAGGGCTGGGGGAGCCCAAAGCCCCCCCTTGCCCCCCTCTTCTCCAGCAGAGCCCACTTGGGGAGGCTGTGCTGCTTAGGGCCCCCCTCCCAACTTTCCTAGGCAGATGCATTGAGAAGCGCTCCTGCAGGGGCTCCCCCAGGCCCCCAACCTTCCTTGCTCAAAGCCCCAAAGGGTCCCTGGTTGAACGGAGCACGGAAGCTGGGGGCAGCGAGGACCTACAGCGCTTGCTCCATGGGCCCCCAGCACCTCCTTTCCTGTGGCGGGGGTGAATTTGGGGCTCCCCTGTGGTCCCCCCTCTCGCCTGTCTCACACCTACCCCCGGGTAGCACCGCCGCAGCCTGCGGCTCCCACCCCATCCCAGCAGGGGCCATCAGAAGCGCCAGGAGTGCGAGGGAAGCCATGCCAATTGGCACCTGTCCCGCAGGAGGTGGGCAGGGGTCTGGGCCTCCTCCAGTTGCCAGGGTGGGCTTCTCCCGCATCAACAGCCCCCTTTTGTGATCTCACCACCCCCTCCTGGCCTGCAGCAGCTTTGGGCACAAAGGCAGCTGGACAGGAAGCCCCCTGGCACTGCAGGGAGAGGGGAACGGGGGCTCTAAGAGACCAGGCTGGGTGGCCGCCTCCTCCCTGGCTGCAGTAGGCAGCCTCTGGCATGCATGGGGGTGGGGGGGCCCTCCGCTCCTCTCCCCCCAAGAGGAGGGTCTTCCTGCTTTGGTTTGTGCTTGGAGGGGACAGGCCACACCCCCCCCCCCCCCCCGTTTTCAGAAGTGCTGTAATAGGACCCTGCCTGGAAGCTCCACAGCACCACCAGGAGCAAAAAGGCCCCAGGGGCCCCCCCACCCCAAATGTTGCCATTTCAACACTGGAGCAGCACGTGGACCCGAACGTCGGGAGCCACAGGGCCCCTGCAGACCCCCCCCCTCCGAGAAAAGCCTGCTGCCTACCTAGACGGGCCTCTGGGCGCCTCAGCTCCTCCTTGTAGGCGGCCTTGTAGCTCCTGTCCTGGTGGGGGAGGAAGAGCCGGTGGTCCCTCCAGTCCAGCCTGCAAGCCCCTCCCAGCCCCCCGGCCTTTGGGGTCACAGTGCTAGCTTTGGGGAGCCATGGCTGCTTCCTGGGGCTATACAGCTAAAAGTCAGGGTGGTCTTATTTTGGGGAAAACATGGTAGGTTGGATCTCTCCAAAGAAGAACCTTCCCGCGCCAACTCAGGAAGCTCAAACTGCCCCAAAGGAGCTGCTGGCCCAGTTCTACAGAGGAAGGATGGAGTCTGTCATCTGCACCTCTAGAACCGTCTGCCTTGGTTCTGCAACCCAATAGGACGGACACAGCCTTCAGAGGAGAATTAGGGCTGCAGAAAAAAACAGTTGCTACCAAACTACTTTCCATAAAGGACCTGCATCCTGCACCCCGAGTCAAAAAGAGGGCTGTGAAAATATTTACAGACCCCTCACATCCCGGACATGAACTGTTTCAACTCCTTCCCTCAAAGCGAGGCTATGGAGCCCTGCACACCAGAACAACTCGACAAGGGGAGTTTTTTCCCCCAACGCCATCACTCGGCTAAAGAAATAATTCCCTCCACATTGTCCAACTATTTACAAAGTCTGTGCTACTATTACTGTTAATCTTCTCGTTACTCATCATCCATCCTCTCCCACATGTATATTGACCGTTTCCTAGTATGATTTGACCACTTATTGTACCCGATGACTATTATTAAGTGTTGGACCTGATGATTCTTGACTCTTGACAAATGTTTCTTTTTCTTTTATGGACACTGAGAGCATTTGCACCAAGACAGATTCCTTGTGGGTCCAACCACACTTGGCCAATAAATTCTATTCTATTCCTTGGTTAGTTTCCATCCATTGTTCCCTGTCTGGCCTTCAGGTGCTTTAGAAAACAGCTTGACCCTTTCCTCCTCCTCCCTGTGGCAGCCCCTCAAAAACTGGAAGGCTGCTCTCCTGTCTCCCCTGGTTCTTCTCTTCCCTAGACTAACCAGGCCCAGTTCCTGCAACTGTTCTTCTGTATGTTTCAGCCTCCAGTCCCCTCATCATCCTGGTTGCTCTTCTCTGCACTTTTTCTAGATCTCAACCTCTTTTTTGTGGTGTGGGGACAAAAACTGGATGGGGTATTCCAGGTGTGGTCTTAGCAAGGCCTTATAAAGTGGCATTACCTTTCACGTGATCCGATTCTGTTGACTTGTTAAGGCAGCCTAGGATTGTGTTGGCTTTTTTGGTGGGTGCAGCACAGGGCTGGCTCCTATTTATGTGAAGGTCCATGAGGACTCCAAGGTCCCTCTTGCAATTAATGCAGCCCAAAGCTCCGTCCACCTTCCCTGCATCCAGTGCACAAGGTGCCACTTCAGTCTCCCCTCCAACGGCCAGGAGCCTGGGCTGTTTGGACGGAATGCTTGGGAATTCTGGCTAAGAAAGGCTGCGGGGAAGGCAGGGGCCATCGGTGCTCCTTGAGACAATTTAGAAGGGCCACCAGAACAAGCCTGCAACCCTGCCAAGATTTCTGTCCATCCCCAGCGGCTCTCCGGCTGCATCCACTGCTGGGCAGGGCGGGGTGCAGGTAGGTGGGGAGAAGGGCCTCTCCCACCCTGTGCCATGAGCCCCTCTCTTACCTGAGCCCGAGTGTAGCATCCATCAAAAGCCGTCTTGACAGCCACAAAGCCGTCTGAGAGGACACCAAGGTCCCACAGGCGGAGTCCATTCTTCAGCAGACGGGGGTCCCTGCGGGATCTGGGTGTGTGTGTGAAAAGGCAGCAGCATGGCTGAATTGGGTGCCTGGGCCCCTCCCATCAGCCCTGCAAGGTGGGCCAGGTCAGGAGCAGGCATGCTCTAGGGACCCAGGCAACAGGGGCAGCAGGGTCTGGAAAGCCCATTTCCCCTGCCAGCCTCTTAAAGTGCCTTTCCCAACCCTGGGGGAACCCCCCCCCTTTGCTCAGAAGTGGGGAGGGGACCCCAGGCCTCCTCAGGCTGGCTGCCCTTGGAAAACCTAGCTAAGCCTGTGCCCGCAGGAGCTGCCAGGCCCCCATCCTGCCTCGCATGGGGCTCCCAAGGCAGAAGCTTTACGTGAAAGGAAGGCAGCGCACGCCACTTGTGAAAATGCACAGGGCCACCGGATGCACGAGATGCAGATCTGCACATACACACACACCCCGCTTCCCATAGAGGAGAATCTCTGTGGGGGTCTCTCCGCGTGGTGGTTTTCCTGCAGACGTTTCATGACCCAAACTAGGTAACGTTTCATCAGTGCTGGGAGGGAGGAGGGGGCTGGTTCTTAACCAACAGTGAGGTTACCCACTTTGAGTAATGAAAACTTCATGCTCAGAGATCACCAAAGACATCCCCCCACCAGTACTTTCTGCCTCCCCCTCGCCCCCCCCTCCAGGGCAATCTTCAAGCAAAACCAGACTTAAAAATATCAACAGAAAAGTTTCAGAATGTGCAAAAGCTGGCAGTTAAGAACAACATTTAAACGAGAGATGCCTACAATATTTTAAATATTTAAAACCATTGCATATAAGGCTGCAGGGCACCCCACTTGCTCAAGTGCTTTAGAGGAGCAAAAGGGGGGGCAGCCTCACCCCCAGAAGTGACCAGGCTGAGCGCAGCTACTTGGCAGAGGAAGTCCGCCTCTCCCGTCCAACCCTTGGAGAAAGGCCCCCTTCCCTGCCTGCAGCTGGGAGGACTCAGAAGGCTGCCCACCTCAGCCCCCTCCCCTTATTCCTAAGGCCCCAGTCCCAGACAACCATCCGCATGCAGCCTTCCCAGAAGGCTTGCCCGTTGCACAGGCCCACAGGCTGCAGGCACTGGGAGAGGAGGCCGAAGGTTGCAAGAACCATCCTGAGTCAAAAGGGAGCCCTTCCTACCCAGCGAGGTTTCCAGGTGCTGGCAATTTGCTGTCCTCAGTGAGACTTTATAGCCCTGGGGGTGGGATGGAAATCACAAGCACCTGGGCGGGAGGGCTGCAAATCAAGGCTGCAGCCCCCTTGCAGGCAGATTGGGGGGGGGGCAGGTGCCGCCTCCCTTCCACCCAAGAGGAAGCAGGAGGGCCCAGCCTTCCTCCTTTGCAGGCGTTGGCTTTGTTTTGCTCACTGGTGGGCGGGATTCCTTTAGCCACAGAAAAGCGCTCTGCACACTGTCTTTTCCATAAGTCCGGGAGGAAAAAGCGCTCCCCCTCCTCTCCCTCCCCAACTGAGCCGCCTTCACTTTGCTCGGGAAGGATACTCTGCACGTGGCCAAGAACAGCCTTTCTGCAAGCGGCCTGTCCAAAGGGCACTTTCCTTTCAAAATCCCGTCGTTGTTCGGGGGGGGGAGGGGGAAGGCTTTGCACAAGGCGGCGATCGAGAGGAGGGTCTCTCCCCGAGGGAGGTTTATTCGCTCAGCCTCAGACAGGCCTCCTGCACGTGCACAGAGGGCGCTCTCGGGTTCGGATCACTCCTCGGGAGGCCGTTGTTGCTCCAGGCTGAAAAAAGCACCGCAGAGGCGCGCCTTCTTTCAGACTCCGCAGTAAACCCTCAGCACATCAAAGCTTCTGTGCGCGTCCTCCCATTCCGCTGGGGCTGGCCGGCATCAGCTGCACCCTCTGTCCATGCTCAGAGGCGCCCTTTCCCCTTCCGCGTCCTATCCCAGCGCTCCCAGCGGCGTCCTCCCCGTGACCACGCCCAGCCGCCGCTCTCGTTCGCTCATTGGCGGGCGGCAGCGCAGGGGGCGGGGCCCAGGCGAGGGTCCTGGAGGGGCCCGCCGGGTGGGCGGGGCCAACGGACGCCTCGGAGGCGCCAACCAAGATGGCGGCGGCTGTGGTGGCCGGAGGCGGCGGCGGCGTCCGGGGCAGCCTCTCCATGGCCCCTCTCGCGGCTGCTGTCCCCGCCACGCCGGCGCCGCCCCAGGAGCGCCTCTCGCTGGTGGTAGTCTTCGGCGCCGGGGGCGGCCGGCCGGGGCTGCGCAGGGCGGTGCTGGCGGCCGTCAGAGCCGGTGAGGGGGTGCCGGAAGTGGGGGGAGGGGCGCGGGCGGTGGGCCCTTCCGCCGCCGCCCCCCCCACACTAACGCCCCGCCCGGGAGGCCGGAGAAGCGGCGGCCTCAGGGCGGGAAGGGAGGGGGGCGGCGGCGGCTGGGCGGGGCTGCTCCGTTGGGGGGGGCTGGAGGGGGGTCCCGCGGCCAGGAGGAGTCCCGGGGCTTCTGGGTGGGGGGCCGGCGGCCTTCCTTTCCAGGGCTGCGAGGGGTGGGGGCTTCCCCGGGGGAGACAGATGGGCATTCCCCGCCCCCCCGAGGCCTGGCGGACAAAGGGCAGAGCGTGCCGTGGAGGGGGCAGATATCGGGGGGGGGGCCGCGGGAGGCGAGAAAAGTCCCCCGCCTCTCTTCCCCCCATCGAGGCTGCTGTTTGCGGAGGCCCAAGAGGGACTTTGCGGTGGCTGGGAAAGAGGGGGGCTGCATCCTCCCCTTGGAGGGGCTCTGGCGGAGCCGCCGGGGTCATTTGAGATGAGGGGGGGTGGGCCTTCCTTCTGCCCCCTCCCCTGGGCCTGCTCCCCCCCCCGCCCTCCAGGAGGGCTGCCCCGTCGTGATGGAGGAGAAACTGCAGCGTCTTCGGGGCAACTGAGGCTGGGAAATTTCCAAAGTTGCCCTTTGTGCTGTTTTTTTTGGCTGTTTCTTGTTCGGCTGGCCTGGATTTTCCTAAAAGCCTTTTGGTTCTGTTCCCCCGTTAGAATTGGGTACCTTTGGGGAGCAAGTTTGCATGGGGAAGAGCCCTGGAGGGTGCAAAGGATGCTGGGGAGGCCTGGCTGGGGCCTTCCTGTGAGGAAGCCAGCTGGACCCAGAGAATGAAGAGCAGTTGATGCCAGAGGAAGTTGAGATCAGAACTGCCTTTGCCATTCCCGGCCCTGCTGCGTGATCTCATCTCAGTGCAATCTGCGGATGTCACAACACCCCATGCGCTGGAGGGGCAGAAGGAAAAGGCCAGAAGTCCCTTGGGGGCCTCAAGCACCCTGCTGCCTATTGAGAGGCCACAGGGGTTGCCTTTCTTGGCCATTTAGGGTGCTGGAAAAGCAGTTGCTCTATTTTTATTTTTTTAAAAGAGTAAATGTTTGCAACTAGTATATTTGGGTAGGATAAGGAGAGATTGTGGGTTGCTTGTGACCCCCAGGTCCTCTGGGAAATACAGGGCTCCCTGGCCCCTCCAATTCCCAGCTCCTCTGCTTCAGCTCTCGGGGCTGTCCTTGCCCTTGGTTGACTTTCCCCATTGCTGGCCACTTCGCTGCAATAGCGGTTGGGGAAGCGAGGGAGGGAAGAGGGCAGCACAGGGCCTTGGTGGTTGTTGGGATGGTTACTTGTCCTTGAAGCGTTGGGTCTGGGGGGGTCTGCTCGGATCTCATCCTGGTCTCCTGGAGAGTTGTGGCCTCCGGCTGAGGCTGCATAAAGACAACGTCCTTCCCTCCTGGTGTCCCAGCCCAGCAGCAGAAACTCTGTGTGTGTGTGGGGGGGGAGGGGGGGGGGGGAGGGGGGGGGGATCCCAGCCAAGCAAAACCAAAATTAGCGGCCTGGCAACACCTTTCCTTCTGGGATTGTTTTCAAGACAGCAAATTGCTGCCTTCTGGCCCCGAGGAGAAGGTGGTTCCCCAAAGCTGGAAGGCTGGCTGCTACTTTTGTTTCCCCTGTGCACCTGAGTCACCTTGGCAAGGTGCGAGCAGGCTGGGTGTGAACCTGTTGGGATGCACCTCTTCTGCAGAGGGGATGGGAGCCTTGCTCTCAGAGCCTCTTGCCAGGGAGAGGCCACCGGTTGTGCCTTCGGATTCTCCTTTGGATTTGGAAGGGCCTCCTGGCTTCCCATTGGCTGAAGAAGCGGGGAGATTTGTCACAGCGATGGAAAACTAATGGAAGGAAGGGGGAAGAGGTGTGGCCTGCTTGCTTTACACAGGGTGGGCTTTGGGCAAGTCTCTACAGCATGGTTAGAACCACCAATTCCTGGGGCCTCTTCCACAAAGCAGGGCTCCCGAGGGCGAGCAGGCAATGGGGGTGAAGGTGGGGGGTGGGCCAGTGGAAGCCGCCTGCGAAAGGGAAGAATGTGACTGAGGAGGCCGACTTTCCTCTCCTCCCTTGAAAGGCCTCTGGAGCCGCCTTTGGGTCCTGATCTTCAAGGCAACAGCTGCTTTTTGATCTCCCTCCTGGGCGGCTGCTGCAGGGCCACCTGCTCAGGCTGCCTTGGCTGGGCCTCTCGCTCTGCTCCTGATCCCAAAGGTCCATTGCTTTCCGGACGGTTCTGGTCACTCCTAAAGAAGCCCACAAGGATGGCTGCCACTGGGCCTCAAGCAGAAGGGAAGGGATGCCCTCCGGAAAGGCCACTTGTCCCCGGGTGCAAGCAGTGGGATTCCCCTGCAGGCTGCCAGGAGCTCAGCCAGGGGAGGCTTCTGCAGGGAAGCGTGGATTATAGCCAGTTTTTGCCAGAGGAAAAGAGGAAGATGGGACCACCTTGAAACTCAGGCTCGGAACCGGGAGACAGTGAGTTCTAGCCCCACCTGAGGCACAAATGTCTCTCGGCCCCAGGAAGGAAGCAATGGCAGAGCCCTTCCAACATCCGACCGAGAGAGAGAATTCTGCAGGGGCCAATCCAGGCAGTTGCCAGGAGACAAGACGGAGCGGAAAGGGCAAAATGCACAAGAGAAGAGTCCCAAGGAAGGGAAGGATCCAGGGCCTGAGCAGGGGACGGTCAGTGTCCCCCAGGGCTGCAGGGAGGCCTCCTTCCAGTCCTCAAATGCTTCCCTCTCCCCATTTCTGGAGGTCCCGGCAGGTGTTTTCAGCCGGAGGAAGGAGCCTTTGCAAGCCCCAGTGGTCGTGGGTGGCCCAGCTCTCCTAACCCGGCAGACCCCCTTGAGTGAGCAGAATGTCATTGGGAGGTACAGAGCTGAGCTGCTCTGGTCCTTCTCAAACTACTTTTAGCCATTTTACTCCAGGCTCCCTTGGGAGTGGGGGGGCTCTCACGGTTTCCTTAAAGGAAGAGAGAAGCCCACTCTGTCCCTGGCACCCGTTTCTTCAGTGTGTCCTATTTTCAAGCCTTTATTCTGCCTGTTTCCTACACATTAATCTATAATCCGATGAAGAGAAGCCTTGGCACCCCAGCCAGGAAAGGTGAGATGACACCTGAAGAACAGTGGCGGGCGAAAAGCAGGGGGGGCCCTCCTCGCCAGCTCCTGTGGGTGCCCCCAAATACACAAACCCAGCATGCCTCCTCATTCAGTGGAAAGGTTAGCGGGGACTCCCAACATACAATATAGAGAAGGAAATTGCAAAAAAGCTTGGACATCTCATGGAGGGGGGAGACACGCAAATGTTCTCTCAACTCCCCACTGCCTTCCCTCCAGAAGATGATGAAATGGTGCCTTCATTTGATGTCACAGCACTCTTTATTTCCCTAGATCCAGAAGTAGCAAAACTCCACAGCCGCGCCATCCACACGACACCCCCGAGGTAAGTAGGGCGTTAAGGCCGAAATCATGGCCCCTGTCAGCCTCCTGGCCCCCTTTACATTTCCTGGACAAAGGCGCCCACAAATCGGAGCAACGCCCCTGGGGTCACCACCCTCGGGATTATCTGCAGCATCTGCCATGTGCCTTCTGGAAACTACAGCCGTCCCTGGCACAAAACTAAAAGCATGGGTTCGGTGTATAGAGCACACCTTTGTCAGAACAGCAGCAGCGACTGCTAGGGAAGGCCCAGGAGACAGTCAGCAACATCTTGAATAACATTCACAGGGGAAGAAGAAAGTGAGATGCTGCTTTCCTGGATAGCCTCACCAGGAGAGGGAAGAGGGCAAGCCGGGCCCAAGTTTATTGGAAAAATAGCCCCCCCCCCCCCAGTGCTCCATTGCCAGCCAAGCTTCCCAGAGCACAAATGCACCACAGCAACCCAGAACACCAGAAAAAGGAAACAGACTCTGCCTATCTTTCGACACAGTGGATACCTATGCAACTTTATCAAAAAGCGCCTGGCCACTCAACCCACTACAGCACCAGTTATGACAAGGATAACCCAGCCATGTGTCAGAAACAGCCAACAGATGGTTACGACGATGTGGCGTCACTGCAACACACAAAGCAACTAAAACCCTCCAAAACCATCTTAAGTTAATCCAAAGATCCAGCAGAAAGCCCCGGAAGAAAAATCAGGAGTCACACGTAAGGACTGTAACAGTCACTATGTGGGCCAAACAGAAGGCTAGAGAGGATGCATCCACTGGCACCAATTGCTTAACCTCACAACATGTGGACAGACTGAGCATCCTAGACGAGCTAAATCAAAAGACGCCAGGGAATTCCTGGAAGCTTGGCATTCAGACAGATTAGCTATTGACAAACACATAGAGAGAAATCATGTTTACAGCCCTTTGACAAGAGACACTGAAAAAGCTAAGAAGGAAGCAGAAAGGCCAGAACCTGTCCTTTCCCACACCCAGAGGAGCAAGCAAGCAAGCAGAAAAGAACATAATCAAGAAGCTACGCTTCACAATGAGCCAGGTTCCTAGAGGTGCAAAAACAGAAACTTCCCTTCACCTCAGATTGGTAAACAAGTTTTCAAAATGCCTGGCTGTTGTACCTGCTGGAGAGGCAGTAGCTCTCTAACAACAGAGCTGCTTTATATACGCTACAAAGGTTCCAGGTGGCATTGACTTTGGGTTAAGTGCAGAGTACAGGAGGAGAAGCTAAGCGGTAAATGGGCTTCTTTTGTACAATGTCCCTGGACAGCCTCGTTGAGAGGCCAGAGGCCGTGGGGTGTTGCAGCAACATCTTCCTGTCGCGTTGTCATCTGGCAGCTTTTAAACTACGCTGATCTCCATGCAAACGTCGTTTCCTTTGCTTCGTGGATTAGGAGCCTAACTGGGTTTACAGATGGTTATGTTAGCACTCAAATAGACACCTCTCTCTCCTAGCCTCTCCTAGGTCCAGTTTCTGATAATGCAGTAAACTGACCTGAAGCCAAATCTCCCCTGGATTCTTTTTGTTCTCTTTTTCTTCTTTGCTCCGTAGGCAGGCCCTGCTTTCTGGGCAGGCTGCTGCTCAGTGGAGATTGGCAGAATTACAGGCCCTTCTCAAACGTCCCACTTGGGGGACCCTGGAAGTGCCACCTTGCACCTCTAGGCTGAGCTTGAATGATCACAGTGTTTTCCTGGGCTCCATTTGTTTGGGCTTCTGCCTAGGCTCTGGTCCTGGTGGCCATGGATATCAAGGGGGCTCTTTGTCCAGCTTGGCCCTGGCGGTGCCACTTGCAGGGGTTTCGTCCCACCTCGTGTCCAGAAGGTGGTGCTTGGGGGACAGTCCTGTCCAGAAGTGGCCTTGACATGGCTAACATATTTAAAGGCTGGCTGCCCCAGGGACTTGCCTGAATAAAACGATGGGGTGTGAATTAATTAGATAAAAAAATAAAAAGTAGCTCCAGCTGTGCCTGACCTTGCTTGACCACCCCAGGTCTTGGGGTTGAGGAGGCCCGAGGAGCTGATTCATAGGCCCATGCTGGGAGAGGGAACCACTCCTCCTCAACCCCAAGGCTTGGGCTGGTCAAGCAGGGTCAGGCATAGCTGGAGCCACTTTTTTTATTTTTTATCTAATTAGATCTACACCCATCATTGTTTTCTATCCCCAAAGCAGGGCTAAAGATGCAGGGAAGAGGGCAGCCAGTGGCCAACCTCCAGTATGAAGGCTTGGCTTGCCTCTGAGGTGGGATTCACCCCTCTGTCCTATTCGGCTGGAATGACGTGGCTGAAGTTGGGGGCTCCTGCTCTGATGGACACTTTGGGCAGCCCCGTCAGGGTTTCCACCCACAGGACTGCGGCACAGAACTGGGTCCTGGGTTCTGCAGCACTAATGTTGGTTCCTCCCCCCCCAGACCAGGCCATGTGCCCTCCCGCCTGCTCTCCGTATGCAGGGCTTTGCCTTCTGGGTGGCTCTGGATGCCAGGCAGCTTGGCTCCCTGTGGGTAGACCAGCCACTGCTGTTCCGTGTAACTTTATCACACCACGTGGGCTTTGGAGGGGCTGGCCTTCCTCAAAACTTCCTGACACAGGGTTGAATGTGAAAATTGAAAAAGCTTTCAAGAGATGTAGAATTGAAAAGAAAAAATATCTGGGTTTTCCTTTTCCTCGCTGTCCTTTTCAACTCACGAGAGGTGATTCTTCTTCCATTGGACTGCAGCCTCCCTTCCTGGCCTCTCTGCCACTCCCCATGGAGGCAGCAAAGGGACCGAAGGGGGAGAAGACGACCAAGAAGCAGGCTTTCTCCCTCCCTCCGGACTCCCAACAGGAAGCCACGCTCAGGCACAAGTTCCTTCTCCTTCCAGAGCCCTTCCTGTCCTCCCCGGGGCAGTTCATGCAAGTCTGGGAACAGAGGTTGGATCTCCCCCCCCCCCCCCCCCCCCGGCCTGGAGTTTCTTCGCCTCTGTGCTTCCTCCCTTCGAAAGAGGCCAAAGGAGCCTCAAAAGCTCCAGCCAAAGCCCCGATCCAAGCGGCCGTCCCAGCGATACTGCAGGCCACAGGCAGCCTTGCCCCCCCCCCAAGAGCTTTTACGCCCGTTTAAAAGAATTGCAGATCCCCTATTTTTCAGGTTTTTTAAAAATGAAACAGCAAAAAAGATACACAAGTGACCATGCAGCAAAAAAACTACCTAAGTTGTGGTGGTTGAACAGAACAAAGAATACAGAATAAAGAGTAGCGTCCTCGTGAGAGGCCAGTCCTGAAACTAACCACTACATCTGGCCTCAGTCGACCCTGTTGCTCTACCAATTCTAGGGCGTAAAGCAGAGTTGATCACCAGCCCCCCCCCCATCTCCTTTCCTCCACTCCAGAAGAATCCTCCCACCTGTCAAGATCTTGATAAAAGCCAAAGCCCTGCATCGCCTTCCAGGTTTTATTCAACCCCTCCACCCTTTCTCTGTGTTAACATGGTGCTCGGGTGAAAAGAGGGAGCAGGCTGGGCCGTGGACCAATCAGAGGAGAGGAGAGGAGGACCACCAGATTCCCTGGGATTCCAACACATGGGGAAAAGTACTTGACTTACAGCCGTTCGCCTAGTGACAGTTCCAAGTTACATCGGCCTGGAAGAAAAGGACTTGCGGCTGCTTTTCACACAGCCACCCGTTGCAGTCCCCCCCCCCGGCCGTGTGGTCCAAATTTGGGCGCTTGGCAGCCGGCACGTGCTCATGATGGAGGTGGCGTCCCGGGGTCGAAAGTCGAGGGCTGCCTGTGCCCCCTTCCCACTTCCTTGGGCCCTGCTCCAGGGTCCCAGGCACCTCCGAAGGCAGGCCCTGGCCGTAGAGGCTGCCAAGTGGGAGCTGCCCGTCAATGTGGCCGGAGCTTCATCTCAACACCCTTCGAGCCGCCCTGGTGCCTCGGCCGGTGCAAGGGAGTTGTCCTGGGTTTGGCTCTTTTTTCCCTTCTTGCCAAACTCAGGTGATCGACAGGGATCCCTTTCCCGCTGGTTCTTCCTGAGAATTCAAACGTGCTGTGGATGCCAGGTCTCGCTTCCCCCTCTTCCCAGCTCCGCGTGGCTCACTCCGTGAAGGGGGCTGGAGGTGGAGCTCGTCAGCTGGGGTGGGGAGGGAGATGCCGTGTGTGTGTGTGTGTGTGTGTCTGTGTGTCTGTCTGCCTGCCTGCCTGGATAGGTGGCTCCTCTGGAGGGCTGGCTGCCTCCGGCCTCTGAAGCTCGGGAGCGTTGAGCGATCAAGGCCGGCTGCAGCCAAGAGCTGCCATCCTGGCCTTCAGTTGGAGAGTTGGCCACCTGGTCTAGGGGCCCCAGTCACACCCAGGTGGGGCCGGGGTGGGTGGGAAGCAGCTGGGCTCCTGCGGGGAAGAGCGAAGGCCTCTG
Source organism: Hydrophis major (assembly GCA_033807585.1). Classification (NCBI taxonomy): domain Eukaryota; kingdom Metazoa; phylum Chordata; class Lepidosauria; order Squamata; family Elapidae; genus Hydrophis; species Hydrophis major. The sequence goes on from CM066328.1 coordinate 294,233, forward strand.
AGTGGTCTGGACTTCTTGCGGGGGAGGGCAGGACCCAGCCGGTCCTTGGTCTTTCTAGGCCACGAAGGGCCCAGGGCTCCCTGAGCTCCCAGGAGTGTTGGTGCCCAGAAGGCCCAGCGAGGGAGCCCAGCAGGGAAGCTTGGGAAGGGCGGGGGGGGGGGGGCTGAAGGTTGCTGTGGCCCAGGAACAGCCTTGCTCTTGGGGCTGGGCTGAAGAAGCTCCCCGGCCGGCCTGCCTGCCTGCCAGCCTTTGGGCCTCCTTGGACCCCTTCAGTTTGGGGTGGGGGGTGGGGGACACACAAAGCCCCCTGCCCAACAGGGCTTTGAAACCCCCGACCTACCAAGGCCCCATTGGCCTCTGCTGCCTCCTCCATCATTTCGGGGGGAGCTTGTGGGGAAAGCGAGTGCAGCCCCACCGGCAGGGGCCCCAGGGGGGAGGGGCTGCCGCCCCCTCCCCAGACGGCCCCCAGGTTGGCGCTTCCGTGTGCCGCAGAGGGATTCTCACGCACCTCTCCCTGGCAGGGATCCGTTCTTGGGATATCGACCTGACCGCCTGCAACCTGGATCAGCAGCTCAAGCTCTTCGTCTCCCGCCACTCGGCCACTTTTTCGGACATAGTGAAAGGTAAGGAAAGGGCTGAGCAGCTGCGGCTCCTCGGGGCTTCCTGCCAAGCAGCCCCCAGGGTCGCCCTGGCCAGGGAATTCAGCACAGTGGAGTTGGAAGGGGCCTTGGAGGTCGTCTAGTCCAGCCCCCTGCTCAACCGTTTCAGACCAATGGCTGTCCAGCCTCTTCTTGAAAGCCTCCCGTGGCGGTGGAGCATCCGCACCCTCTGGAGGGGAGCCCTTCCACCCGCTCCGTGTCCGTTCATTCCTCCTTAGTCCCAGGGGGCTCCTTGACCAATCCCCATATCCTTTGTCTCTTGCCCAGCCCCCTTCTGCCTTGAGGCTGGCACTGCGGCAAGCCGGTTATGGAAACCTCCGTCTGGACTACGTCTGGGGCCTTGTCCTTTCCACCCTGCCATTCCCCCCGCCACGGCTCCTCTGGAAGTGTAGGGGTCCCTTGGAGTTCAGGTGTGTCCATCTGGGGCGAGCAGAGAGAGAAGGGGAGCCCTCCCCCGTGCCCCATTTGGCTGGCAGGAGGCTGCCCAGGCTGAAAGTGGTGTGGGTTACCATGTGAGCCCCCCCCCATGCCCCATTTTCAGCCTGGATAGCCTCCCGCAGCCCCATTTTGGCCGACAGAGGCACGGTGGGCCGGTCCTTGGCTATTTCCAGGCCAGAGTGAAGCCCCCTGCAGGCCACATCCGGCCTATGGGCCTTGACACCCCTGCTCTAGAGTGTCTTTGCCTATGTTTTCAACTCTTTTTAAAAAAGAAATACTGAAAAATTTAAAAATAATCAAAGATTCTAAGTTTGAAATTCAGAAGAAAATTCAGAGAAAACAAATGAGAAAAGGATAGAAAGGGAAAGGAAAGAAAGAAAAAAGATTAAAGAAAAGAATAATAGTTAAGGAGGTGACTTCCTGATTTCATCACAACAATTTATCCAAGGCAAACGTAATATTTCTCCTCCCCCCTTATAAGGTTGCCTCACATACTTCTTTGTCTTGTAGCCCCCCCTCCCCCCAAACCATTTGCAAAGCCAGATATCAATAATACCAGCAAAACACCCATAAAGGCCAGGAACCTCCTGGAGTTTCGCCTTAACCCTGGCTAAGCCATCAGCTTTAAATCCCTTGCTTTTCCTTCTGTCAGTCTGAGCCTTGGATCCATTCAGAGGCTGTTTTGATCCTTCCTTCCTTCCTTCCTTCCTTCCTTCCATCCATCCATCTCTGAGCTTGTTTCGAGGCTTTTGCAACCCTCTTTCATAAATCTTGCCTTGCCTTTTGTACTTCCACTTTATTCTGTAATCCAGAAATTGGAAATTATTTTTTGTAAGCCTGCATAAGCTTGTTTCACCTCTTTGTTGAAGGTCTTTCAAACATTTTCTATGACAACTGTCCTTGCTTCTTTTGTAAATAAGACATATTCGTATATGGAAATGTTATTTTTGCTATTGTGCCTACACTTTTCTGTCCCCAATTTTCAAAAGTGCCTTGAATTTCACACCATTACCCATCATTTTGTCCGATATGAAGAATCCTTACTCTACAGTTGAAAAATGAGCAGCAGATTTTTCTTTTCTTGCCCAGAATGGTGTCTAATTTCTGAAGTGTATTATTTGTTAATTACATTTTTATGCCGTCATCTCCCCCACCAGGTGACTCTGAGCAGCTTTGTTCAAAAGGTTTGAATATCAGTTCTTAAACTAAATGGTATTTGCACAGAGGTATTGTTGGTTAATTTGATTTCTCCCCAAAGCTTTTAGCAGAAGCCTTTAAGGTACCACATTTTTCTGACCCCTGAGTCCATTTTTTTCTTTCTGTCTTAAATACTTTCTTAGTTTTCTCTCTCTCATTGTTTCTGTTTCTTAAACTTAATAGTTAATTTGACTTTTGTTCGAGACCAGAGGGAAACTCACCAGGGGGCTTTCCAAACTTCCCGTTTTGAAGAACTCAAGATCCTTCACCTAGTTAAATAGGGGAATTGCAGAAGGGATAAGAAAGTGGGGTCAGAGACCATGAGGATTCCCTTTGTTGCTCTGGGTTCAGATCCGTGGTGAACCACCGTCCTGCTGCCTCTGGGCAGGCAAGTGTCCCTCTCTTCACCCAGAGGGTCCTGCGGGAGAGAGGGAGGCTCTGGATGGAGGGTGGCTCTGGTCTGCACCTGGAAGCAGCTGGTGTTTTTGTGTCACTGTGGCAGGAACACAGGGTGTCTGTTTGTGGGGCGGTTCCCTTTGCTCCCTGTCTCCTCTGGGGCTGCCTCTTCCCTCCCTCCCAGTGAAGGGTCCGGTTCCGTCTTGGCCCAGCCTGCCTCTTAAGGGGGCTGCGGAGAGGGAGGTGGCAAAGGAAGGGCTCCCTTCCCCCCCCCTCCAGACAACTGGCCCGGAGGGGGTGGGGGGTGCCTGGTGGGGCTCCCAGGGGCCAAAGGAAGAAGAGCATTGGGAGTGTGGTGTGCCTGCTGTGCAGCTGTGACGTCAGTGGTGTTGCCTGCACACCTTCCACGCTGAGACTTTTTATGGGTCTGGGCTGCTTTGGTTCTTGTAAATCAAGTTAGCCTTTTGCATCGTTGCTCTGTACCTCCCCCCACCTACCTCCGGGTGCAGGGGGGAGGGCTTTCCAGGAGAGCTGGCTTCGTTCAGCTCCCCCACCCTTACCTGGGGAGGGCCCTGGCTGTCTATGCTGGGCCCCCTTGTCTCCCCATCAGGAGCTCCTTCCGGGGGGGGGGGGTCCCTGATCAGCAGGAAGGGAACATTTGTTCTGTGGACCAGGGCCGACTGGGGTGGGGGCACTGGGGGTGGTGGTCGTGGGCTGTCTCCCTGCCTTTTCGTCCCTGCCATTGGCCCGTGGGTCAGTCCCATGGCTTGGCCTCCGAAGGGTTGGGTCACATTTGGGCCCTCCTGGGGCCGGCATCTCGAAGGCCTTCCTGGAGACGCCCCCCCCCTCTCCTTCCCCGGATCTGCTGCCTGCCTGCCTGGAAGGGAGGAAGCCTGGGCAACAGCAGAGGGCCTGGGTGGCTCCTTTCCTTGGCTGTGGGGCTGGCGGCCTCAGCTGCCTCTGAATAGTGCCCAGGGCTCAGACCAGCTTCCCACATCGGGTGCCAGCAGCCCTTCTCTGTGGCCCAGACTAACCTGGGCAGACCTCAGGCTGCCTTTCGCCAACAGGCCGAGTTGGCTGGGTGGCTGTCTTGCCGTTCACGGTCTTCAAATGGTGCCGTTCAGTCTGGCTTTGGCCTGGCAGTGGCCACATGCTCAGAAGAGCAACTGAAGCACAGCTCCCTCAGCCCCCCCCCAGCCCCCCCACTCCCCAGGGCATGGCTGGGTCTTGCCCCAGAAAGCAAACTTTGAGGGAGAAACAAAACTGTTCTGTTGGGAGCTTTCGGCCCCTCCCTGGCCAGCTGCTTCCCTAGAGCAGCCAGCTGTTCTGTCAGCCCTCCCTCCCTCCCTCCCTCTGATCAATTCCCTGGATGAGACATGGAATAAGGTGTCCCTCTCTTTTAGAAATGTTTAGCATGTTCTTCTAGTTAGCTGGACCATTTTTTTCTGACTTTCTATCCTAGTAACAGGCTCTGAATGCTAGCAAGAGACCAAATGTTGTGTGATGAGCCAAGCGGCCAAAATTAAACTTCTCATCTGGGTTTGAAACAGGCCAGCTTGGCCGCTCAGAAGTCTCGTGAACTCAGTCCTGGGGTGTCTGTTTTGAGCTCGACAGACTCGCAGAGGGACTGAAACTGAAGCCCCCCAACTTTCAAGGGCCGCATCAATGTGGAGTGTTTTGCCCTCCCTTCCCCTTGGAGCTTGATGTGGGGAGGGGGCAGAAGCAGAGATGGGGCAGGACCCCAGGCTGCCCTTGGGACCATTTGTCTTTCAGGCTCCAGGTGGCAACGTGTGGGTCTCCTTTGGGGTCAGGGCCCCAGAGTCGGTCTCCCCCTCAGGTGGCTGCCGACCTGCTTGCTTTTGGATGTGGGGGGGGGGTGTCCTGCCTCGTGTTAAGCCTGTGTTCCCCAACCAGGGTTAAGGAGACAAGCTAAACAGAATGTGCAGCATTAGTCAGATAGGCACACAGATAAATGAGTGATATAAGTTTGTATGTTTATTAACATACAGTAAAAATAACAGATACGCCTGTGCTATCAATATATATAGTTTATTCCATTTAGAATTATAGCATAGTCAAAATAACAGTCCATTAGTCATGTATCGTTTTAGTCCATTCAAGGATATTCAGTTAGCAAAGTCCGTGTAGAATATCCTATGTCAGTTCACTTACAATAAATCAACAGTCCTTTCTCTCTCCCCTTCCAGTAAGGAAAAACACAGTCTTCATCCAGTAATTAGGGATCATCAAGTCAGAGAGAGAGAGCAAGCTGACGTTCCTTGCTTCTTTTATGGTGCTTTTTACAGCCACTCCCTTAATTACATTCCTACAGTTAAAGTTGCAGACACTTTAACTAATAAACTATGATTACGTATTTATTATTTTACCTAAACCAGTTAGGGTAAACAATGTTATCCATAATACCTCGCATCTTGCCCGCCTTCCCAGTGCCCACCTTCTGCCCTCCTCCGCAGGCCAGCGTGCCCTCCACCATCGTGGCGATGTGCTGGAAACCTTGGTGTTACTGAACCCTTCAGACAAGTCCATCTGTGACGAGGTGAGCGGCGGCAACAGCAGGCGGCCAAAGACTCCCTAGGGCAGAGCTCAGGCCAGAGGGCCCCGGGCCCAGAGCTGCCGTCAGGGTTTGAGGAGGGGGGCGGGAAAGGAGCTCTGAGCCACTCAGGAGGGAAGCAGAGAAGCTCCCCAGGAGGGGCTTTGGGCAGGACCCCCCACCTGGCCTCCCTTGGAACGGAAGCCGCTCTCCCTTTCCCTGCCCAGGCAGAGGGGGGGACAAGGGGGCTGGGACCCTCTGGGCCTGAGGAGAAGCCTTGCAACTCCACCCCCCTCCTGGCAAGGTTGGCATCCCCCACCAGTCTGGAGGGAGTGATTGCTGGGAGGGGACACACACACACACACACACTCTGGTTCAGCCCGGGCTGCACTTTGGGCCAGTAAGTTAATTGGCAAAAGCCAAATCCTGCCAAGGTCTCCCTGGGGCCACTTTGGGGAGCGGCTGCCAGGCAGAGCTGGGCTGCGGAGGGAGGGGGCTCCTCCGCTTGCCCCATTTCCCCTTCCTTCCTTTCTCTCCCTGGGCAGCTCCGGAACCTGATCACGGACCCTTCGCGCCACAAGCTGCTGATCTTCGCCGGGCCCTGCATTGAGGAGACGGGGGAGCTGGTGCTGCAGATGGGCTCCTTCTCCTGGCGAGACTTCATCCAGGTCTTTGCGGACAAAGAGGTGCGACTCCCGCCGCACCAGCGGGGGGGGGGGGGAGGGGAGGGAGAAGGGGGGGCGGTGGGGAAGGCAGCAGGAGGCGGCCTCCCTGCCGCTCAGCACCCCAAGGCCTTGTCTCCCAGGTGAAGAGACCAAAGCAAAGTGGAGCGAACCCACAGAGGGCAGCGGGGGGAGCAGGGCCCTGGCGAATGGGCCGGGGCTGGAAGAACAAGCCCTCACCAAAGCAAAGAAAGCAGGCACGGCCCTTGGCAAGTGCCTGGCCGGACTACAGGACCAGCTGTGGAAAAGCCGGGGGGGGGACGCCCTCTGCCGCCTGCAGGCTCCCTCGCAGCTTCCACAGCCCCCCTTCCACTCCAGCAGCCAAGTGCAGCTTCCCAAGAACAACGGGGGAGGGGAGGCTTCCGGCTGGCGGCCTTTTAAGTGTCGCTCGGCCCCTCATTCTCAGGACATTGCGCCCAAGTGGGGAAGCCGTTAGAAAGGAGGAGGCTGGGGGACATGGAGGTGAAGCCCCCTGAAGACCGATGGGGAGGAAATGGGGTGTGTGTGTATGGCCTCCGCCCTCTTCTCTCCCCAGGCGGCCTGGTGCCATGAGGGTCCCAAGTGCCTCCCCTGGACCCCCGCCCTGGGGTCCCCCAAAGCAGAGCAGAGCACCCCAGAGTGAATGTAGGGTCGAAGTGGGGCAAGGGGGGAGAGCTGGGCTCCCTTTGGCTTCCCTTCCTCCAGGCATCGTGTGAGGAAGAGGCACACCAGGGATCAGGCGCTGCTCAGAGGGGCCCCTTTGGGGAGGGGTCCTCCAATTCCTCCCCCTCCTCTTCCTCTTCCAGGTTGGGGAGCTGCTCAGCTCGGCGGACCCCTCTGCCAAGGCCAGCTTGACCGTGGTCAGCCCAGACTTCGGGGAATGGAAGGACCCCCGTCTCCTCAGCCAGCACAACCTCTTGGACTTCATAGACCTGCGCTTCAACCCCGGCTGCGTGCTGCCCCAGATGGAGGGCCTGCAGGAGTTCATGGAGTACCTCTCGGAGTCCCTGGAGCCCCTGTCCCCCTTCGACCTCCTGGAGCCCCCCAGCACCGTCGGCTTCCTGAAGCTCTCCAAGCCCTGCTGCTATATCTTCCCCGGCGGGCGGGGCGACTCGGCCTTCTTCGCAGTCAATGGCTTCAACCTCCTGGTAAACGGGGGCTCCAACCCCCGGTCCTCCTTCTGGAAACTGGTGCGCCACCTGGACCGCATCGACTCCATCTTGGTGACCCATGTGGGGACGGACAGTCTGCCTGGAGTGAACAGCCTGCTGCAGCGGAAGCTGGCTGAAATGGAGGAGGACCCTTCCTCCTCCCAGGGCCCCCAGGGGGACGACTGGGGGAAGAACCTCATCTCGCCAGAGCTGGGCGTGGTCTTCCTCAACGCCTCAGAGAAGCTGAAGGACATCGAGGGGGATTCTGGCGTCCTGAAGAGCTGTGACGAGGCCCGCCTGACCCTGCGGTACCTGCACCGGCTGGGCATTCGGCCCCAGCCGCTTTCCAGGGACGCCGCTCCCAGGACGGAGCCCGCCATCCTCTTTCAGAAGATGGGTGTGGGGCGCCTGGAGATGTACGTGCTGCACCCGGTGAGGGGCAGCCGGGAGCTGGAATTCCTCATGCAGCAGTGGTGCGGGAACGGCCACCCCAAAGGGCTGGAGCTGCCCCTGCAGTGCGCCACCTCCATCTGCGCCCTCCTCGTCTGGCACCCGGTGAGCCCCAGCGAAAAAATCGTCCGGGTCCTGTTCCCAGGCTGCACTCCCCAGGCCAGGATCCTGGAAGGGCTGGAGAAGGTCCAGCACTTGGAGTTCCTCAGGCACCCCGTGGTCACTCAGAAGGACCTGGGCGCTTGCTCCTCTGGGCCCCAGGCCAAGCACAAGAGGGCGGAGAGCCAGGAGAGCCTCAAGTTCGGCTCTTGGCTCAGCCTGACGGAGTCCAAGGAGAAGAAGGAGCCAAAGCCGGCTGGTGCCAGGGACCGGCCCAGGACGCCCAGCGAGGCCTCCAAGGGCAGCGTAGAGGAGGAGAGGGCCAGGGGGGCCCAGCTGAAGACGAAGCCCCCGGTGGAGAAGAGCAGGCAGGACGCGAGGCCCAAGCAGCTGAAGGAGAAGCCTTCGGTGGCCAAGAAAGAGGGGAAGAAGCCGCTGCCGAAGGAAGAGGCTCCTCAGGAGAAGGAGGTGGCCAGGAAAGAGGGGAGGCTGACCAGGAGGGAGCCGGCCAAGAAGGAGGGGAAGCCAGAGAAGGTAGCCAAGCCGCCCCCAAGAGAGCTGCGGAGGATGCCCAGCGCCGAGGTGAAAAGGCCTCCTACCAGGGCAGGCACCTTCAAAAAGACAGTCCCTGCTCTGAAGAAGGAGCCGGAGAGGCCCAAGAGCAAGGGGCTGAAGGAGGCCCCTGGGAAGCCCCCCAGCAGCACCAGAGGTGGCCTCCCCTCCTCTTCCTCGGAGAAGGACACGCAGGAGAAGCTGCGCAGGGGGCTCCGCCAGGTGGGGAGGGCAGGGCAGGTGCCTGGGGAGCCCGACGTCCTGGCCGAGAGGCAGTGGAGGCCGTCCCCCCTGGGCAGCGTGGAGTGCCAAGGGAAGGGCCCAGAGGCCGCCCAGAAAGTCTTGGGCCCAGGGCGGGGCCCAGAGAGCCCTCAGCCTTTCCGGCACCTGGAAGCCGGCTCGCCTTTGAAGGGGATTGGGCCCCCCTCCCCGCTGGCCAAGACTCCCAAGAGCGACCAGAGCCTTGACCTGGAACTGCCCCCAACTGACCTTCAGGCCCGGCTCAACCACTGCCCGGACGTGGAGGAGCCGGGGGGCAGTTCTGAAGAGAAGACCCTGGAGATGATGTCCCCGGCCAGTGCGGGTTGCACGCCCTCCCCCCCCTCCCCCATGGAGGACGTGGCCATGGAGGAGGAGCCCGTGGCCCTCCCCCATCCCTGGAGGCCCGATGGCGCCGGCCCCCGAGCCTCCCACGACAACTCCAGCTCTTCCCAGGAGAAGCCCTCTGGCTGCCTCTCCCCCAGCCTCTTTAGGGATGACCTCCACGACGTCTCCCCCACGCTCACCACCCCATCGCTGCCGGCCGAAGTGGGCTCCCCCCACTCCACCGAGGTGGACGAGTCGCTCTCGATCTCCTTCGAGCTGCTCCTGCCGCCCGTCAGCGAGTTCCCCCAGGAGGAAGGAGAGGGCTTGCAGGCCGGGGGGCTCACCCCGGACCCCGAGCCCGCGTTAGGGAAGAGCGGGATGTCCCTGCCCATCCTCTCCTGCCACCCCCAGCGCCTGGATGGCCGTGTCCTGCCCAGGTCCGGCCAGCGGTCGGATTCCCCTCATGACGTGGACCTTTGCCTGGTGTCCCCTTGTGAGTTTGAGCACCCCAAGTCAGACAGGTCCCCCTCGGCCAACCTCAGCCCCCGGGACATGTCCAACAGCAGTGACTTCTCCCAGGAAATGGCCAAGCCCCCGTCGCACAGGAAGGGCCCCCGAGCCTGCCAGTCCCACCCTCTGCTGGACGAGACCCCACCCACGTCATTCAGCGAATCGCTCCCCACCCTCTCCGACTTGGACGCCCCACCTGCCATGGAAGAATGTCCTTCGCTCACGGCCGATGGAGCCCTGGACTCAGACGATGACAACCCGGAGAGCCTCGCTCAGGCCCGTGACCCACTCCCGGCCATCCTGAAAGACCCCTGCCCCCTCCCTGCCCAGCCGGGCATCTGCATGGTGGACCCTGAGAGAGATGGGGCCGCCAAAGCCAAGCGGGCCTCATTGCGGGGGTCTTCGGCCCCTCCCAAAGCAGACGCCCTCAAGGCCGCCGCTCCCAATGCCCGGGCGAAGCCTTCCTCGGCCGGTGTGGGGGAGAGAGCCCGGCTGCCAGTCCCCGGCAGAAGTGACCCCCCGGCCTCTCGTGCCAGCGGGGACAACCGCTTGGCCTTCGCCCAATGGAACGCCAGCGCCCGGCCTCTCCCGGGGGGAGGAAGAGTCGCCTCGGCAGGTAAGAGAGCAGCGTTGCCCTTCCCAACTCGGAGCAGGTGTCCGACGCCGGCCCTGTCCGGCAGCTGGGCTCTGGGCAACTCAGACTGCTTTTGCACTGAGAGCCGGGCGCCCTGCCCTCCACGAAGGAGGGGGCGCCTGAGCAGGCCTTGGCCTTGGGCTCCCCTCCCCCCTCCCTTTGGACCCGGTCAGCAGCCTCGGCCGGGACCGTTTTGCTGGACATCGGCTTTTCTGTTGGTCTTCACGGCCAGTCAGCTGGGGGCGGGCATTGCTTGCTTGCCTGATACGAAGGCCGGTTTGGGGGTTCTCTCGTCGCTTTATCCTTACGGCTGCTCAGAGGGGAGGGTGGACTAAGGAAATCAGTGGCTCAAGGTTGGGGGAGGGGACTCTGTCCTGAGGATCAGCTGGGGGCTTTCCTGGTGCTTGGGCCTGTGCTCCCTGGCCACCTCTGCTCTGCTTCCTCCGCAGGGGCCCGGCCTGGCCTGCCGCGAGGCCCAGTGTACCTGGAGCTGGCCTACCTGCCCGGCTCGGCCAGCGCCCAGAAGGTGGACGAGGACTTTTTCCGCTGTGTCCGCTCCCAGTGCTACGTCATCAGCGGGGAGGACCACCTGAAGGAGACGGTCCTGCGGGGCATCCTGGATGCCCTGCTCTTGGGCAAGCAGCACTGGGCCCACGACACCCAGGTAGGCCCCTCAGGCGGGGCGGGGCCTCGGCTGGCCCTCCGGCTGCCAGGGGACCGTGAGGGGCGCAGGCCGGGGGGCGGCAGCTGCCCAGTCACAGGGGGCTGGGGCCAGGCCTGAGCCCCTTCTCCTCCTCCTCGTAGCCCCTTGCCCTGGTCCTGCCTCTGGGCAAGAGGGAGAAGCCCGCTGCCCTCGTGCTCCCCTGTGGGGCAGCCCTTTCCCTCTTCTGCCGGCTGAGCGTCCCCAAGTCTTTCTCCCCCTGGGGGGGGCCCTCTGAGTGGGGTTCTCGGAAGGAGGCAGCCCACAGCCTGGACTGGGTCCCCTTCTCAGTGGACCTTTGGGGTGGAGCTGGCAGTCACCCGAGAGACCCATGTGCCACAGCCACTCCTTTCTGCACGTCTCCCCCTGTTGAACTCCTGCCTGGGGGGGAAACGACACTCCAATGTTTGATCAGTGGGATTTAGAAGACTCTGACCTCATAGAACAGAGTAACATCTCCCCTCCCCAGTGGGGGCGGCCAGAGGGGAGGGCTCTGGTGGCAAAGGGGGGGGGGGAGGCACCAGCCGTTCCAAGGCTTCCAGGACACCTGGGGTCAAATTAGGGGGCTGCTGACCGCTGAGCTGCGTTCCCCCGTTTCTGCCCAAGCTGAGCATTCTTGAAGGGGACCCATGCGGGGGAGGGGGCTCCAGGTGGTCCCCCTTCCTGTCGGAGGGAGGGAGAGTGAGGCCTCTTCCGTCTCCGCCCTGCTCAGGTCACCCTCATCCCCACTTTCGACTCGCTGGTCATGCACGAGTGGTACACGGAGACGCTGGAGCAGCAGCGGGAGCTGGGCGTGACCGTCCTGGGCAGCAACAGCACCGTCGCTATGCAGGACGAGACCTTCCCGGCCTGCAAAGTGGAGTTCTGAGCGGGAGCCCGGAAGGAGCCGCTCCCCTCCCCCCAAGGGCCGGCGGTGCCTCCTTCCAACGCGGTGCTTCATGCCAAAAGAGCCCCTGGGCTTTTGGGGGGGGGGCACCAGCAGCCCTTTGCCTGGGGGAATCGCAGCCCTGCCCCCCCCTCAATTTGTCTGGTTTGTTTGCATGTTCACCACACAGCTTCACCCTAGCCCACCCAGGGAAGGAGGGAGGGGCCCAGCCGTGGCTCCCCCCCACATGGCACGTTTGGGCGGGTGTTTTCCCCCCCCCCCCATGTGGGGCTAGGTGTCTCCCTGTCTCTGGGAAGGCAGAGGCTCCAGCCAGGCCATCTGGTACTGGGCCCTCTTGTCCGTCCGTGTCCCGTCCCCCCCCCCCGCTATGGGATGGCAGAGAGTTGTGGGGGGGCGGACACCCTTTTGGGCCTCCCCTCCGGCCTTCCTGAAGCCTCCCACTCCCACAGGTGTGTTCTACCTCTTTCTGTCCAGAACCTTGGAGGGTGGGGCGGTTTCTCTGGAGGCTTCAGCCACCAAGGCCCAAATCCAGCCGACGTGGGGCCTCCTCCGGGAAGACCCCTCCTCCTCCTCTTAACATGTGAAGGAAAGTTGGGGGAGGCGGGAGCCCCTTGCGATGTGACACTAAATCTTTCGTTTTCTAAGGAAGGAAATGCGGTTTTTTTTAATGTGTTTTATATATTTTTTGTAACCCCCCCACCATATGGAAGGTTTATAATTTATAGGTTCCCCTCCTGAGCGGGAGGTGGGTTGGGCCTGCCGCCCCTTTCCTTGTCCGTCCCCCCTCCCCATATTTCCTCCTGGCTCTTGTATCCGCATGGTGTGTGTCTAGAAGTATTTGGGGAGGGGGGAGGTTTTCACTTTTGTAGGGAAGCCTGGCAGGTGAGGGTGAAGGATGGGGGCTGGCTGGCTGGCTGGCTGGCCACCTGGGGGTCCCCCTCTGCCCGGCCTCAGCCGACCTCCCCCCCCTCTCCCAGCCAGCCGTAGGGGGGGGATGTTGTAGCCATTACCCAGTTAACCCCGTGATACACAAAGGTTACGTGTGTGCACACACAAATGCACACCTGTGTGGAACTCTATTAAACCATTAAAAGAAGGACGTAGCTCAACCCGTGTCTGGTGCATCTCTGTGGCCCTTCAGGCGCTGCCAGGCCCCATGGCTTCTCGGAAGGGAAGGGAAGGGAAGGGAAGCCCCACTTCGGGCTGGGCATCCTGTGTCAAATCAGTGGCTTTGAGTGCGGGCCCCTCGCCAAAGGAGGCAGGGCTGGTTGGCCAGGTGACACTGCAGGCACTTGAGGTCCTGCCCCGCTAGGTGTGGACGGTCTCGGTCACACCCACACCCGGGTCACAGGCCACCGTGGGGAGGGGGACTCTGCAGAGCACCCAGAGATGGAGGGAGGTGGCCGGGGGTTGGGGGGGAACTGGAGGCTGGCATCCTTTGCCCAGCGCTGGAGGTCGCCGTCTTCCCCGGGATCCTGACTGGAGGGCAGATCCCTGCTAGAGACGCTGCCTTGGTCCCATCTGCAGCTCCCTCCCCAAATCAGCTGGCTCCGTTGCCATTGGTTGCACCACGGGGAGGATGGAGTAGACCTGTTGTCATGGCAACTGCCTGGAAAAAGATACTGTTTGGGAAGCATCTGGTGCACTAAGCCAGCGCCTATGGGGACCCCGGGGGTGGGGGGGGCTGCATCGCGGCAGCGGTTTGGGCAGGACTCGGATGTCCCCTAAGAGGAGGGAGCAAGAGACGGGGTGGGGGGGTGAGGGGGGCCCGGTGGATGGAGCTACCATCCCGCCATGGCTCCCGGCCTGCTTTTCTCCAGGCAAAGCGATGCCGGGTGAGGCGGGCGGAGAGAGCCCCGGCATCCCGCGGGTGGGGCCAGCCGGGACCAGGGCTGGGGGTAGGCAGCCCTTTGCCTGCGGGGCCCCGCGGAGGAGCCTCCCGGGCAGGGGCCGGGCACGGGGTCCGGTTAGGGTTGCTTCCCCGACCCCGGCCGAGGGGAGCCCCGTCTCGGGACAGCGGGGGCGATGCTCCCGAGGGGTCGCGCGGGCCGATCCGGACAGGCCCGCCGGAGAGCCGCTACGCCCGGCCAACCGCGGGACTTTCCGGAGCCGCGTCTCCAGGGAAAGGGCTGGGCCAGGCGGGCTCTCTGGGGGCTGCGCCCCTTCCCTCCTTTCAGGAGGAGCCGAACGAGGGGCGCCTCGTTCGTGTCAGCTCCGCGCCCGTCAGGATCGCGCTGCGCCGCGGCTGTCCGGGGAAACGCGGCCGCTTTAAACATGCAAATGAGCACCGCGGGGGCGGGAGAGGAGCCGAAGCTCGGCGGCGCACGCGGCAGCCAATCCGGCCGAGGCTCCCTTCCGTCCTGTCCCCGCCCAGGCCCGCGCAAGCCCCGCCCCGTGCCCGCCCCTCCTCCGCTGGGGGGTCCTTGGGCGGCGGAGGCGGGCGAGGCAGGTGTGCAATGCGAAGAAGCGCGGAAGGTCAGCGCGGCCCCTCGGGCCCCCCCGCGGCCGGACAGGGGGGAGGGGGATCCTGCGGCCCCAAAGGGGGAGGAGGGGGATCCCCGCGCGGCCGCTGCGGGCCGCCTGTTTATTGCGGCGCCAGTGCTGGGAGAGGCGGGAGGGGCCGCTGGTCCCAGCGGGGAGGGGGCGGGGGGGGCTCGGCTCTTGGATCCCCCGCAGAGGCTTCCCCGCCTGCGCTGGGGGGGTGGTGGTTCTGGCGCCGCTTTTCTCCTGGGGGCGCTGCAGACCCCCCGGGCGGACCTGCCGCCAGCCCGCCTCGCCCTGCGGGGGGGTCGGCATCGCGGCCCCCATTCCCTGGCTGGACTGGCGGTGGGAGGAGGGCGCGGTGGGCCCGAGCGGGGCCGCTGCGGGCTCGGTCCGGGCGTCCCGGGAGGCCTTCCGCTGCAGGTGCCTCGGCAGGAATCGGGGCGGGGGTCCCGCGCAGAGCGTGGCCCTTCCGGCCCCCGGGGGGAGAAGCCCCGGCGGCCTCTGTGCGGAAGGACGGGGGGGGTCTGCCGCGTGTCCAGCCCAAGGTCCGGCCAGAGAGATAAGAGGGGACTTTAGACGCCGGGTCGGCCTGCAGAGGCTCCCTCGGAGAGGCTGGGACGGCAATGGGCACCCTCAGCTTCGGGCCTTCTGGCTTCCCGCCCAGGGGCCCCCCTCCTGACCTGGGGGTCGGGCCCTGCTGAGGGTCCCAGGGCTTCCGGCCGGCGGATCGGACCGAGGGGGCTGCCTGGAAAAGGCCGGTGGGAAGCCTTGTCCCGCTACCGCCGCCTTGGAGCTGTTTAATCGGGGGAAGCTGAGGCCTTTTGTGCTGCAAACCGAGTTATTTGTTGTGGGTGCGGAACGGGCCACATGTTGGAAACAGGCGGGCAGGCGGGAAGCCTGTGCAGGCGGGCCAGGCCCTGCCAGCCAGCGCCCTTCGGACCTTCAAGGACGCTTCGGACTGATAGCAGAGCCTCTCTGTGCAGGAGCAGTCTGTTCTGAGCAGCTGCCCTGCCAAAAGCCACTCTGGGCCCTGCTTTCTCCTCCTGGAGCCCTCCCCCCCAGCTTCGGATTAGACAGGTGGTGAAAAGCTCCCCCCCATCGGAAACTCGAGGAGCAGTGCAGCCCCCAAACTGTCTCTTGGTCCTGCCTCAGAGCTGGGGGGGGGGAGGGGGGAGCTTCTGCCTTGGGGCATTGCTTTACTCTTCTGTGCCCCTCCCCACTGTCCAGTCTGGGAGGGGTGGGTGAGGGCTGTGTTGTGCTGGGCCTGGCTTTTGCCCTCTGCCTCCCCCCCGCCCCCCGCAGCTGTGCCCTTCCAGTGGCCAGCCTGATGCCTCCCTGGAAGGAGCCGCTGCTTAGGGAGCCTTTGGGCAGGGCTGCCCATCTGGGGAAAGCAGGGGTAAGGGGAGGCCCAGCTGGACCCAGAGCCTCCCTTTGGACACCCTCTGCCTGGGGGCTGGAAGAGATACCCGCCAAAAGGGAGCTGCTGGGATGAAGACCTGGAGGGTACCCTGGAGATCATTTCGCCCACCCCCACCCAGCGCCCGTCTCATTGAATTCCTCTTCCGAGTTCCCAGAATGTAAACCTGGGCCTTGTGGCTTGGCAGAACCCACCTGGTGCCCTTTCTGCCCCCCCCCCCATGCCCAGTTGTCCTAACCCTAACTCTGAAACTCACCAAGGAGAGAAGCAACCTAAAATTAAGGAGGAATTTTCTGATTCCATCAACCGGTGGAATGGCTTCCCCCAGAGGCTGTGGCTGCTCCCTCCCTGGAGGCTTTAAAGAAGAGGCTGCCGTTTGTCCAGAATGGCATAGGGGGGCTTGAGCAAGGGGTTGGACTAGAAGACCTCCAGGGCCCCTTCCCACTCTGTTGTTCTGTTTTCATGCTCCAATGTTGGGCCGTGTGGTGCTGTGTGGCCAGCAGTTGGGTGCCCTCAGCTTGACCTCCGTCCTCCCTGCAGGGTACTTATGTGGGGCTGAATGCCACCGCCTGCCTTCCTGCCTGCCTGAAGGGGCGGGTCCTGCTTTCCCCCAGGGGGCTTCCGGGCACAACTCCCAGGTCTACGTGGACCTTCCTACAGGCATCGCTTTGCCAGGGTGGGGGCTGTGGAGGCTGGGATATCACGGCTCTGCCCCACACAGCCAGTGGGAGCGTTTGTTTCTCCCTTGGGAAAGGGACGGATCGACCTGCTTTTCTGGGGGAGGGGGCAGGGGCCACTACCTGGGTGCAAGTTGGTAGCTCAGAGGAAGGAGGGAGGGAGGTTTAAACACCAGGGAAGATGAAAAAATTGCTCGGCTGCCCTTCGCAGCCTTCCTGGGGAGACAGCCGGCAACCAGCCCTCCCTGAGCCAGGGGGTCCCACCCACCCCCAGCTGGCAAGAGAGAACAAGCCCCCTCCCAGTGAGAGACATGGGGGGAGGGAGGCCTCTGCCCCCAACCCAACGGTCAGGCTTCTCCCCCCCTCCCCCAGAGAGGCCTAAGAGCTGCTCAGTCTCTGGCCACCGGGTGCTGCCTGTGACCTGAACGCAGCTGGGGCCACTTGGGCCCGGCGGTTGTGCGAATGCAGCCCAAGTGAAGTGCAGGCACGGCTTCCTGCCCAGCATCCGGTCTGACGGATGGATGGATTGGAGCATTGATTGGCTGCCCATCCCCCTCCCAGGTGGCGAAGACCGAAAACCACTGAGCGCCCAAACGGAGACGTAAACTGCCTCTTGGTGGAGGCCCTCGGGCTCGCTCGGCCAGGGGCCCAAGCGGATCAGGCCACTTTGTGCTAATTGCAATTTCCCCATCCAGGGGCTCAGGTGCAGAAGGGGGGGGGGGCTTTTACTGTTGGATGGGAGCCCATTGAGGCAGCTGCCAAGCCAAAGGAGGAAATACCGCTCTCAGGAAGTGGCTTTTCAGTCCCTGCCTGGCTGCCCTCCCTCTCAAACCTTTCCTCCCCCCCCCACACGCAGGGAGACGTTCCTGCTAGCTGCCAGTGAGAGCATGACCCAGACACAGGTGAGTAGCCAAAACCCCCTCCCTCAAGGCTGGGGGGGGGCGGGAGAGGGGGCTGAGCCAGGATGCCACTGCCAGGCATTCTTGGAAGACATGGGATGAGGGAGGGGCAGGAGGGGGGGCACAAAGATGCCCCCCCATGTGAAGTGGAAAGAACAAAATGGCGTCCTCTGAGGCGACTTCCTGTTTTTGCTCCCACCTGCATGGCTGGGTGGAGGTGCAACCCCAGTAATGGTCCCCCCAGCCGCACGTAGCAGCCTGCTTGGATGTAGAGTGGGGGGGGGAGGATCAGGCTCTGATGCCCGGCCTCTGCCACCTTTCCTGTGCCAGGAAGTGGGCAGTGGAGCCCCTGTCTTTAAGCCAAGGATTCCCCCCCCCCGGCCCCTCTCGCTGCTTCACCCTAGCCCCCAATTGCAGACAGCGGGGATCCTTGGAGGCCCCGGGCTGCCCTGGGAGAAGGGGGCCACCGAAGGAGCGAGGAGGGGTGCAGGGGGAGGGGCAGCCCCCTTGATGCGGAGGGGCCTCCTGGAGCTCTCCTGCAAGGGGATGCAACAGCTCTCGGGGTGAACCCCCTGGCCTGGCCGCTTTACTGGGGGGCCCAAGAGGGGCCTGGAGCACTTCTGAGCTCTTCTTGCAGGCAGACCCCCCCCCGCCTCACCCCAGTCTTCCTCCCCAGGTTTCCAGGAGCTGAAAGAGGCCCCCGACCGCCATGTCTGTCTTTGCGGAGCACTTCTGGGTAAGGAGAGCCGCTCGTCTCCTGTGGGGCCAAGGCCTTAGAGGCCCCTCCAAGGAAGGGGGGGTGGCAAGAGGGGCTGAGGAGGCCACTGGGACTAAGCTGGGGCCCCCGGCAGACCCCAAAGGCCCCCCTGCTGCGTTTCAGCAAGTGGGGCTTGACGAGTGGGGGCTGCCAGGAGGGACTGAACAGCAGCTGCCCCCGTGCCCCCGGGGACTTTGGCGGGGCTGGGGGTTCTCGGGATCTGCTCATGGCTGCCCAGAAAGGCCCCCCGGAGGGGAAAGGGGAGCCCACGTGGGGGCCCCTTGGTGCCTCCATGGCAGCTGCAGTCCAAGCTGGTCGGGGCCAGGCCCAGGAAGGCAGCCGTGGGCAGCCCCCATCCCCAGCGAGGGAGGTGCCCCCCACTGCCACTTGGGATGCCATGCTACCCTCTTCAAAGCGAAAGTGGTGCCCGAGGCTCTGAAACTCTCCCCGCCTCCTGTGTCCCACTGAGCCTTGCACAGGGTCCCCAGCAGGTTTCTAGTCCTCACCGATGGGAAGAATGCCAGTTCGAAAGAACCTCCGTCTGTGGCCAGAGAGGAAATGGCAAGGAGGCCCAGAGAACGGGGGCAGAACAGGAGCAGGAGGAGGAGGAGGTCTTCCCCTTCTCCCTTTGGGGGGCAGGAAAGAGCAAAGGCAGGCTCCCCCTCCCCCTCTGCGCTGGCCGGATGCCCCAGTTCCAGAAGGACGCTGGTCAACTGGACAGTGTCCCAGGAAACCCTGATGGGTTGCTGACTGGGGAGGGCGCGGAATTGACTCCACGTGGGCTGATTTGCACCCGGAGGCTTGTCCCTGGAGCCCCTGCCACCAAAGGTGGCTGAAAGGGTGGGGGGCAGGTAAGCCGAGGGGGCATTGCCTTTGGCCACCCTCAGCTGCAGGGCGGCAGGCAGAGAAGGCAGGGGGCTTCCTCGCTCTGTCTCCCCCCACCCCAGGCTTCTGCAGCTGTGGAGGCTGGGGGGTGGGCTGGATTCCTCCTTAATGGCCCCAAACAGCCCAGGTTCATTTGTCGGCCCTGAAACTTCCTCGGGGGTTTGCTGTGCCCAGCCCAGTCGCCCCCTCCATGCCCTTGTCTCCTGCAGGCAGTGACTGATGGCACTTGTTAGCTGAGTGGCTGGCACTGGCTGGCATGGGAAGCCCCAGTCCGGCTGCTGGGAGGGGCCCTTGGCTCTGGGGCTGGGGGGGGGCAGAGCTGTGGGGCAGGCCTCCCTGGGTGCTTGGCGGACGCTGCCCTGTGCCAGCTCTCTGGGGCAGAAGACCCCCCCCCCCCACTCAAGCTCCTTCGGTCCTGGGAAGTGGCTGTGAGCAGTGGGGTTGCAGTTGTGGCAGCCTTGGGGGGCATCCATCCATCCCTCAAATTCCCAGCAGAACCCCTCCCCCCCCCCCGCTCCCTCTGGAAGTCTCTGGAGAGGGAGAGCTCCCCCCCCCCCAGTTTGGCAGCCCACCTCTGAACTCCTCCCATCTTGGCTAAGAGCTGGGAAAGCTGGGATTGGTCGTCCAACACAGCCTGCTTAGCCTTGGCAGCTTGAAGAGACTTCAACTCCCAGAATTCCCCAGCCAGCCATGCTCCCCTCAGTGGGCAGGGGGGGTTTCCTTTGCTCCCCCCCCCAGCATCCTCTGGGCAGCTGCCCCTCTCGCTCCTCTGCAAATTGGGGGAGAGCTCAGCCTGGGGAGGGGCCTGGGGGTGGGGGCATCAGGACAGGTTGGGAGGACCCCTCCCCTCCCCCTGATCCCAGTGCGGCCCCTGACTTTCCTGTCTCGGTTGCCCCCCCAACCCAGGGAGAGAAGAACCAGGGCTTCGATGTCCTGTATCACAACATGAAACATGGGCAAATCTCGGCCAAGGAGCTGGCGGACTTCGTGCGGGAGAGGTATGCCCCTTTGCCCCGCCCCTTCGCCCCCCCCCGGGGAGGGCTGTGCCCCTCCCACCACCCTCCCCATTATGGACTACATCCCCCAGAATGCTGGCTGCATACTCGGCAGACCTGGAGGGCTTATTGCTTTTCCCTGGAAAAACATGGGGGCTGACTGCCACAAGGGACCCGGGGCGGAGGGGGGGGGGCTAGTCCCCAGAAAACTACCCCTTGCCTGGTTTCCACCCCCTTCCCAGACCATAGAAAACTCACTAGGGGGGGCGGGCAGGAGGGGGATTTCTGTAGAGTTTATTTTTAAGAGCCCCTCCAGAAAGGCTGGGCTCTGCTCTCTGCTGCCCCCAAGTGGCCCCACGGAATTTTCAAGCTTTATAATGCTTTACAAACCGGTCGTAGTAGCGATAAAAGCCCTTAGATGCTGCTTCCCAGGGCTTTCCAGCCCTCTCTGAGCGGTTTACAGAGTCAGCCTATTTGCCCCCAACACGCTGGCTCCTCCTTTGACCCACCTCGGAAGGATGGGAGGCTGAGTCCACCTTGAGCCTGGTGGGATTTGAACTGCCAAATTGCAGGCAGCAGAAGGAGCCTGGAAGGACTACACCAACCACTGGGCCACCACCAAGGCTCAAGGGAGGCCATACCTGGAATCCTGCAACCAATTTTGGTCGCCTCATTACAAAAAAGACGTTGAGACTTTGGAAAAAGTTCAGAGAAGAGCAACTAAGATAATGAAAGGTCTGGAGACTAAACCATACGAAGAAGGGCTGCAGGTTTGGGGTCTGGCTAGTCTAAAGAAAAGAAGAATTAGGGGTGACATGATAGCAGCCTTCCAGTATTTGAGGGGCTGCCAAAAAAAAGAATGGGGGTCAAATCATTCTTCAAAGCACCAGAAGGCAGGACAACGGATGGAAAGTAACCAAGGAGAGAAGCCATCTGGTATAAAGGAGAATTGATGTCAGTGAGAACAATTAACCTGGGGAACTGCTTGCCACTTACCAGAGGTTGTGGCTGCTCCATCCCCGGAGGCTTTTAAGAAGAGCCTGGATAGCCACTTGTCTGAAAGGGTCGAGGGTCTCCTGCTTGAACAGGGGGCTAGACTAGAAGACCTCCAGGGTCCCTTCCAGCTCTACTCTATTCTAAAGCTCTGCAGATCCCAAAGGGGCTTTTTCAAAAGGCAGCTGGACTTTCTTTGTGTCCCAAAACGGGAAGCCGGGCTGGGTGGCTGAGATCCTCAGGGACTGCCGTTGCTTTTTTTTTTTTGGGGGGGGGGGGAGCCTTCCGACAGCGCCTTCCCTCTTGGGGGGGGGGAGGGTCCTTTGCTTAAAAGGAAGTTGGGTTTTTCCTAACCTGGTGGGACTGATGACTCCTCTTGCCGGCACAGCTGGGAACCAGGTTATCTGCTGCTAGACGAGGGGAGGGAGGCAGCCGTTGTATTGCCTGGTTTCACAACTTTGGTTGTTGAGAAACTGCAGTTGTTAAGGGAGCCGCATGGTCATTAAGTGAGTCCAGTTGCCTCCACTGACTTGGCTGGAGCTGCAAGCGTTGTGAATACACGCTGGATGCCTAGCGCCCACATTTGATCTCGGGGCAGCAACGGTTGTAAGTGTGAGGACCAGCTGGAAGTCACCTTTGGATGCTTTTGGGTCTTCAGGCGACAGTTCAACAAACGGCTTTAAGCCAAGAATTAACTGGACACCTTTGGGGCTTATTTCTGGAAGTAAAAAATGAGCAGCCGAACCCAGAGCCCCAGGGGGTTCCTAGGCAGCCCCGACTCACGTGCTTCTGCCCCCTTTGCCAGAGGCTCTGGTGGCAGCTGCGAAAGGAAAAACAGACCCCGGCCCAGCTGGCAGCAGCCCAAGGAGGAGGGCAGAATTCACGTCCGGGCCCTGGAGAAACCTGCTAGGCACGGTGGGCTCTGGGGCAGCCCAAGTTGCCTTGCCCAGGGACCCTCTGGAGCGGGACCTGTGCCCAAGGCAGAGCCCCCAGGATGTGCCCCCTAGCCCCCCCCCAGTGATTGGTGGGTCTGGTGTCCCATGGGGTTGAGGGCCTTGGGGGCCTGGCTGAGAAGACCCCTCCCCTTAACTCCCCCCCCCCGCCCGAGAGCCAGACCCTTACTGGGTGCCAACTTCCTCCTCCTGCCCACCAGAGGGAGCTGTGGCTCTTTGCTGACCCCATCAGAGGTAGCTCAGCACCCCTGCAGAAGGTGGCAACTGGGAAGGGCTGGACATGGGTTCAAGCCCCCTCCCTCCTGGGAATTCCTGCCCCATGGGGGGGGCACAACTGGAGCAAGGCTGTCCTGGAGGTTTCTCTGCTGAAATCAGAACAGAGTAACTTTCCCTTGGGATGCGGAAGCTGGCCAGAGCATGTGCAGAATGCAAATCTGCTTGTACACTGCTTCAAAATAGCAGGAGTCTCTGTGGCAGCTTTAAGGCTTGTGGACCTCAACTCCCACAGCTCCCCAGCCAGTGGTTTTCCTTCGAAAGTGGAGGGATACAAATGCGTCTTTTATTTTAATGCGCCTTTCCTTCCTCAGTGCCAGAGTTCAGGCCTCCCCAAATAATACCCGTGTTTTAGGCCCTGCGACGGAAGCGGCAGGCTTGGCCCAGCTAAGCCAAAGGGGGCCCAGCCCCAAAGGCCGAGCTTGGGCATTGCTCGAGTAGAAACCTGCAGGGGTAACGGAGCCCATGGGGCTGGGCAGGCAGAATAGACAGAGGCGGTTTCGAGTCCTACGACCATAGACTCTGGCTGGCTGCCCTCTCTGTGCTAACCTGAAAGGGGGCAGGGTGCTCGGCAGGGATTCCCCGAGAGGCTGGTCCAAGGAAGGCCCTCCCCCATATGCCAGAGAGTGCGTGGGAGCCTGGGACCGTCCCTCCCTGAAGCCTGCTTGGGGTGACGGGGATCTCTCTCTTTCCCCCCACCCGGCCAGGGCGGCTGTGGAGGAGGCCTACGCCAAGTCCATGGTCAAGATGTCCAAGATGGCCGGCAACAGCACCCAGCTGGGGTGAGGAGGGGACCTGGGCACATTCTGGGGGGAGGGGGGCCTGGGGGGCCGCACCGTCCTCCTCTGCCAGGCTGTGTGGGGAGAGGCTGCCCGTTCCGTGCCTGCAGGACGAGGGTCCTGGCCTTTGAGCTCCTGTGGAGGAGTGGGAGGGGGGCCTGGAGGTTCAGGCGCTGCCCGTATGCCCCCCCAGGACCTTTGCCCCCCTCTGGGAGGTCTTCCGCATCTCCTCGGACAAGCTGGCGCTGTGCCACACTGAGCTGGTGAAGAAGCTGCAGGATCTGCTCAAGGAGATCGGCCGCTATGGGGAGGAGCAGCTGCGAGCCCACAGAAAGGTGACCCTCCCCGGCCCAGCTCTCCAGGGACCCGGAGGGGGGGGATATCCCTTGGACCCCCCCTCCCTCCCACGCCAGAAGAAGGGCCATGAGTTCTGCTCTTCCTCCCCGGTCAGTCGAAGGACGAAGTGGCCGGGACACTGGAGGCCGTCCAGCAGCTCCAGGGGGCTGCCCAGCACCTGCCCAAAGCCAAGGAGGCCTTCCACAGCCGCTGCCAGGAGCTGGAGAGGCTCCGCAGGGAGGGGGCCAGCCAGAAGGAGGTGGACAAGGTGAGCAGTCTGGCTTTGGGTCTCTGCCTGGCGGGAGGGAGGGAGGGAGGGAGGGAGGGAAAGGGGGCTGCTCGGGGGGCGGGGCCTTGTCCTGACTTTGCCCCCCCTCCAAGGCGGAACTGAAGTCCCGAAAGGCCGTGGAGGCTCTGCGGCGCACCGTGGAGAAGTACAACGCAGCCCGTGCCGACTTTGAGCAGAAGATGCTGGACTCGGCCGTGGTAAGGGGGGGCAGGGGGTTGACCGGTGCCCTCTCCTTTGGGGGGGCTGTTGGGCCTCCCCAAGTCTCTTCCATTTACGCTGGTCAGGAAAGGCCCGGGGGGGGTTCCTGGTTGCTCGGCCCCCCCATCCTGTGGGTCACGGGGGAGGTGGGGGTTGGGGAGCGGGGCCTCAGCGTAGACTCGGCCTGCCCCCCCTCCCCCAGTGACGCAGACCTGGCTGCCACCTCCTTGGCATGAGGTCTGCCCCCCCCCCACCAGACAGACCCACAGCCCCTCTCCTGCCTGCCCCGCCCAGCGGTTCCAGGAGGTGGAGGAGTCGCACCTGCAGCACCTGAAGGCCCTGGTGGGCTCCTACATCCACTCGGTGGAGGACACCCACGTCCAGATTGGACAGGTGAGGAGGGCGTGGCCGGTCCTGAGGGGAGGGGGCTTCTGGGCAGCCCCCCCCGCTGGGGTCCCTCTCCTTTCTCGCCCCCCAAAGGGTGGCAGGAGGCAGGCAGAGGGACCCTTCCTCAAGGGTGCTGGCTGGGGGGGCGTGGCTGCCTTCCCCCATGAGGTCTTGGGGGGGGAGGGCGGACAGGTGCTCTCCCGCCCTCAGGGGCACCTGGGATCCCTTTGGGGGCCTCAGGAGGGTCCCTCCCTCCCCTGCTCAGGTGCAGGAGGAATTCAAGCAGAACATGGAGAACATCGGGGTGGAGACGCTGCTGCGCAACTTTGCAGAGGGGAGGGGCACCGGCTGCACCCCGCCAGGTGAGAGCCCCCCCGGGCAACCTCGAGAGGCCGGACGCCGGATGGACCGGCAGGCATTTGCAGGAAGGGCCCCGGGCCTCCCCACCTCTTAGCTTGGAGCGGTGCAGGTGGAAGGAGGGGCTGGTGGGCCACGTCCTTGGGGTGGGGACCTGGGGGTTCTCGGCCCCTACCTCACCTCAGGCCTCTCTCTGTCCCCCCCCCCCCCCGCAGGGCCCCTGGACCTGGAGGAGCTGAGCATGGCGTCCTCCACGCAGGAAGGCAAGTACGTCTGGCTGGGCTTTGGGGGCCTTTGGCAGAGCGAGCAGGCTGGCCTGGGGGCTGAGGGGGGGGCGGTCTCTGGGGCGCAAGAGCTCATAGGCGGAGATGGGCCCCCAGGCGCCCCGCGGAGGGTTTGCTCCCTGCCAGGCCGTCCAAGGGGCTCGGGGGGGGGATCGTGAGTCAGCAATGCCCCATGCGCTTCCTCCATGCGTCGGGCGGTGAGCGTGTCAATGTGCTCTGAGGCAGAGGGGCCGGCACTGGAGGGGAGCCCCGTGGCCCCCATGCTGCCCTGCAGCCCCCTTTCTCTTGGGGGAGGGCCTGGCAGGCATCTTCTCCCCTTCCCTTCTGCCCCCCTCCCACTGAATCTCAGGCCTGGATCCTTGGGCTGCCTGGGGCCCCCACCTCACTAAGCAGATGCCCCCCCGGCAGTCCCCCCGCCCAGCCAAGGGCCTCCCCCTTGTGCTCTTGCCCCTGAAAAGCCGCCGCCCCCCCCCCGTTGCCTCCCCCAGGGCCCAAGCGCAGCCGCAGCAAAGCCTTCCGCATTCCCGGACTCGGGCGCAAGCAGCAGGGGCGGGACTCGACGTGAGTATGGCTGCCCCCCCCCGGCCATCGGTCCTGGCTGTGCAGCCCTCCCCCGCCCCCCTCACCCCTTCTCCCCCTCTCTCCCCAGGGAGTCTCCGGAGGTGGATTCGGGGGTGAGGAGGCGCCCTCCAAGGCGGTGCAGCTGAGTGGTGGGCTTTGCTTGGGTGGGGGACCTACACTACAACTGCCCAAACCCCCCTTTGCAAGGGCAAAGGGGGTGGCCTGTGTTGCTCCCCCCCCCAGCCACGTTGTCTTTCTGCAGCCCCCCGAGGTGGACGAGGAAGGATTCACACTCCGGCCGGAAACAAACCAGCATGATATCCTTGGGGGAGTGTTGGGGGGCCAGGAGTAGATCTGGGGAACGGGGGGGCTGGGGGTCCGAGTGTGGGGCTTGGCTGATTGGGAGGGGAGAAAGTGCAGAGGGCCCCCATTTCCTCCCTCTTGGGGGGGGGCATTTTCCCAAAGACCCCCCCCAGACCTTTCCCTGACCTGACTTGGCTCCACGCGAACACAGTACCCGCTTCTGCTCGTCCAGTGACTCGGACTACGACGATGAGGAGCCCCCCAAGTTCTACATTCGGATCAAGCCTGTCCAGCCCCCCGAGCGGGTGGGCAGCGCTGCCACCTCGGCTGCCACGGAGCAGCTGAAGGCCTCCGTGGGCAGCCTCATCCTGCCGCCCGGCGTGGGGGTGAGTGGTGGGGGGAGCAGGGCTGCCCTCTCGCTGCCTATCTGGGGGAGGACCCCCCCCTGCCCCAGTGCCCCTGACCCCTCCCCTTCTCTCCTGCAGGGCACCATGAAGAGACACTCCTCCCGTGAGTGCCCCTCCCCCCGGGCCCCTGCAGTCGGGGGGGGGGAGGGGGTTGGGCTGCTCTGGGGAGCCGGTCAACCAGCCTGGCAGGACAGACGGAGGCCTGAGCCAGGCTGCCCAAACCGCATGGCCAACCCCACGGCCGGGCAGTGTGAGCCCAATGTGGGTGCGAAGGGGGCTCTTGGGGGGGCTCCCAAGGGAGCAGCTGCAAGCCTTGGGACTTTGGGGGGGCTGACACTGGTGCTGGATGATGCCTGCCGGCTCTGGGCCAGGCTCCTGCCTCCCGGGGGGGGGGCTGCTTCTGTGGCCTGGGGAGGGGCTGACCCCTCTCTGGACCTGCAGCCCAGACTCGGGGTGCCCCTCTCTCCTTGCAGGGCACCTGAGAGCCCTCCCTTCGGCTGCTGCGGGGCCCACCGGTTCCGGCCCGGCCCTGGGCGCAGGGGAGAGAGGTGAGGCCGTAAGAGCGGGGGAGGGGGGAACCCCTGGGGTGGGGCCCCTCTGAACATTGTGCTTCTGCCCCCCCCTCACAGGTGGTAAACCAGGAAGTGCTGGGACCCCCAACCTGGTGCCCCGGATGAGCAGGTAGGCCCGTGTCTCAGGTAGCCGCTGCTGCGCTGGCACACAGGAGGGAGGCTGCAGGTGGGCTGGCTCTGTGCCAGCTTCCTTGTTTGCTCTGGGGATTAGAGGGTTCGGGGGGAGGGGGCAGGAGAGATCTTACCCAAGCAGGAAGAAACCTTTGGAGTCAGCCTGACTTTCAGGGGGGAGGATTTGGGGGGGCTTCAGTGCTAAAGAGACCAAATGGGGCAGGGGTCTCCACTCGGGCCTTGAGGTGGGCTTTCCTCCTGCCCCTCCGGCCTCGTCTCCCTTTCCCGGGGGGGCTGGGGAGAAAATGCCTGAAACCCCTGGGGGGGTCTTCCCTCTGCCCCCCCCCTCCCATCCCCGCCTTCTCTCTCCCCAGCGGTGAGAACCAAGGGAAGCCAGCGGCCCTTCCGACCAGCGCCTTGTTTGGGCCCCCGCTGGAGTCACCCTTTGAGAACGAAGCCTTCCCAGGTGAGCACCCCCTCGGAGGGGGGAGGGGCGGGCCAGGCAGCTGCAGCTTTCCCAAAGCCTGGGGGGGGGGCATCAGAGGGAAGGACGTGGGTGGCCCCTCCGAGTGACCTGGCAGAGGCCAGAGAGGCGTCCGCAGGAGGAGGAGGAGGAGGAGGAGGAGGGTCCTGGGTGCCTCCAGGGGGAGCCCCGGGTTGGTCCTTCTTCAAGGATCCTTTGGTCTCCTTGGCCGTTCCTGGGATTCTGGAGGCCTCGTTGCCCAGCCCCCCCTGTGTCCAGAGGCCCCCTCCCTCCCCTTCAAGTCCTGCCTTCACCTGCACGGAGGGTGAGGGGGGACCCCACGGCTCCCCCAGTTCCGGTCTTTGCAGGGCAGGAGGCGTCTCCAAGGCCTCCGCAGCTGTTTCGTCCTCCGGTTCCTCCGCTTCCCTTCCTCCATCCAGGTGACCCCCCAAGAGGCAGGAACTCTGCTCCCTTTGGGTCGCTTCCCTCTGAATCCCCCCCCCCCCGGGGCTGCCTGTTTCGCTCTCCGCTCTGGGGCCTCCCTTCTGGCAGACCTGGGGCCTTTCCAGCCCCGAGAGCCCCGGGCAGGTTGCCCCGCCCTGCTTCCTTCCCCCAGCCCGGCTTACTTGCCGCCTCTTCCGCCCCGGGGTGGAATCACAATCAGAACAGAGCCGGAAGGGACCTCGGAGGTCTCCTAGTCCAGCCTCCTGCTCAAAGAGCAGACGCCCTTCTAGACAGGGGGGCTGTGCAGTCCCTTCGTCAAGACCTCCAGGGTTAGGGCGCTCACAACGCCTAGTGGCAGGCAGTCCCACTGGTCCAGGGCCTTCATTGTTTGGGAGTTTCTCCTTGATTCCAGGTTGGGTCTCCCTCCGGGGTTCGGCCTTTTGGGGCTTTGGAGAAGAGGGGGAGGAGCCCCCCCTTCTTTGGGGCAGCCCCAGAGACGTTGGTTCACGGCCACCCTGTCTCTCCTCCTCCTCTCCCCTCCGTTCTTCCCCTGCTCTCGTCTCAGCGCTGGGTCTGGAACGGGTGAGCCGAACTGGAGGCCGGACTCCAGGGGAGGCTTCCTGGGGCTTCAATTTGCCGAGCCTTTTGCGGCTGCCCCCTGGGCTCCCCTCTCAGCAGCTGTGCTTCTCCTCCCTTCGGCTTCTCCTGCCCAGGTGCAAAACCTGCCTCTCCGCCACCTTCAGCTTCCCCTGGCTCAAGTCTGCCCGGGTCCCTTTGGACCAAGGAGGGGAGGGGACGCAGCCCCCCCAGCCCAGCCCCTGGCCGGCCTGTGGGGTCTTCCCAGGATGGGGGCAGCTCCTCCCTCCGCTGCTGGGTGCGGCTGAGGCCTCTTTCTGTCCTGGGGAAGCAGGGCAGCCACTTCCTTCTAGCAGGGCTTGCCTGGGGGAGGCAGAGGGGGGACATAACAGGACCAACCCGTTTTGGGCTGTGGTGACGCATTTTGGGAAGGTCTTTTGCGACAGCAGGAAATGTTCCCTTTAGACAGGTGGGGTTGTTCCCCAGGTGTGCCTTGTGTATCTCTTCTGTCGGGGAGACCCGGGTGCGCCCTGGGAAGCAGGCAGAAGAGGCTTTGGGAGCAGGGAGAGGCAGGGAGGGACCCAGAGGGAGCGGCCTCCCCCACCCACCCTGCTGCTTCTCACCAGGACGAGGAAACTGCTGTGGTCCATGGAGGTTCCCCGTCACTGGCTGATGGCCATGAAAGCAGGGGGGTGGGAGCTGTGCCCGCCTGTCTTCCGGGGGGCCCACTGCAGCCTGGGAGCCAACGGCAGGCAGTGCCCTATGGTAGCCCGGCCCTTCCCCAACCAGGGGCCCCTGGGCCAGAAGTCGGGGGTGCCCAGGCCTTCACCCAGGGAACGATCTCCTGCCCCCCCGCCCACTGGCCCTCCCTGGCACTAGGCACTGGCCGGGTGTGGTGCCAGCTGCCATCTCTGCCCTTGGACTGCAAGAGGAACCTGTCCCACGGCCAGAGCGGCTGGTCAAGGCCGCTGACCTGGAGCCCCCTGCTTACCTGGGATGGCTGCCCACCCTCTCTGCCCCCTTCCTTTCGGGGGGGGGCAGGCAGCAACTCCACTGCGCCCTGGGAAAGGCGGAGGCTGGCGAGGGGCCCTGGAGAATGGGAGGCTCTTTGGGGAAAGGGGTCAGCCGGGCCTGGCGTTTCTTCTGCCGCTTCCTGCCCCACAGACCTCACTGCCCAACCCCCTTTTGACAGCAGCCGCGGGGCCAGAGCCGGCAGAGACCGGGGCACCCTTGTGCCCAGACTGCCACGCGGGTGAGGGGCAGGTCTGCCCTGGCACTGGGCACGGGAACCGCCCGGGGGGAGGCAGGAGGGGGGCTAAGTGCTTGAGGGGGCTCTTTCTCCCCGCTGGTCCTCACTGCAGGCTGCCCACTGCAGGGGCGCCAGGGAGGCCGGTCAGTGGGTGGGCCGGGGAGGGCCAACCTAGGACCATCCCGCTTCAGGGTCGGGCCTCGGGACCTGGGGTGGCTGCTCCACTTCAGCCCCCTTGTTCTTGGGGCCTCCGGTGGGCACAGTGGCCCATCAGCCCCAACATCGCTGCTCTTTCAGCTGCTGGGGGGCCCCAACTCCGTGTTAACCCTCGTCTCTCTCTCTCTCTCTCTCTCTCTGC
Source organism: Hydrophis major (assembly GCA_033807585.1). NCBI lineage: Eukaryota > Metazoa > Chordata > Lepidosauria > Squamata > Elapidae > Hydrophis > Hydrophis major. Next base: position 323,749 of record CM066328.1, read on the forward strand.
CCACAGCCCCCCGAGCGTACCTGCTGGCCTCCAGCCCCTCCCCCTTCTCCTCCTCCTCCCCCGAGAATGTGGAAGACTCCGGCCTGGACTCCCCCCCGCACCTGGCCACGGGGCCCTCCCCGGACCCCCGCCTGTGGAGCTCCCGGCCGGCCACACCCCTCAGCCCCCCAGGACAGAGGACCCCCAAGGGGCCCCTGGTGTTCCGGGGCGGCCGTGGGTCCCTCCTGCATGAGGAGAGGCCCAACCCCTGGCTGCCCCAGCCCTCCGCCCCCCAGGACGCCCGCTTGGGTGCAGAGTCAGACTATGCCATGTCCGGGGCCTCCTGGCCCCCTGCAGGGGCCCGGGCCTTTTCCACCTGCTCCCCTGACCTCTTCTCCTCGGAGGCCAGGCTGGGGGGCCGGCGGCTCTGGGCCTCCCGACCTCGGAGCCCGGCAGCCTTGGATGGGGTCCCTCGTACTGGGGAGCGCGACAGCTGCCTCTCTTCCAACTCGGCCTCCTCTTCCTCCTCCTCTCCGGCCCCCCTCAGCAGCGGGGACTCCACCAGCCCCTCTCCCTGGGCCCCCCGGGGCCGCGACCTGGACAGCAGGGGCCCCTCTGCCTCCGATGCCTCCTCTGAGCATGGTGAGTAGGGGCTGAAGGTCTCCCAGAGGCTGGAAGAGGGGGACCAAAGGGGGGGAGTTACGTTTGCCCCCCCAGGGCCCCTGCACTGCCTGGCCCCCTTCTGCCCCCTCTCGGGCCCTCCGTGCTCTGGGTGCAAATCCCGGCATTTGGGAAAGAGGAACAGCTTTCACGGACAGGATTGGCCAGCGGAACTGCCTTCCACTGGGGCAGCCGGGGGGGGGGAGGTCTTGGCAGCGCTGCTTATGGGAGGTGTTCCCAGGCTGGGAGGAAGCTGCTTCCACTTTGGGTGGGGAGGGGGCGGCCTGCCGTTTGTGCCCCTCCCATCACCCCCTTCTCTTGACCTGCAGCTGCCTTTCCCCCTTTGGCTCCCCACGCCTGGCCCCCCATGGCGGCTCCTGTCCGGCGAACCCTCTCCAAGAGGCCCTCGGCCATGTCAGCCAGCAGCCTCGGGGGCGAGACGGTGAGTGGCAGAAGGGGCAGCCCCCAGGAGCCCTGCAGACCCTCTGGGCTCCCTCTGGGTGCCCCCTGGAGCCAGCGGGTGGCGTCTTGGCTGCCGGGCTCTGTTGCTAAGAACCATTATGGGGCTGGAAACATCCCCCACCCCCGCTAAGCCCTGGTGCTGGGTGGACTCCTGCCTCTCTCTCTCCCCCCAGCCCCGCTCCTTCAGCCCAGCCCCCCTGTCTGCTCTGACCTCCTCCCAAAGCACCTCGGCCCTGACGGAGCCCGGCCTCTTCACGCCCAGCGAGCCGCCGCACCAGCCGCCAGCCCTGGGTAGGTCCTCTCCGGCTGGGGGGGGGGAGCGTGGCTGTGGGACCTTTCCTGCTGGGTTGGGGGCCTGGGAGGCTGCCTGAAGCCACTGAGGGACCCCGCCCTCCTTCCTTGCATGCCAGGCGTCTCCCGTGGACCCTCCCCCGTGGTGCTGGGCTCCCAGGGCGCTCTTCCCGTGGCCACGGCCTTCACGGAGTACATCCATGCTTACTTCAAGGGCCAGAAGGCAGACAGGTACTGGGGGGCGGAGGGTGGGGGGGTCCGTGGGGCTCTCCAGGTAGGCTGGGTGGGCTGAGGGCCGCCTTGCCCAGCTCCCCCCAGTCCCCCTGCCCAAGGGCTCCCTGGGCCCCAGGGTTGGGGGGCCAAGAGGGCTCAGCTCCCCACAGGCCCCTCCCTCCCTCCTCTCTCCGCAGCAGCTGCCTCGTCAAAGTGACCGGGGAGCTGACCATGTCCTTCCCGGCGGGCATCATCCGGGTCTTCAGCAGCGCCCCGGCCCCCCCAGTCCTCAGCTTCCGCCTGCTACACACAACGCCCATTGAGCAGTTCCTGCCCAACGCCAGCCTGCTCTTCAGGTGCCCGCGGGGGGCGGGGGGGCTGTAACTGGAGGCTGGCTGGTCAGACTGATGCCCCCTGTCTCTCCTGCCTCCCCCAGTGACTCCTCACAGAGTGACCCCAGCCGGAGGGACTTCTGGCTCAACATGGCCGCCCTGACTGGGCACCTCCAGAAGCAGGCCGAGCAGTCGGGGGCCGCCCCGTATTACAACGTGACGCTACTCAGATACCAGGTGAGGCTTCGCGGGTGGGGCTGACTTTGGAGGGAGGCCAGAGCAAGACGCTTGGACCCCAGTTGAGGGGCGTGGGGGACCCCTCCCCAAACAACTCCATGTGGTGGTGGGGAGGCCCTGGGGGGGGCTTTGCCGTTTGGGGTGTTTCTCAACTTCCCAGTCTTCCAACATCTCCTGGTGGTCTCCCATCCAAAGGCTAGCCACGCCCAACCTTGCTTGGCATCAGAGCTGGGACTTGCTCAGCCAGGAGCTTCCACCTTCGAAAGATAATTCACTTTGGTTTTTCATGAAGTGTAGGGGGTGTGTGTGATTGTGGGTGGTGTGTTCTTAGCAACCTTCTCTAGTTAAGACGATGGGGGAAGGGGATGCTGGGGGGGTTTCTAGCTGCTAAATTAAGGCCGGGGGTCCCCTGTGGCCCCGTGGGGCACCCTCCCCGGGGAGACCCGGGGCTCCCACAGAGGCCTCCTGTCCTTTTGGACCACAGTTCTGGCAGTTCCCTGCTTCCTGGGCACTTTGGGGGGGGGGTTGTAGTCCGTGCCCTCCTGGAGTTGGCTGGGGGGGGGCAGCAGCCCCGGGTGGGAGGGGCCAAGGGTGTGATGCACAAATACATGCACACACCCGCTTTTCCGGGGCCCCCCCTTGCCGCCCGCAGTACTCCCGGCAGGGGCCACAGTGGGCCCCCCTGCAGCTGTCGGTCAGCTGGGAGTGCGGCCCGGAGGCCACCCGGGTGAGCGTGGACTACCGCTACAACGCCTCTGCCCTGGCCTCGGCCGTGGCCCTCACCAATGTGCAGGTGCTGCTGCCCATCGAGGAGCCCGTGGCCAACGTCCAGCCCCAGCCCAAGGCCTGCTGGTGAGTGAGGGGGGGGCGGCAGGGGGCACCTGGGTGGGACTCGGCAGCTGGCACAGGAAGGGCTTCGTGACCAAGCGGGCTAATGCCCAGGCCCCCTGCCGGAGAGCCGTTGCCCCTGGCAACCCAGGAGGAGGAGGAGGAGGACTTGCCCGGCTCCCTCTCCGCAGCAGGAAAAGCCCGATTCTGCTTCCTTCTTTCGTTTTCCGGCTGTGCCTGGAACCCCTGCAGCTCTTTGGGGCCCTTCGTGCCCAGAGTGGAGCTTTGGGGGGAACTTCGGGGCCCAGTTAGCCAGCCGCCCTCCAACAGGAACAGAACGGGGACTGGGGGGGGGGAGGAGTCTCCAAAACTGAGGCCTGGGCCCCCTGAGGCCTGGGGGGGGCAGCAGCCCGGTCAGAGGGGCTCTGGCCAGAGGACCAGGATTGCAGAATTGGGGGGGGGGTCACGCCCTTGGCAGCTGCATCCAGAGCGCCCCCTGTGTCGCCCCCTGCAGGAACCTGGAGGAGAAGCGCCTGCTCTGGCGGCTCCTGGACGTGCCCAGCCCCCAGGGCCAGGGAGGTGAGCGGGGGGAGGGCAGGCTGTCCTTCCTCAGCAGTGGGCAGGGTGGGAGGGGGCCGCATGCACCCCTTCACCTCCTTGCCCGTCTCTCCCCCTCTCAGGGTCCGGCCGCCTCCTGGCCACCTGGGAGCCCTTGGACGGACCCAGCAGGCCCTCCCCAGTGGCCGCCCAGTTCACCAGTGAGGGCAGCACCGTCTCGGGAGCCGACGTGGAGCTGGTGGGCAGTGGCTACCGGATGTCGCTGGTGAAGAAGAGGTTTGCCACAGGTAAGGCTCCTGCCAGGTGGGCCTCCTGGGCGTGGCCTAGGGCCTCAGCCCCCCCCCCCCCGCTTGAAGACACACTGTTTGACCAGGGAGGTTCAAAGGAGGGGGGCCAACAAGGCCCTCTGCTCCAAAATGAAACAGCCCCCCTCAATGGGGGGGGTGTACGACCTCATCCGCCTGCAGTCTTCAACAGGGTCCTTTGGGCAGCTCCACCCCCACTTGCCCCACTCAAGTGAGGACACAGATAGAGGACACAGCAAGTGGCCTCAAGGACCCTCTGAAAGGACCAGCCTTGTCCGCCAGGAGTGTAAATCCCTCCCCTCCATCCGGTCAGAGCTGAAGAAGCTTCTGGGATGAGAAGCGAAATGTCTTCAAAAGGAAAAACCACCTTTGGGGCCACCCTGACCTCCGCAGACATTTAGAATAACAGAATTGGAAGGGACCTTGGAGGTCATCTAGTCCAACCCCCTGCTCAAGCAGGAGGCCCTATAACCTGGGCAGGATCCAGCCATTGGGGGGGCAGCTCTTTTCTCTGCCCCTGCCAGGGTCACCCACAAAGATCCCCCCCAGCATGCCCTCCCTCCAGCTGGTAATCCCAGGCACGCCCCAGCTGCAGGGGGCTCTGCACACGGCCCTGCAGCTCCTCCCCCGGGGGGGGCAGGCTCCCTGCATCTCCCAGGGCTAGCAGGGCTTTGCCCCCTGCCGGTCCAGGTGCAGCCCCCTCCCAGGGGACTGGTTCCCTGTTGGGTTTGGGGTGGGGAGGGGAGGGGGCCGGAATATTAGGGCTTCTAGAGGAGAAGAGGCCTCTCTGAGCCCCTTGGGCTCCCAGAATCCCCCAGCCAGCCTCGTTGTGAGCGCCTGGCCTGGCTGGCTGGGAAGTCCAAGGGTCTCAGGCTGCAGCGAAACCCCTGAGAAGGGGGATGGAGGGGGGCTTGATTGGCTTCATTGTCCTCCTTTTGAGCCGTTTCTCTCTCATGACTGCCGGCCGGCCCAGGTCTCTGCCGGCTCCCTGGCAGGATGCCTGAGTCCTCCTTCTCCTCCGGCACCAGGGAGAGCGAGAGAAGCCGAGGCTGCCCGGCTGGCATTGTGCCCTCCCCATGGGGTATCTCTAGCCTGGAGCCCGAAGCAGGCGCTCAAGCAGGCTCCCCTGGGGGGCTACGGTATCCACAACAGCTTCTCTTTTTCTCTCTCTCACACGTGCACACACACACCCTGAGTCCCCAGGGCCTCCTGAGGGCATCTCGCCTGCCCCCCTGCAGCTCTGCCCAGAGAGTGGGGCCGGCTGCTCAGAAGCCCTTTCAGGCAGCAGGGATCCCTGCACCCAGACAGAGAGGGAGAGAGAGCCCTGGCGGGGGGGGGGGGGTGTCGGTCAATGGTCAGTGTAGGGAGGCCTCGACTTATAACCAGAAGCAGTTGTTGGGCGAATTTTGTCCCGTTTTATGACCTTTCTTGCCACAGTTGCTAAATGAATCCCTGCAGTTAAGTTAGCACGGTTGTTAAGTGACCCCGCCTCCCTCCCCCACGGCCTCTATTTGTCAGAAAGTCGCAAAAGGGGATCGCGTGAGTCAGTGGCTGAGCGGCTGAACTCTGACCCCGTGACCACAGGGAGGCTGCAGCGGTCGTAAGTGCGAAAAACGGTGGTAAGCCACTTTTTCCAGTGGCCTCGTATCTTCGAAAGTCACTAAGCCGTTGTAAGTCAAGGACTTCCTGGGACCGAGTTCAAAGAGGCTTGACAGAAACACGTGTCCGTCACCCGGCAGGAAGGAAACGGAAATGAAACACAAGCTAGAAAGGGCGGAGCTGATGGTCTGGGGGGGGGGGGGGCTTCCTCTGTGTTTGCCCCTCGCAGGGCCTGCTCTCCCCCCCTCCTGTCTGAGGGGCCCCGGAGCTTAGCCTGGCCCTCCTCCCCTCCCCTCAGGCCTTTCTCTCGGAGGAGCTGGGACCCCCAGGCCCTGCCCCTCTGCCCTCTCCAAGGGGGTGCCCAGAACGGGCGCCAGGCCTGAGGAGGCCCCAGCCAGGGGAATAGGAGGACGCCCGCTGGGCCCAGGTGGCTTAACCTGGTTGGCCAGGCAGGGCCGCCTCTCCTTGGGGTCAAGGAAGACCCCCAGATGTTCCCAGGTCTCCCTGCCGGGCAGCAGCCTTCACCAGGGGGGTGGGGCTTTGACTGTGACCCCCTTCTTCTTTCTCCCCCATCAGGAATTTACCTAGCCGGCTCCTGAACGTCGGTGGCCCTGGGAACCTCCCCCTCCGAGGCTTCTGGGAGGCAGAAATAATATATTTGTGTGTTTTAAATTATTTTTCGCCTGGATTTTAAATGCTGGGGCGGGTGGGGGGGCAGCCCTGCTGGAGGCCTGGGAGGTCAGAGGAGGAGAAGGTGATGCGCCCAGCCTGGAAGCCGCCACCAGTCAGCTGTCCTCTGTCCCTCCGCTTTGGCTGTGACTCTCCATCCGTCCGTCTTGTGAAACGTGGCCAATGGGCCCTGCCCCACTTGGGAAGCGGCTGAAGGGGAGGGGGGTGCGTGGGGGGGGGAATCCTGGTCTTTTAATAAACAAGTTTGTTTTTCTAAGGAACACGGATCCTTTGTGGTGATTCACATGTGCAGCTGGGCCTCCCTGGCAGGCATTTGTTGTGAACATACAACAGTCACATGATCCAAGCCCACTTGGCAGGTGCAGCTTCTCAGGGCCGCCCCTTGTGACCCCCCCCCCGGCCCTCTTCCAACAGAGTCCATGGGGATCCGCTTAACGACTGATTCACGGAACAACTGGAGGTCATAAAATCGGGCACAATTCACTTAATGACCACCTTGCTTAGCAATGGAGATTCTATTCCCAGTTGTGGTCGTAAGTGGAGCAGCCCTGCCTATCATTTAGGTGAAGGTGGAAAGAAGGGAAGGGTGGCCTTAGTGGGAGGAAGGCCGGGTGGGTGGGAGAGCAGTTTTTAAGGGGAGCCTTCAGGGGGCGGACGCTGAGGGTCATTTGGTGAAAGAGAATTGAAGTGGCCGAAATGGGCAGTTTGGCTTCAGCGATGCCACTCGCCTCCTGCCAGGCTTGACCAGGAAATCAACCCTCGGGCTTGGCATTTCCTGGTTAACAGGCAAGTCAACCGGCCTGTGGAGATAAAAGGTTGATCAACCAGTCCCTGGACAGGCGGGAGTGGGAGCGAGGGCAGTGCCAGGCAGGCATGGAGCCTCAATGGGAGGAAGTTCAAACAGGGCAGGTAATGGAGCTTCCTTGAGCGGCTCTTGGTTTCTTAATTGCTTTCCTCAAAAGTCTGGCCTTTCCCTGTGCGGAGAAGCCCTTTTTCGTGGAAAGCAGAGGCTCCGTGGGGGAAATGCCACAGGCTGCCCTGGCCCTGAGTGGAGGCGCTGCGCAGGCACCGGGCTTAGATCTGGCCCAGCACCCAGCAGAGGCCCCGGGGAGGGTTAGTCCCGCTGCCTGAGGCCTTGGTCAGGCCACCCAGGGAAGAAAAGATGGGGAGGCCCCAGGAAGAGCTCCGTTAGGGGGCCGGAGGGACGAAGAAGCAATTGGGTAGGTCTGGCTTAGAGGAACGGAGCAGGGGGGACGCGATGGCCTGTCTCGGAGTTTGAAGGGGGGGGCAGCGGTGGCTCAAGCTCTTCTCCAAAGCGTTTCAGGGCAGGACAAGAAGCAATGGATGGAAACTGACCAAGGAGAGAAACTGCCCAGATTAAACAGAGGAGGGACTTCCCAATGGTGGGAACCATCAGCGGAACAACTTTTCTCCAGAAATTGTGGGTGCTCCGAGATTTTTGAGGCTGTGCAGCCATTTGTCTGAAATGCTGCAAGGTTTCCTGCTCGAGCAGGGGCTGGACTAGAAGACCTCCAGGGTTCCTTCCAGCTCTTACTGTGCTTGAAAAGCCCCCCCTTCCAGGAAGCTTGGAAGTGGCCTCCTGGGTGGGGATGGGGGTCCCAAGAGAAGGAAGCACAGCCTCCTCACTCCCCATTGGCTTTTTATTGGGGTGCAATTGGAGACATGAAGGCCTGGACTCGATGAGGAGGGGAGAATGAAGGCCTCATTGATTCAATGCGCATGTCCCCCATCACACCCCAAAGGCAACTGGCTTTCAGAAGATGATCAAGAGATAATAGGAAGCCATTCAAATCGAGAGGATTTGCTACGCCCGGCTCCTCCGCGTGGAGTTTGAGAAGTGAAACCGTTGGCTCCCGTTGGTTCCTCTTCAGGCTTTCTGGCAGGAGGCTCAGCTGCTCCTCCGCCCAGCACAGCGAGCAGGGCCCCCTCCCACAAAAAAAGGCCGTTTCTGGAAGCCATTTTCCACAGGGCCCCGTTTCTGATGCCCTCACCCCCACACACCCCCTGGGGTCAGGGAAAGGAGCATGGTCTTTCTAATCTGCTCTTCAATCTGGACTGTTTGCTCTTTCCGAGAATTGCCACTTTTCTGAGAAGGACAGAAAATGCAAACAAATTGGCCCCAAGAAGTCTAAATAAAGGCAAAAAGCCAGCAAAAGGGTTCAGAAACAATGGTGTGGATTGTTAATCCCAGGCAGCTTCACTTCCCCAAAGCCTTGGAAAGGGGCCACAAAACAGGCTTAAGGATTTGTGGTTCTGCATGAGCCCACCCAAAAAGACCCTCCTGCCCAGGCCAAGAGGCCCCCCAACCAAGCCAGAAAGGACATGGCAAGAGCCAGGATGGGGGGTGCGGTGGGGGGACAGACAGGTGGGAGCCAGGAGACGGATGGAGGTGAATGGACCCGGTCCCGGGAGAACTGGGCAGGGCCCAATTTGGATGGATCCCCGGGACCTGAGATCTGGCCGTTTGAGCTGGGAAGCTTCTTATCTTCTGATCAAGGAACTCCAGCGTCAGTGGACGATTCCCGGAAGTTTGGCATCCAGCCAGCAGCAGATAGGCAAAGGGACAATCCAAAGGGCAAAGGGACAAGCAGACCAGGACCAATCCGTGAGGCTCAGTCGACACGTAGATCAGCTCAGCTCAGCTCAGGGAAGAATCCGGGCGCTCCGGGGGAGGCCACCTGCCCCCATAGCAAGGCTGGCTCTTTCCTTCTTCCCTTGGGTTCTCTAACAGAAGAACAGAGTTGGAAGGAATCTTGGAGATCATCTAGTCCAACCCCCTGCTCGAGGAGAAGATAAGTAGCATCTCTTTAAAAGCCTCCAGTGACAAAGCCCCCACAACTGCTGAAGGTAAGCTCTTCCACTGGCTGATTGCCCTCCAGATAGGAACTTTAGCCCTGGTTCTAGGCTGTTTCTCTCCTTGTTCTAGCTTGGTTCTCTCCTCCGCCCCCCCTCCGCAGGAGCAGGGTCTGGGCCACGGCTGAGAGCTGCATTCCTGCCTGGGATAAGACGGGCTGCCAGTAGTTGTAGCTTTTCCTCCTGGGTTGCTGCTTTACAGAGCTGGAGGGAATCTTAGAGGTCATCTAGCCTAACCCCTGCTCAGTGCAAGCTCCACTTGGGGCCCCTCTAATGGATGCCCCTCCAACCTCTGGGGAAGGAGGCCACGTCATGTGGCAGCCCAGTGGCACTTTATGATGTAGTAAATTCCTTGTCGTCCCCCCCCCCCGCCCTGCCTTTTGGAGTGACAAAGGCTGTACCTTTTCATCTATTGGCAGAGTCTGATCCTCCCCCCCTCCCCCCACTTTCTACCCCCAGTTCCTTCCACATTGAAGTGGGCCTGGCCCCACTTCCTTCTACTCCAGTTTCAGGCTGGACTAATTTGCCCAGAACTGGAGCCACGGCTGCTATCGGGGCCAAGCCGGCAGTTCTCTAGTTTCCTTTTCCTTTCTGAGGAGGGACAGCCCCTCCCTCTGGAGCTTCTCTTCTATCTTTGCCTGCCTGCTGCCCCCCCCCCCCGCATCTCCCCCCCTTTCACAGAATCTTCCCCCTTCCTGGATTTTCAGTGGCTGCATCAGTCTGGCCTCCCTTCCTGGTTGAGGTAGGATTCCCACGCAGATGAGTTTGGATGTCAGAGCAAAGGCCAATGGCTAAATCCAGAGGGGGGCTTTTGTCAGTGTCCTGGGGGCCCAGACCCCCCCTGCCAACCTTTCAGGGTGATCAGCCATAGAATGGAGGAGCCTGCTTGCCTGTCAAGGGAGCCTGTTAGTTGACCCATTGCTGAGGTCATGAGGAACCTCCAGCAGGGAGGGGTTGGACTAGACAGCCTCCCTACTCCCTTCCAGCCTAGGGTGCTAGGAGTCTGCTGGACCTGATCCAGCAACCCTTTTATCCAAAGTCCAGGGCAAGGGGGAAAGCCTGCAGCCGTTTGTTGTTCACAGTCACAGAGGACCCCTCCCCAAATGTGGGCCTGCAGCGTAGCCCCAAGTCCCCCACTGCTGCCTTCTGGGCCAGGTGAGGTTCCAGCAGCTCCTTCCCTCCACCGGTGCTTCCTTCCCTCAAATACTTTGGAGACCACAAAGGTGCCGGAATGTTCTTGGGAGGCACCTGGCTGTTCCTGGCTCTGACGCCTCCAGAGCTCCTGGTACAAAACGCAGGTGACTTTAGCCACAGCCCAGAGACACAAGAGAAGTGACAAAATGGTCACCGGTGGGGGGCAACAGGCTGCTGCCCCCCAGGGCATGAGGGACTGTGGGGGGGAGCAGTACTAGGAGGCAGGCTGCTTTCTCCACTGGCTTGCACTGAAGGAGGAGGCGGGCAGGCCACAGGCGGGGTCTTCGGGTCTCCTGCTTGGGCACCGTGGGCTGCCCCCCCCTTAAAGGCCCCTCAGGTTGGGGGGGGGGCACAGCCAGGAAGCCTCCCGAGAGCAGGAGAGGATCTTCGGCCCGGCAGGAAAGGCTGGTCGGGCGGCAGTTACCGACTCAGGGCCGGGAGGGAGGCGGCAGAACCTCTCCACCCGCGGGGGCCACTTGAGCTCCCCGACCGGAGCCCCCGAGGGTCCTGCCGGAGCCAAAGCCCTCCGAGCTCAGGCCGCCCCGAGGCCTCGCAGAGCGCAGGGCGGGCGGCTTCGGCGCCCCCTCGGGCTGCCGGTCCCGCGCCCGCCCAGCGGGATCCGGGCTGGGAGCCTCCGAGCGCCGCAGCCCCGCCCCGCCCCCGCTTGCCAGGTGAGAGCAGCTGCGGCGCCGGAGGGAGCGAGCCGGCGGGCGCGGCGGCCGGCAGCGGAGAGCGGAGCCTCCCGGTAAGGCGGCCACTCCGGCCCCCATCATCCCCGCCCGGCCGCGGGGCGCAAGTGGCGCGCGCCTTCCGAAGGGTCCCTGCACCGGGCTGGCCGGGGGATCGGCGGGCGCGGGCTGCGGAGCGGAGCCTGGGGCGGGCGGGAGGAGCGCGGCACCTTCGTCCCGGGGTCGGAGCAGCCGCGGAAGCCCCCTCGGGCCGGGGCCGCGGCCGCGATGCCCCAAAGGCGCTCAGTCCTGCGGGGGGCGGGGGGGAGGGCGGCTGGCGAGCGCCAAGGACTTGTTTGGTTGTTTGTCTCCAGGCTCCATTGTCTCTCCCAATATCTCCAGGCGGCAAAGACGCCCAGCAACAACCCTGTGAGGTGGGAGCGGCTGCGTAGGGACAGAAAAAGTGCCTTCCCCCCCCCCGTAATTAAGGAGGCTGGTTTTATCGGGCGGCTGCAACCGCCCCTCCCGGACCCTTTAACTCCAGCTCCGGCCCCGCCGTGCTGCTGCTCGATGAAATGCCGGGTCCGGGAGGGTCCGGCTCCCCCCAGATGGGAAGGAAGACTGGTGGCCTACCAGGCAGGAGCCCCCACTCCCACTCCCAGCGCTGGGGCCAGGCAGGGCTCGGGGTCGGGCCGCAGCTTGCCTGCTAAACTGCAGAATAATCTGACCAAAGGTGGAATTCAGCCTCCCCCCCCCCTTTGAACCTTGGAAAAAGTGAGTTTGCTTTAAATCCCCGAGGAATCAGGAAAAGCTCTCGTTGCTTTTGTTTTGGTTCTTTAAGGACATAGAACAGCCGAAAGGCTGGGGGGGGCGGGGGGGGGCACAGTTTTGTTCCAGAGGAAAAAGTCATTGTGTGTAAGTTGTGGGTCAGAAAAGAGAGATGGGAGGTTTGCAACACTTCCTCTGGCTGTCTGGTTTCAGCTGCTTTGCACAGTTATTCGGTTTGCACAGTTATGAGAAAAGAGTGAAGGGGGAGGCCTGCCCCACTATCAGTTTCTGAGTCTCCACTGTGGGAGGCAGAGCCCCCTCCTCTCCTTCACAGCGGGGGCTTAGGAAGGCAGAGCCCCCTCCTCTCCTTCACAGCGGGGCCTTCCCCACAGCCCCAAGGATGAGGGTCCCTGCAGCCATCAGCGCTTGCCCAGGAGGCATTGCCCGTTTCTGCCAGCATAAAGGAAGGAGAACTCCCCCAGTGCTGGTCCCCCCTTCTTCCTCTGCTGCCGCCAACTTCCCCTTCTGCGGCTTTCCTCAAATACAGAAGGGACTTTCAAAGGACAGGTGGCAATTTCCGCCAATAGGAAGTGGCTGCTGGCTTTAGTTTTGAGCCTTTGTATTCAAATAGCTGGTCTGAAAATAAAGGAAGGTCACCAAATTAATGGACAAGACAGGTTGGGTGAGTTACGCACTCCAAGGCCCTCCAGGGCCAGAAACGGCTCCAGGCCAACGTTGGGCTGCTCTGTTGGTTTCGTGGCCAGATGGGAAGCTGCCCTGCCAGGGCCTCGGCCTTCGCACCTGAAGGGGCCCAGACTCCACATTCAGCCCCCCCCCAATTGATTCCAAGAAGGGATTCTGTGCTCCTGTGCTGTAGAGGCCGGGGTTGGTCCAACTCCTTCGGCAACTTTAAGGCCTGTGGACGGAGCCAGCTGAAGTCCACCAGTTGTAACTTTGCCACAGTCAGACACCCCTGCTTTAGAAGTTGCTTCCTTTGGGGGGGGAGCAGTCCCAGATCCTTCCCCCCACCCTTGGGGGGGGGATTTCTGCACCTTTGTAGGGATTGAGAAGCAGCTGCCACCACTAAAAGGGCCATGCAATTGGGCATCGTCACATCGTTACTCGCTTAGCGCCCACCATAACTCATAGCTATCATTCCAGCCTCTGTTACGGTCATAACGTGAGGACCGCCTGTCTCCGCATTGATTCCTCTCGCTCTCTGGATGCAGGTTTGGGGGCCCACGTGTGTCAGTAGCTCCCCCGACTTACAGTCATTCATTTAGGGACCGTTCAAAGTTATAACGGCACTGAAAAAAGGGACTTAGGGCTCCTGTTCTCCCTTGTGGCCTTTGAACCCACCCACCCCCAGCTGGTCACGGGAGCGAATTCGGGTGCTTGGCGGCTCCACTCCCACGACCCCCTTCTGACAGGCAAAGTCCACGGGGAGGCCACATTCACTTAACAACTGTGGCAAGAAAGGTTGTAAAATGGGGTAAAACTCACTTCACAACATAAATTTGGGGCTCGATTGTGTTCCTAAGTTGAGGGGGGGTGGCTGGAAACTCCTCCAGCGTGTGTGTGTGTGTGTGTGTGTGTGTGTGTGTGTGTGTCGGGAGTGGGGTGTGTGTGAGACCTGGCTGGCAGGTGAAAAGTTCCCTCTGTCACTGCCGCCGCCTGCCTGCCTCCCTCCCTCCCTGGCCAGACCGGCTCTAGAGCTGCCTGGCGTGGAAACAGGGCGGGGCTTTCAGCCGAGGGGGGGGGAGGGGGGCACCTGGTGACACACCAGCCAAGCGTGGCTCCTGCCTGGGTGACCTCAGGGCGCCTGCCAGAGACGGAGGGCTCTGGAAGCCTCCCCTGCACCCCTCAGATGCCCCGGGGGGGTGCGTGGGGGGGCACCTGGTCTCCAACTGACTGGCCTTCCACCTCACAGCCTCCCCTCCCTCCCTGGGCTGCTCTGGGCCTCTTTGGCAGCCGGGTTGGGGGGGTCTCTTCCTTCCCTTCAGAGCCCCCTCCACTTTTCCCCTCTGCACTCCCCCCCCCAGCAGCGATTTCTGGTCTCCCATTTGGGGGTCTTGGAGAATCCAAGCTTCCCCCAAAGATGGCCCAGGGAAGGGGGCTGCGGTCACTCTCTTCAATGCCGTTGCAACTTTGAATGGTCCCTAAGAAGTGGACGGTTGGAAGTCGAGGACACCCCCTCCCTGACAGAGCTCCCTTCAGAGCAGGAGGAGAGGGAGGGCAGGTCTGGTGGGCCGGGGGCTGCTGTGCCAGGAGCCGGAGGGGAATCTGGCCGCAACCACGACTTTTGCCCTTTGGCAGCCGCTCCCTGGCAATGAAGGGCTCCAGTCGCCCCCCGAGATCTTGCAGGACGGGTCCTCCACTTCCGGCCTCTTTCGTGTCTAAGGGAGCCTCTGCTTGTTAAGGGGGTTAGACTAGAAGACCTCTGGGGGGCCCTCCCAGCCTCCACAATTTCTCTCCGACCCGAGACTGAGGGTGCTGGGACGGTGCAGCCGGAAATGCTCCCGAACATGAGGGCTATCATCCTATGCGGAACCGGCAGGTCCGTGGTGAATCAGTCGGTTGTTAAGTGAATCACGGGGTCCTTAAATGAAGCTAGCTGGGAAGGTCACAAATCCTGGGACCCCCCTTGGGGGGGGCTGCCCCTATTGTAAGCGCAGGCTGGTGGCCAACGCCCGGATTTTGATCATGTGTTTGGGGGCAGGTGGGGGAGTGCTCGGATGGTCGTAAATACGAGGACCTGTCAGAAGTGACATTTTCTTTTTTCTTTTTTTTAAGTAAAAGTTTTATTGACTTTGACAATAAACAAAAACACATAAAATGTAAGACATCAAAAGTGACCTTTTCCAATGCTGTTGTCAGGTTATAACTCGAGGGCAACCCGAACGACGTTTTTTTTGCTCTTAAGCACGAGGCGAATCTGACATTTTCTTCCCCAGGGATTGGAGGGCCTTAAAAGGACCAATCAGAGTAGAGCCAGAAGGGACCCCAGAGGTCTTCTAGTTCAACCTGAAGCTTTCCTTTCTAAGGACTGTCTGCTAGCGGCTCTTCCTTCTCCCCATCTGCTCCCCTCTCCTGGGCCGCCTCTTCCTCCCCAAACCCTTCTTCTGCCCCCCCATGGCTCCCCTTCTCATGGCCGATTCTCCCCTCCCTCCCTGCCACAAAATCTCTGGGGGGCAAAAGGCGGAACTGCTGAGGGTTTGGGCCGTGGGTTTTTATTTATTTTATTCTTATTTATTTATTTTATTCTTATTTTTGTCAATCGCTTACAAGATAACGGGCACAAGTAAAAACATAGCTATGAATACCTGAGATGGGTACGAATAAGAAAAAATAAAAAATAAACAGGAGAGGGATGGTGTGCTTATGCAGCCCCCCCCTCCCGACCTCTTAGGAAAGGGGGGAGGTCAATAGTAGACAGTCCGAGGGGAAAGTTTTTGGGGTTTGGGTTCTGCTGCCCAGGAGAGTCTCTGCAAGGAGGAGAAAGCAGCGCCCCTCCCCCCAACTCTGGGGCTGCTGCTGCTGCTGCGCCTGGTTCCCGTGGGGTGGGGGGGCCGAGGGAAGGAGAGGCGCTCCTGGGAGACTCCCCAGGGGCTTCTGCTCTTCCGACCGACCGTGTCTCGCAGCCTCCGACTCGCAGCTGGGTGATGCAAGGTGCCTGGCGGTGGGTTCACTCTCCTTCCTCCCCGGCTTCTTTTCAGGTCAGGATGCCACGGCGCTGGTGTCATAAAGTGGAGACCCTCGTCCTCAGCCTGGTCGGTTTCAGCTGCCTGCTCTTCCTCCTCCAGTCACCCAAGCGCAGCCCCCTCCTGGAAGTGGCCGACAGCCCGGGCCCCCCCACGACCACCGCCCCCCGAACCCCCGAGCCTCTTCCCGAGTGCCGGCTGAACGCCTCCGTGGCCAACCTCACTGGCTTCGCTGAGCTGCCCGACCACATCAAGGACTTCCTGCGCTACCGCCACTGCAGAGCCTTTCCGCTGCTGCTCGACCTGCCCGGGAAATGTGGCGCCCCCGAGGCCTCCCACCAGGTCTTCCTGCTGCTGGCCGTCAAGTCCTCCCCAGACAACTACGAGCGCCGTGAGATCATCCGCAAGACCTGGGGCCAGGAGCGCACCTTTGCTGGCATCCACATCCGCCGCGTCTTCCTGTCTGGCGTGGCAGGCAATGCCCGGGAGGCGCACAAGCTCAACCAGCTGCTGCGCCTGGAGCATGCCGAGCACGGTGATGTCCTGCAGTGGCGCTTCGTGGACAGCTTCTTCAACCTCACCCTCAAGCAGGTGCTCTTCTACACCTGGCTGGAGAGCCGCTGCCCGGGTGTCCGCTTCGTCTTCAACGGGGATGACGACGTCTTCGCCAACACCGACAACATGGCACAGTACCTGCTGGGGGTGCCTGGCGCAGGGGACCAGCACCTTTTCGTGGGCCACCTCATTACCAATGTGGGCCCCATCCGGGAAAAGTGGAGCAAGTACTATGTGCCGGAGCAGGTCACCGCCTCCAATGCCTACCCGCCCTACTGTGGGGGAGGTGGGCTGCTGATGTCCGGCTACACCTGCCACGCCATCTACCAGCAGTCGCTCGGCATCCAGCTCTTCCCCATCGACGACGTCTACCTGGGCATGTGCCTGGAGAAGGCGGGGCTGGCACCCGCCTCCCACGTGGGCATCCGGATGGTGGGCGTGAGGGTGCCATCCTCCAAGCTGGAGTCCTTTGACCCCTGCTACTACAGGGAGCTGCTCCTGGTACACCGGTTTGTGCCCTATGAGATGCTGGTGATGTGGCAGGCCATCCGCCAGCCGGATTTGGTCTGCGGGAAGAACGTGGTGGTGGACCAGAGTCTGTGAGGCGTCGTAAGGAAGGGGAGCCCTGCCTGCTGGGGGAGGGGGCCTCCTCGCTCCGGAAGGGCCCCAAACCCTCTTGCTGCAGGGCAGGGGTGGGATTCCAATAACTGGACAACCCGTTCTCTGCCCTCACGATTTCTGCTTAGAAAGTTAACAACCGGTTCCCCCAAAGTGGTGCGAACCGGCCGAATCCCACCACTGCTGCTGGGGCTCTGGTGAGACGTTTTGGCCAGGGGTTGCCTTGGACAGCCTGCCCCTTCCTGCACTGGCATCAAGCCGGCATGGAACCCAGGGGGCTGGCAGGGAATTTTTGGGCAGGGCTGCCTCACTGGCCACAGGATCCGTTGCCCAAATCCACCCTGCAGTGAGCAGGTCCCTCTTGATCTCTGGGGGGAGGGCCAGGAGCCACGGGCGGTATTCTCATGGGGGAGGGGGCTCTGCTACCACCCCTCTCCTAGAAGACCAACTGCCAGTCGGAGGGGGGGGTGCATGGAGGGCAGCACCTCGTCCTCCAGGGAATTGGTCCTCCAGCCTGGTTTCCTCCTGAGGCCACTGAGGGGCCAAGCCCCCCTTCTCAACTGGATAGCCTCTTTGGATGGGTGGGGGCCCAGGCCCAACTGGGGGGCCTTCTCCTCACCTGCTCTCTCCAATGGCTCAGGTGCCTCCCTTCCGGTCTCGGGGGGCAGTCGGGCGGGCTCCCCCCTCCCCTTTGGAGAACAAGTCTTTCAGGATAAGCCAGGAGGAGCAGTGGGGGGGGGGCTAGTCCTTCACTTAGGTGGCTGTGGGGGGTCCCATCCTGGCACAGGCTCAGCCGCCCCTCCCTCCCCCAGGAACATGGCTTTTCCCAGGGGGCTTCTCCCCACTCTACGCTCCTTCTGGACCCCCACCGCCTTTGGAGCCAGACAGGCTGACCCGCAACCGCAGGGTCCAGAGGGAAGTGGCCCCCCCCGCAGCCTTTGCGTTGTGGCCCTCACGGCCGGTGGGGGGAGGGGCAGGCTTCCTGGGCCAGGGTCTCCCCGGGTGGGGCTGTGCGTGGCCCCCATCCTGGGGCAAGGCGGGGCCAGTGCTGCCTTGCTCGGCCAACCTGGCTGGATTTCTGCCCCAGTGCAGGGGGCCTCTTGACCCCCAAGGAACCGCTTTTCCGGAGGGGCAGAGATGCTGAGGAAGGAACGAAAAGGCCGGCAGGTCCTTCCAGGCGTTTCCTGTGTGCCAAGAGAGGTTGAAAGCAGCGGCAGAGACTCAGGTCGGGGTGCAGGTGAACCGGCCAAGCAGCCAGCCGCTTTGAGGTCAACCACGTTGTGCAAGACACACCTGTCAAGTGGCCCAGCAGGCCTGTCCAGTATCGGTGCTACCGACACAGGTTTGCTCTGGAAGTCCTGGGGACATCTGGGTGTTTCCCTGCGTTGCACACTCACACCCATGCTGTCTCTCTCTTTGCCCGGTTTCTGGGGCACTGAAGCCATTGTGCCACTGAACCGGCTGCTTCCTGGCCGCCCTTGAAGGCGCTGGCTGAAGCGAAGGGCCAGGGCAGGGGGAGCCCCTCGTGCGCCCGACTGCCTGGACCCTCTCTGGAGCCTGCTTAAGGGAGCCAGGCGCCAAGTGGCAGGTCGGCCCCCTGAAACGTTTCCTCTGCTTTCCTTGCGCCTTTTATGTCTTTGTCCCTGTGTAATCTTCCATTAAAAGGCGGTTATTGATTTTGTGATATTTCTGGCACCGAAACGGATTAAGCGAGCGGAGAGGCATCGCCTTGAGTTTCTGGCAGAGCAGCAGAGATGCCAATAACCGGGGGGGGGGGGGGGGGGTGTTGCGGGAGCCGACCTCGGGAGGTGGCCTTCAGCAGGTTCTGACCTGTTCTGGAGAACCAGTAGTGGGAAATTTTGAGTACTTTGGAGACCTGGCCAAGACCACCTCAGACTGGAGATTTTGCAGTAACCTTCCCCTGCCACGCCCACATAACTGGGAGTAAAAAGTTTGGACTCCCACCCCTGCTGACCTCTGAGAGCACCTGGCAGGCCCCCCATGCTCTCCCCTGAGAAACCCTTCCGACCTCTGGACAGGCTTATTTGGCCCCCACTTGAACAACACGGGAATGGCAGAGCAAGCAGGGCGCCTGGGGGAAGGTTTGGAAGGAACCTGGGAGAGACGTGGAGGCCAAAGGCTCCCGTGTTCAGGCTTGTCCCGGGCAGGAAGAGCTGCTCCCTCAAGAGCAGCGATGGGCAACACGAGAGAGAGAGAGAGAGAGAGAGAGAGAGAGAGAGGGAGGGAGGGAGGGAGGGAGAAAGAGAGAGAGAAAGAGAGAGAGAAAGAAAGAGAGAGAAAGAGAGAGGGAGAGAGAGAGAAAGAGAGAGAGAGAGAAAGAAAGAGAGAAAAAGAGAGAGAGAGAGAGAGAGAGAGAGTTCCTCTTTGAAGACATTTTGCTCCTCACCCAAGAAGTAAAAACAAAACTTCAAGGAAGCTTCTTGGATGACAAGCGAAACCTTTTCAACAAAAGTCCTGTTGCCTTTTGGAGAAAAAGAGCCCCTAGATCTGAAACTAACCAGGACATGAGACGCCTCAGGGCCCATCGCCAGCTGTTCTCCAAGGCCAAAAGCCCACAGGAGCCGGACTCTGCAGTCTGCAGGTGAGCAAATTCCACCTGAGGGGGTCCTGAAAGCCCAATTCCCTCCCTCCCCCCCCCCACCTAACAGCCCGAGAAACACTTTCTGTGCCCCCTGTGCAGCTGTGGGCAGAAGCCTCTTCTCCTCCGAGGAGGACCATTGCTCTGGGCAGTGCCCCTCCCTCCAGGCTCCCTGGGAGAAGAGAGATGGGGGGGGGGAAGCGTTCACCTTTTCAGCGCAGAGAGCAGCGGCTGTGGGTTCAATGGAAGGGACGCGAGGTGTCCCTGAATGAAGGTGGGCCATTCGAGGAAGACCTGCACATACGAGCTGAAGTTGCTCAATGCCCTTTCCCTGCTTGCAAGGCCCCTGTTCGTATCTGGTGGCAACTCCTGGGGGGGGGGGGAGAGGCTGCAGCGGAGGACAGAGGTCCGATGTCCGTCAGGGGCTGGCGGGGAGCCAGGCTGGGAACCCTCAGGGTCAGGCAAGTTCCCCTCCGCCAGAGCCCCAACATTCGAGAACCTCCCAAAGAAGGGGGGGCGGGGGGTTTGCAACGGATGGAATCTCACCAAGGAGAGAAGCCACCTGGAAATGAGTTTCGTGACAATTAAGCGGTGGGACCGAAGTGGTGGGGGCTCCATGCCTGGAGGTCTTTAAGAAGAGCCTGGACAGCCTCCTGTCTGCATTGGCATGGGGTCTCCTGCCTGAGCAGGGGGGAGTGGACTAGAGGACCTCCGAGGTCCCTTCCAACTCTGTTATTCTGTCATCCGTGAATGGACCGGATTATGGGGTGGAATTCCACCTGCCCTTCATCTTCCTCGGATGGGGCAACCGCAGCTCTGCTGTCCCCTTGACCCCTCCATGCCATCTGATGCCAGCACCACCATATTTATCTGGAAGAATGAGCGGTTGGGGGGAAGTTTTAGGGTGGCTCTTCCTCCTCTAGGGGTGCCCCGAGATCCAGTCCTCTCCCAGTCAGTTGGGGGGGAAATGGCCTGGCTAGGACTGAGGACCCAGGTTACCCTTTTCCTCTTACAGATGATGGCATGGGGAGAGGCAGCGGCTGATACCCAGCAAGACGGAGGCTGTGCCTCTCCAGATCCCACCTGGCTCCTTGCCAGCTTTGCCCGCCTCACCGTCCTTAGAAGCAGCAGGTCTTCGCCCGCCTTTGTCAATGGCTTTTGAGCACCAGCTGCCCTCCTGGGCTCCAGGCTGGCACGCCACCTGCCCTCCAGGCCTTCCTTGTGTTTGGGCTGGCTTTCTGCAGAGGGAGAGCCCTTTTAATGAGGCTCCTGATACGTTGAATCTAATCCTTCAATGTTTTATTGTGGTACAATTTCTTGTTCTAGTTCTGTTTCTAATAAATGTTTGTAAAATTTAGATATATTTTTTTTACTCGGTCCTAATAGAATTTTTTCTAAAGTCTGTAATTTATTGTAGATTCCAAATTCCTTAATGTTTGTATCTACTATGAATTTGAAGGTACACCCACTGATCAATTATAAATCCTCGCTCTTGTAATTCTTGTCGTGTTTTCAGTTTTCCTTGTGGGTCTAATAAATTTTCGTACTTAATCATTTTAGTTATATCCAAATTATTAGGGTGTACTATCGCTTCCATTGGAGATAGCCAAATCGGTATTTTTAGATAGAGTTTTTTACGTACTTTTTTCTAATTGGTTAATAGAGAGTCCCTGATAAGATGCCTATGGAAATATGATTGCCTGGGCCCAGTTTCCCACAGAAAGGCATGCCATCCTTTCTGCATATCGTGGCCTTCTAATATTAATGTTCTTTTGTTGGTTAGATTCACCCATTCCTTTATCCATAATAGGGTGGCTGCCGTATGATATATTTCCCAGTTTGGCAGGGCTAACCCTCCTCTGCTTTTCAAATCTTGTAGGGCTTTTATGTTAATCCTAGCTTTTTCCCCCTGCCAAATAAATTTCAGCGTTATCTTGTTTAATTCCATAAAAAAAATTATTTAATTTGATTGGAATTGTCTGGAATAAATATAGAAATTTCCTGGAGTTGATCCCTCTTAAGGGACGACAATTTCAGTTCAGAGCACCTGGATGAGTTTTGGGCCAGAACTTCTTTCCCTGTGACTCTTTTACGTCTGGAGACTGTCCACTCTGGGAAGAGACTTTGGGCTACTTTAGACGGACTGACTGCTCTGGTTGAGTTCCTGGCTTGGATCCTGCAGGCTGGAATTGGGTGGCCGAGTCAGCCGGCCTGTTTCCCTGAGCTGCCCACCTGCTCTCAGCCCTGCTCCCCCCACCAAGTCCCCGCGGGGGAGATGGGGAGGCAGGTGGGACCAGGCAAAGTGCGAGCGGCAGGCCCTAAAACTCAAGGCGGGAGGAAGAAGTTACCTGGGACAAGGGAAGGGCTGAATCTGTCCAGAGTTCTGCAGTGCACATTCAGCACCGGAAAAGTGAATGCAGATGGCTGAGGCTTCATTTAATGTCTTTATAAACACATCAAGTAAATTTTACAATACCAGTTCCAGATTTCTCCAACATGGAGCAAACTCCAAGAGAAGCAGACACGTTACAGGTTCAGAGAGGAAGAGCAAGTTGGGAGCTCAGTTTCCCTTCAGTTCATCAGGCGAGAGAAGCATTTTCATTTTCAGTGGACAGACTCGGAGCTCAACACAGCTGCAGAGCTGCAGGGCGTAACACAGAGCCAGCCCAGGCGCCTTCTGGTTTCAGTCCTCAATTCATCTCTCATTAGCTGGCCTTGTTACTACACTCTATTCCAGTTCATGAATCTCCTCCAACAGAACCAGGGGTTGCCAATCAGCCAGGTGAGGGAGTAGAGAGCCCGGACAGAGCAGCCACTCTGGGGTAAGAGAGAGAGGCCAGTTCAGGAAAGGCCGTGGAGTGTTTGGAAGAGGGGCTGCGGGGTGTGTGTGTCTGCCTGGTGCCACCGCTGGCAGAGACAAGAGGCACCCTGCTAAGACAGTCAAGAATGCCGGCAAGGACCGTGTCGGTTGGCCTTGCTGCCCCCGGGACCTCTCCCCAAAGGATGCAGAAGGAACTCAGAACAATCACTTCATG
This sequence comes from Hydrophis major, assembly GCA_033807585.1. NCBI lineage: Eukaryota > Metazoa > Chordata > Lepidosauria > Squamata > Elapidae > Hydrophis > Hydrophis major. The sequence goes on from CM066328.1 coordinate 345,915, forward strand.
CTCACTTTGAACATACAACTGACCTTAAAATGAAATTTTGTTGCATGCAGCTTTCAAAGGGTCCTCCAATACACCCTGCACGGACATGACAAAATGAATAAATAAATACAATAGTATGCATATACCTACATATATTCTATGACACAGACAAACAACACAGTCTGGTTCAGATGTGCAGGGCAAGAGAAACAAATCTTGCGAGTTTGCCAGGATTCCCAGATACCTGAATATTAAACCCAGGAGTTTCCTGGAGACGCATTTAAACTGAATAACAGAGACGGAGAGTTCATTGATTCCGAATGTTTCTGTCCCCGACAATCTAAAGCTAATCTGGCTATCATCACTTTCACCACAGTTGTTTGTGTGGTTAAGAATATAAACTTTTTATTTTATTCATTTTTATCTATTTTTGTCAATTGCTTACAAGATAATAGGTATAAGTAAAAACATAGGAATACATGGATACATATAAGAAAAATTATATCATATGCGCAAATACATTCAAGGTATGATGAAGATTTTAAAACGGAGGGATTCTATGATAAACAGACTGATTTAGATAAGATCTTGATGGGTACTGATGAGAAGGTGATTAAAAAATTATATGGTTATTTACTGGGAATGAAATTAGAGGAAGAACAAGTTAAAGAAACTATGATTGTTTGGGGGAAGAATTTTGGATATGGGATTGATTTGGAGAAATGGCAGAAATTGTGGTCTCAAAATTATAAAATGACAATGTCAACAGCATATAAAGAAAACTTGTATAAGATGTTTTACAGGTGGCACTTTCCTCCGACAAGAATAGCAAGAATGTTTAAGAACAAATCTGAAAAATGTTGGAAATGTCATCAGATACCCGGCTCGTATTACCATATGTGGTGGACTTGTGAGGATGCTAGAAAATATTGGACTATAATTCGCATGTGGTTGGAAAAAATGACAAAGAAACATATAGATTTGAAACCAGAGATCTTCTTATTGGGAATTTTACCTGATATATATAGTAAAGATTTGAAATACCTGATCGTAAATGTATTAACAGCGGCCAGGATTGTATTTGCTAAAAATTGGAAGAATGAGAAAATACCATTACAGGAAGAAATTATTAAGAAAATATTGGAATGTGCTGAGATGAGCAGATTGACATTTGAAATTAGAGAGCAAGAGGATAAACAATTTTACGAAATTTGGGATCTTTTTTATAAATGGCTAGATGATAAAATACGATAATAGAATATTTAGAATGCTAGAGAGTAAGGATTATCTTTATTTTGTCACTATTTTGCTATTTGCTATTATATTTATAAAGGATTTTTTAGGATTGATTTGATATGATTAGATGATTTGTTATAGAGTAAACTGGTTTAAAGTATTGTTAGCTCATTAAGCAAAAATGATTAAAAATATAGTCAAAAATTTCTTTTTTTAGTGATATTAGGATATATAATTTTGGATTGACAATATGAGTTGTTATGTAACATAATTGTAATTGAGACTACAGAATGAATGCACAAAAATGATGAACCAACTGACACACTGGATGTACATATAAGATTTGATGTTTTTATGTTTTGTTTGTCTTGTTTGTTTGTAGAAAATTAATAAAAACTTTTTCAAAAAAAAAAAAAAAGAAAAATTATTATAGAAACAATAGGACAGGGATAGTAGGCACGTTGGTGCACTTATGCACACCACCTACAGACCTCTTAGGAAAGGGGTGAGGTCCATAGTACACAATCTAAGGTTAAAGTTTTTGGGGTTTGGGGAAGAAACCACAGAGGCAGGTAGAGTATTCCAGACATTGACCCGTCTGTTGCTGAAGTCGTATTTCCTGCAATCAAGTTTGGTGCGGTTAACCTTGAGTTTGTATCTATTGTGTGCTCTTGTGTTGTTATGGTTGAAGCTGAAGTATTCATTGACAAGTAGGACATTGCAATGTATGATTTTATATACACTGCTCAAAAGAAAGGGAACACTTAAACAACACAATGGAACTCCAAGTCAATCACACTTCTGTGAAATCAAACTGTCCACTTAGGTAGCAACACTGATTGACAATCAATTTCACATGCTGTTGTGCAAATGGAATAGACAACAGGTGGAAAGCAGAGGCAGTTAGCAAGACATCCCCAATAAAGGAGTGGTTCTGCAGGTGGTGACCACAGACCACTTCTCACTCAGTTCCTATGCTTTCTGGCTGATGGTTTGGTCACTTTTGAATGCTGGCGGTGCTTTCACTCTAGTGGTAGCATGAGACGGAGTCTACAACCCACACAAGTGGCTCAGGTAGTGCAGCTCATTCAAGATGGCACATCAATGCGAGCTGTGGCAAGAAGGTTTGCTGTGTCTGTCAGCGTAGTGTCCAGAGCATGGAGGTGCTTCCAGGAGACAGGCCAGTACATCAGAAGATGTGGAGGAGGCCGTAGGAGGGCAACAACCCAGCATCAGGACCGCTACCTCTGCCCTTGTGCAAGGAGGGACAGGAGGAGCACTGCCAGAGCCCTTCAAAATGACCTCCAGCGGGCCACAAATGTGCATGTGGCTGCTCAAAAGGTCAGAAACAGACTCCACGAGGGTGGTATGAGGGCCCAACGTCCACAGGTGGGGATTGTGCTTACAGCCCAACACCATGCAGGATGTTTGGCATTTGCCAGAGAACACCAAAATTGGCAAATTCACCACTGGTGCCTTATGCTCTTCACAGATGAAAGCAGGTTCACACTGAGCACATGTGACAGATGTGACAGGTTTGGAGATGCCATGGAGAACATTCTGCTGCCTGCAACATCCTGCAATGGTTTGGCAGTGGGTCAGTAATGGTGTGGGGTGGCATTTCTTTAGGGGGCCGCACAGCCCTCCATGTGCTCGCCAGAGGTAGCCTGACTGCCATTAGGTACCGAGATAAGATCCTCAGACCCCTTGTGAGACCATATGCTGGTGCGGTTGGCCCTGGGTTCCTCCTAATGCAAGACAATGCTGAACCTCATGTGGCTGGAGTGTGTCAGCAGTTCCTGCAAGACGAAGGCATTGATGCTATGGACTGGCCCGCCTGTTTCCCAGGCCTGAATCCAATTGAGCACATCTGGGACATCATGTCTCGCTCCATCCACCAATGCCACATTGCACCACAGCCTGTCCAGGAATTGGGGGATGCTTTAGTCCAGGTGTGGGAGGAGATCCCTCAGGAGACCATCCACCACCTCATCAGGAGCATGCCCAGGCGTTGTAGGGAGGTCATACAGGCACATGGAGGCCACACACACGACTGAGCCTCATTTCGACTTGTTTTAAGGCCATTACATCAAAGTTGGATCAGCCTGTAGTGTTTTTTTCCACTTTAATTTTGAGTGTAACTCCAAATCCAGACCTCCATGGTTTGCTAAATTTGATTTCCATTGATAATTTTTGTGTGATTTTGTTGTCAGTGCATTCAACTATGTAATGAACAAAGTATTTAGTAAGAATAATTCATTCAGATCTAGGATGTCTTATTTTTGTGTTCCCTTTATTTTTTTGAGCAGTGTACTCTACTTAGATCGGACCGGAAGCGGCATAGTTCTAGTTTTTCTAGGTCTAGAATTTCAAGTCTGGTGGCATAAGGTATTCTGCAATGAGTAGAGGAGTGGAGAACTCGTCTTGTGAAATATTTCTGGACTTTCTCAACCGCGTTAATATCAGATACGTAATGTGGGTTCCAGACTGATGAGCTGTATTTGAGTATTGGTCTAGCAAATGTTTTGTATGCTCTAGTTAAAAGTGTGATATTATCGGAGAAAAGGCTACGTAGGATTAGGTTAACAACTCTTAACCCCTTTTTGGCTATGTAGTAACAATGGGCTCTAGCACTTAGGTCATTAGAGATGAGTATTCCAAGATCCTTGACAGAGTTTGGATCATCAACAAGATCTAGACTATTCAGCTTGTATTTTATTTTCTAATATTTTTTTTACCAATATGTAAGACGGAGCATTTATTTGTTGAGATTTGAAGTTGCCATTTGTTTGACCATTCTGATACATAGTCAAGATCTTTTTGAAGGGTAGCAGTATTGTCTGTGGTGTTAAATAGCTTTACATCATCAGCGAAGAGAACGCAGTTGCTCTTTTTTAAAAAAACAAATTTTATTCAGTTTTTCACATTAAAAACAAAAATCTCTTTTTAGTGGACATCATATTTCCATGTCATCACCTTTACATACAAATATGACAGCAATTATACATTCATATATGCATACTTAATTTTATTATTACCTTTTCCATTCCAAATTTTCAGTAAGGACAGAAACAAACACATTAATTCTAGTCTTTTTCATTAATCTCAATTGAAACATCTCTTTGTTTCATTTCAATTATTTCAAATATAATTCTTTAATATTTATTTTAAAAATAAAGATAAACAATATGTGTTTGCCTAATAATAATAATAATAATAAAGGTTACCAATATCTCTCCTTGCTTTTTATAGTCTATATTAACTTATTAATTTACCGTAGTTGGTTCTTTAGTCTGTCATGTTCCCTTTCCATTACACATTATTTTTATAAATTCTAGATTGATACAAATTTTAACACTAAAGAAAAAAAATACAAGTATAGGTTTTCCCCCTTTTACTGCTTTGAGTGTGACACCTTAATGATTAAAATATACCTTTGTTCCCTTATCTTGATTCCCAATAAACCATTATTTTTAAGAAGTTACAAAAATAATCACTACTTCTTTTCATTTGGATTCTGCAGCATATTTTCCCCCCTTATTTTAATAAAAGTTATCAGTGAAATATTCTTTTTTTTTTTGAAAGAGATTTTATTAATTTTCTACAAACAAGACAAACAAAACATTAAAACATCAACTCTCATATGTACATCCAGTGTGTCAGTTGGTTCATCAGTTTTGTGCATTCATTTTGTAGTCTCAATTACAATTATGTTGCATAACAACTCATATTGTCAATCCAAACTTATATATCCTAATATCACTTAAAAAAAAGAAATTTTTGACTATACTTTTAATCATTCATGCTTTATGAGATAACAATACTTTAACCAGTTTATTCTGTAACAAATCATATAATCATACCAAATCAATCCTAAAAAACCCTTTATAAATATAATGTCAAATAACAAAGTACTAACAAAATAGCAAAATAAAAATATTCCTTACTGTTTAGCATTCTAAATATTCTATTATCGTATTTTATCATCTAGCCATTGATAAAAAAGATCCCAAATTTCGTAAAATTGTTTATCCTCTTGCTCTCTAATTTCAAATGTCAATCTACTCATCTCAGCACATTCCAATATTTTCTTAATAATTTCTTCCTGTAATGGTATTTTCTCATTCTTCCAATTTTTAGCAAATACAATCCTAGCCGCTGTTAATACATTTACAATCAGGTATTTCAAATCTTTACAATATATATCAGGTAAAATTCCCAATAAGAAGATCTCTGGTTTCAAGTCTATGTGTTTCTTTGTCATTTTTTCCAACCACATGCAAATTTTAGTCCAATATTTTCTAGCGTCCTCCCAAGTCCACCACATATGGTAATACGAGCCGGGTATCTGATGACATTTTCAGCATTTTTCAGATTTGTTCTTAAACATTCTTGCTATTCTTGTCGGGGGAAAGTGCCACCTGTAAAACATCTTATACAAGTTTTCTTTATATGCTGTTGACATTGTCATTTTATAATTTTGAGACCACAATTTTTGCCATTTCTCTAGATCAATCCCATATCCAAAATTCTTCCCCCAAACAATCATAGTTTCTTTAACTTGTTCTTCCTCTAATTTAATTCCCAGTAAATAACCATATAATTTTTTAATCACCTTCTCATCAGTACCCATCAAGATCTTATCTAAATCAGTCTGTTTATCATAGAATCCCTCCGTTTTAAAATCTTCATCATACCTTGAATGTATTTGCGCATATGAAAACCAATTCATCCTTATACCTTGTTCCTCTAAGTTTTGGATCGATTTAAGTTCACCCTTTTCATCCAATAGTTCCCCATATCTAACTGTTTGTTCCTTCTTATAAATTATAGGATAGGAATATGCTTCAATAGTCAATAACCAAACTGGAATTTTCAAATAACATTGTCTTTTTATCTTCTCCCAGTTTAACCACAAAGACTCCCGTATATAATGTCTTCTAAAATAACCCTGTGTTTTAGTTCCCTTATACCATAAAAAAGCATGCCAGCCCAACAGCAAATCATGCCCTTCTAATGTCAACAATCTATGCTTTCTTAATATTATCCATTCTTTGACCCACATCAAACTTGCAGCTTGATAATACAATTCCCAATTAGGCAGGCCAAAACCTCCTCTAATTCTAGCATCTTGCAAAAGCTTTAGCTTTGTTCTCACTTTTTTACCTTGCCATATAAACTTCAACATGATTTTATTTAAATCTTCAAAATAGTCTTTTCCAAGCCTAATTGGTATTGTTTAGAACAAAAATAAAATTCTGGGTAAAATATTCATCTTGATTGTTGAAATTCTCCCTGTTAATGGCAATTGCAAGTTTTCCCACTTCTTCAAATCTGTAGCTATCTGTTGTTTGAGTTTAATATAATTATTCTCTTTTAATGTGCTACATCTTGCTGTCAAATATATCCCCAGATACTTAACCTTATTTGTAACTTGGATTTTCAAAAGATCTGCCAGTTCTTCTCTCTGTCTCAATAGCATGTTCTTTGTCAAAATCTTTGTTTTATCTTTATTTATTTTCAAACCAGCCATCTCACCATATGTCTCTATCTTTTCCAATAACCTTGGAGCTGTTTCTAACGGGTCTTCCAGAATAAAAGCTAAATCATCAGCAAAAGCTTGTAATTTAAATTCTTCCTTCTTAATTTTCATTCCTTTTATGCTTTTATCATCCCTAATATTTCTATTCAACACTTCCAAGGTCAACACAAATAGCAAAGGAGATAGGGGGCACCCTTGTCTTGTGCCTTTTCTTATATTAATAAAATCTGTAAGTTCCCCCTCCATCGTTACCTTTGCTGTCTGTTTATTATATATGGCTTCTATTGCTTGAGTAAATTTTTTAGCAAAACCCATCTGTTCCTATAGTAATAACATAAATCTCCAGTTCACATTGTCAAATGCCTTTTGAGCATCTAGGAATATCAAAGCCATTTGCTTTTCAGGATGAGCCTCATAGTATTCCAGAGTATCCAAGATTACTCTCATATTGTCTCTGATTTGTCTCTTTGGCAGAAATCCATTTTGATCTGGGTGAATAAAATTATTTAAATATTTTTAAGTCTTTCTGCTAAAATTGAAGCAAAGATTTTATAGTCTGCATTCAATAAGGAAATAATAGTTCTTAATTTGCAGTGGGTCAGCCTCTTCTTTTGGAATAAGTGTGATATAAGCCTCTGACCATGTTTTGAGTATCATCTTCTTTAACATAACTTCATTCATAACTTCTAACAATGGGATGCTCAATGATTCTTGAAATGTTTTATAGAATTCTGCCAGAAGCCCATCTGGACCTAGTGCTTTCCCATTGTTTTGTCTCTTAAATGCTTCATTTAATTCCATCATTGTTATATTGCTTTCTAGCATTTTTTCAGTCTCTTTAGGTATCTTCGGTAAATTAGCATTCTGTAAATATTGTTTGACTTTTTCCTCATCAATATTCTCTTGTTTATATAGTTGCCCATAAAAATCTCGAATAATTTCCTTTTTCTCCTTAATACCATAACAAACTTGGCCTTGATCATCTATTAGCTTCAATATTTTTCTTGATTCCTTCTCCTTTCTCAATTTATATGCTAGCCATCTACCTGGTTTATTTGCATCTTCAAAGTAATTCTGTTTAGAACTTCTGATTTTCTGTGCCAATTCTTCTTTCTCTATTAATTCCATTTTATGTTTAATTACATCCAGCTTCAATTTAATATCTTTTTTCTGTGGCATTTTCTGTAAATCTTTTTCAAGTCTTTTATACTCATCTTCCAAGGCCTTAGAAGCTTGCCTTTTCCTAATATTCTTTTTTCTTGTATAATCTATTATCAGACCTCTAGCATATGCCTTCATTGTATCCCAAACATTCTGCGTTGAAGTATCTTCTTTTTTATTTTCTCTGAAGAAAAAAGCCAATTCCTTCTCCATCCATTGTATAAAATCTTTCTCCTTTAAAATAGTATTATTTAATGTCCATCTCGATCTTTTTTTTTGTCCCTTCCATTTAATTGTCATTGGGCTATGATCTGCCCAAGTACTTGTTTCAATATTTGTTTCTTGAATATTGGATATTAATTCTGTTGAGATCCAAATCATATCTAATCTGGACCATGATAAATGTCTATTTGAATAAAAAGTATATTGTTTAGCTTTAACATTTCTTTCTCTCCAAGTATCTTTTCAAGTTAGTTCGTCTGTCATTTTAAAAAAAGATTGAGGGAGAGCCTTTCTATTTTGCTTTGTTGTTGTTGCTATGTTATCATTCGGAGCATAAATTGCAATCAAGAGTATTTTTATATTATTGTCCATTATTTCCACCATTAATACTCTTCCGTCTTCATCCGTGTAGATCAGTTTTGCTGGGATAGCCTCTTTAATGTATAGAACCACTCCTCTTTTCTTACATTGAGTCAAAGAAGTAAATATTTTCCCCAATTTTGGCTGTACTAACAATTGTTCATGTTGTTTTTTAATATGAACTTCTTGTAGACAAATTATATCAAATTTTAATTTCTCTAATTTATGAAAAGTTTTCCTTCTTTTAACAGCTGAATTAAGTCCATTTATATTCATTGTAATCAGTTTTCTTTCTTCCATGATTATGCTTTATATTTAGGTCTAACAGCTCTCGTGGATCTCACTTCACGCTGTTCTTTACTATCCACCTGTCCACCTACAGATCCTTTCTCTTTTTCAGTCTCCAGTTGTTCCTCTTGAAACTCAATTAATGAGACCTCTTTCTCTGCCTCCTCTCTTCTTCTTCCAAAAAATTCTGCATGGAAAAGTTCTGCTTTCTCAATTGAATCAATTCTATGTCTCTGCTCTTGCCACATAAACATTAATCCTTCTGGAATCAGCCATCTATAATTCACTTCGTTTTCCAGTAGCATTTTGGTCAGAAATTGATATTCTCTTTTCATCTCTCTCACTCTTCTGGGTATTTGTTTTAAAACCACAATCTCTTTACCTTTGTATTTCAATGTTTTCTCTCTTACCCTTGTAATATTTGTGTTTTAATGGATTTTTTGGTAAATCTAATATGGACTTCCTTTGGTAATTTATTTCTCATCACATATCTTGTATAAACTCGATATACCTCATCTACTCCATCCATCATCTTTTCCTCTGTAATTTCCAAAGCATCTTCCAAAATTTCTATCATTATCGCAGCCAAATTTTCTCCTTTTTCCTCTTCTATATTTTGAAATCTGAGATAAAATTCTGACCTTTCCATCTCCCACCTCAACATCCCACTTTTTTCTTGTTCAACCACTGTTAATCTACTGTCAATATTTCCAATCTTCTCCTCTCTTTGTTTTCCTTCTTCCTCAATTTTTTGGAATCTCTCCTCATACTTCCCCATCATTTGTTTAATATTTTCCACTTTTTCATCAGTCTTCTCTATTCTTTGTTCAATGATGTCTGATTTTATCTTGAGATCTTGGATTCCTTGCATAATCATCTGTAAAGTTACTTTTTCTTGTTCTTTATCTTGCTTCAACATTGTCTGAATTAAACGTTATCCTCCAGCTGGTGGGGATGCAGAGGTAGAAGTAGAAATGCCAGATGGTATTGGTTTCCTGCTCATTTTAATGCTTCCAGAGCTTCAAATTCTTTTTGACTTTTAATCCAACTGGTAGAGTAGCCAATTATAATCCAAAATGGAAAAATCAATAGTAAAAGGCCCAAAACCAAAGAAGAAAAAGGAAAAAAGGAAGAAGAAAGATCTTCAGGTTCTTCTAGACCCTAATCCAATTACGAAGTAGTCCACCATAAAAAAGGAAAAATAGAAAGGAAAAAAAACAAACAAACCCAAAAATAATAATATTGATTAAGAGCAAAAAAAAGCAAAAAGAAAAGAAGAAATTCCTTCAGGTTCTTCACACCTTAATCCAGTTGAGAAGTCTCAATAATCAAAAAAGAAAAACAAAGTGGTCCAAAAACATGGATAGGAAGAGCAAAGAAGTCCCAATAAAAATAAGGAGAAAAAAAGAAAAATAAAGAAAAAACTCTGAGGCTTTCCCTTTAAAATAAAAAGCAAAAATAAGAATATTACTAGAATTGAAATTTACAAAAAGGCTGGTGAGTAGGGGTATCACAAATATATATATATATATATATATATTTGTTTTCTGAGGTTCTCGCGGGTATTTGTATGTGGATCTTTGGTTATTCGGGTTTTCTCCCGCGTAAGATTGGAAGTATCTAGGCAACGTTTCGATGAAGTCTCATTCATCATCTTCAGGCTTGGTCTTCAGCTCTGTGCTTCTCAGAGTGATGTGGGCTTGCAGCTGCTTCTTCCTTTTAACTGCTAGTGGGGGTGTGACTTGATTGGGTGGGGGCTTGGCTGTGTTCTGATTGGGTGGGGGTGTGTTCTCATTGGTTGGGGTTTTGGCTGTGTTCTGATTGGTAGGGGGGTTGGCTGTGTTCTGATTGGCTGGAGGCGTATTCTGTTCAGGTGGGGGCTTGATTGTGCTCAGGTTAGTCTTAGTTGCTGGAGGGTTAGAGCTGGTGAGCTGTGATCTTGCTGTTTGGCTTCGAGTTCGTGGTCGTGCTGCATCTTCATGGTGGAGGTCAGTTCGCTTCATGTATGGCTCAGAGGGGTTTGAGGTGGGTAGTGATGCAGCTGCAGTGCAGCTTCTGGTCCGTGGTCGTGTTTCATCTTCTGTGTGGGTGTGAATCTGCTTTCTACGTGGAAGTGTGGTGGTGGCATCTTGTGTGGCTCTCAGGGGTGTGGGTCTGCTGTCATTCTTCATGTTAGGTACACGTCTGTTCATGAGGGCGGGTTTCCAAATAGCTGGTAGGCGGGAGGCATCATCTCGTTTATTCATGGGGTGTGTTTGAGCTGGAGGTATCAGGGGGGATCTGTTTGTGCCCAGGTGTTTGCCTGGCTTGTGGTGTGGACACCCCAACCAGGCACCCAGATGAAACCCAGCTTCCTAACGAATGATAGCCGTCCATTTACCCGAAGCCAAGCTGCACTAAAGGCCTCCAATAAAGTAACACAATGTTGCCAGCCAATCAAGATACAAAAAGAGCCCCCCCCCCAAAAAAATAAAACAGACAGAAGATATTAGTAGCAGAACACAGCAAACTCCAAGACCAATAAACACAGACCAAGACTCTCAACCAATCAGGAGGAAGAAAAAATCATTCTGACACAGCAATAGGCTGCCCCAAATTTAAATCTGAAACCACTGTAAAAGTCTGACTCACAGACAAACACCATACAGAAGCCTGATGATGGCAGATGAGATTCTGCTGAAACGTTGCTACAACTTTAAAAGCACCACGTGGGAAAATACCCGAACAAAGCTGAATGCCAGACATGTAAGTACCCGCGAAAACTTAAGAAAACACACACATATATATATATATGTATGTATGTATGTATGTATGTATGTATGTATGTATATGTCTGGCATTCAGCTTTGTTCGGGTATTTTCCCACGTCATAATAGTGGTGCTTTTAAAGCACCACTATTATGACGTGGGAAAATACCCGACCAAAGCTGAATGCCAGATATATATATATATATGAGCACACTGCACTTTATTTATTTATCCAAGGCTCTTATTATGACTCTCTTCTCCAGCAGCTTCAAAGCTAAGCCTCAAATGTTGAAATATTGATAAGAGTCCAGGAAAACACCTGTAATAATATTTTGCTATGCTCTCCCTCTATCTTATCATGTTGAAATGTCCTTGAGAAGGAGTTTTAAAGTATTTTCAAGCCTCTAGTTGGCAGTGTTGCAATGTTTCTTAATGCTCTTCCCCCCTCCAGCCAGAAAAAATGAGTAATCTATACAAAAAAAAGGAAAAAGAAAATAGCTAAAGGGAGCCTCTATCCTAGAAAAAATTAAAAAATCAAAAGGAGCATAAAAATATATATAAGAGAAAATTCAATCCGGTTACCTACAAAGTCACACTAAAGTCCCCAGAAAAAAGTAAGAAAAAGAAAAAAAAAATCCAAGCCTCACTTTAAAAAACGCTGCTCAAACAGTTCTTGTCAAAAAAAAAAAATCTCACAGGTTTCTTCTTTGTTCAGGATTCCCTTTCAAACCTCAGCGAATTTACAACACAAAAGAAGTTTCTCACCCAGCTGACACACTTTCTTTCCAGCCACTTTCTTTCCGGAGCTGTCCCGACTTCAGCAGCTATGGAGGCTGCCTCTCCGCCGCCAGCAAAAGGGCTTCTCCCGGATCAAACCAGAGATTTTGCGATATCTCTGGGATCCTGGGACAGTGCCCTTCACAATCCCCGTCTCTACGGGACGGTTTAGGTCCATTGGGACCGACCAGGGGCGAAAATATCGACTGCGATCTCAGAGCCCCGAGATCGCAGCTGTATCGCCGAAACGAAGCTCCGCCTTCTCCCCTCAGTGAAATATTCTTATTACCCCTTGTCACCCTGCAGAATCCCCCTTTTAATTCATCAACCATTATCTCTGAAAAAACAAATTCTTTTCCACATTTTACTATTTCTGTATTTCTTTATTTCCTGCACTTGTTTCTTACTGCTTCTCCTCCCCCTCTTTTCCCCATATCTTTTCTCGTTCCAGTTTATATCCCTCTCTTTCTTAATCTCTTCCTTTCCCCTTTTCTGTTGGGTCTTTCTGCCTTTCCTGACTTCACAGGTATTCCCCCTTTTGATTGCCTTCTTAAATTTCAACTTTTTAACCTCCCTTCTTTCCCCACTTCATTGTAGTGTTCTTTGTGTTAATTGTCTATTTAATATGTCTTCTCCTTGAGTCGACTCCTCCTCCTCTGAATCTCTTTCTTCTTGTTCTTCAATCGCCATTTCCATTTTTCCTAACACAGAGCAAAGTGATTCACCTCTTTCCTGTCGTAATTCTCTCATATTTTTAAGTTCCATTTTTAATTCCCGAAGAGATATCATCATTACACACTCTTGTATTTTATAATCATTGAAATCCACAAAAACACTTTTACTTTCCTTCTTTCTTCTTTCAATTTTCTAAAGTTCTCAATTGTTCCAGCCCAGGGTCTATACCAAAAACACCAATCAATCCCACAGTCAGTCTTTCCTTGCTTTTTTCTTTATTCTGGTTCTGCTTTCACTTTCTAAGATTCTTACTTTGTTTCAATATTTCTTTAATGTTATATCCACACAAGTTCATTCAAAAACAGGATGCTTTCCCTTTTGTTTCAGCTCAAGATTTTGTCAACTTTATACATTATACAAAGTCTTCACCTTTTCTCCCTATTTTTTTATTTAGGGTTTTTCGAAACTCAATATTCCAGCACAGTCCAAACTCCAATTTGTAAACTTTATTATTATTATTTTTTGACAATCTTAAGTCCAGCTTTATTTTATGCCTGTTTATTGCCAAAATATTTTAGTCCAATTTAGTTAAATCTTTAGTTCCGGCTTCTTCCTTTCCCGGTTCGAAGCCCCACAGCTGTCAAAAATATTTTCTTTTTTTTTGTTTCCTGTCCCTTTGTAATTTCACCGCTCACTTTTCTTTTCTTAAAAATTCCATGTTACCTTAATCCCGGGGTACTTTTGTTTAGTTGTGTTGCCCAATTGTCCCGGTGCAGATGTTATCCACCTCTTTCTTCCCTCCTGCACAAAGCTTAATCCAGCTGAGTCCTCCTCTTCGGGGTGGCCATTTTAAACCACCATTGCAGTTGTTTTCGGGGGGGGGAAGACCAAGCCCGGGGGGGAGATGCAGCTCCACTCAACCTGGCTTGCGGCTTCCCCTTACTCCGCTGCCCCTCCAAGGTAGCTTCAGCCCCTAATTGTAATGATTGGGGCTCTCCAACGAAAGAGCATGGACCATAGCTGCAGAGAGTCACGATCTACAGTCTGTCAGTGAGGAGGCTCCGCCTTCTTCCCCCGCAGTTGCTCTTGATATGATCACAGAGGTCATTTATGTAGAACAGGGGTGGGCAATTAATTTCTGTTGGGGTCCACATGGAAAATCAGATCTGCGTTCAAGGGCCGAACCAATTTTATAAAAGGCCATTATAGATAGATAGATAGATAGATAGATAGATAGATAGATAGATAGATAGATAGACAGATTCTTCCACTACGAATAAACGACTCTGTGTGTATGTCTGTGTATGTATGTATGTATGAATGTACCCCCTCAGTTTACACAAGTTGGCCACTTATAAGATAAAAAATAAATAAACGCCCACCCCCCAAAACATAACTCCTCCGGTGCCCACGGATAAACTGTGAACAATCAATTAGTAGCAGGGCTGACCCTCCCTCTAGAAACATCTAACTGGGGGAAGCAGACCGGCCTTCAGTCTCTTGTGAGAAACTGCTGGCTAACCCTGCAAACCGCTTGCCGAGGTGTGTGTGTGTGGGGGGCTTTCGCCTGCTTTTCCCCCTGCCCGCCCAGCGCCCATCCCGCCGCTGCTTTTGCCGTTAAACTGCGAGTCCTCCCGGGCGCTTGGAAAGCCCGCTCAGCAGAAAACATCTGCGCGCCTCTCCCAGGACCTGCCCGCTCCGCCCAGCCAGGATGTCCACCAGCGAGCGCGCCTCGGTCTGGCTGCGAGGTCCCAGCACTGGCGCGCTGAGGGCACCGTTGTTCTCTCCCATCTTACTGCAGGGGAAGGCTGTGGAGGGAGGTGTGAAGCGCCTGCTGGTGCTCGGGTCTACGGGAATACGCATCACAACAGCGGGTGTTAGGGGAGGAAGGAGGCGGCAACGGCGGAGCCGCTGCTGTTGCTGCTGCTGCTGCTGGCTGAGGGGTGAGGGAAAGGCGCGCCCAGGGCACAGCGAGCCAGATGCCCAAGAGCGCATGACGGGCTGCTCCGAAGCCAGGCAGGGGAGAAAACTGCCCCAGCCCCCCCCCGGCGCAGGTTGGGCCCTCACCGCCACTGCCAGTCCTGGCCGCTCCAGCTGCCAGTTGCTCCTTGGGTGCAGCTCTTCCTGTGGCCCCGTTGCGCTTCTCATGCTCCTTGCTGCCGGTGGTGCTCGGGGCTCAGACGCCTCGGTGGAGGGAGATTCCCCGGGACCAAGAGATCTGAGCCGGCCACTGCAGCTTCGACGCACCTCTTCCCACTGTTCGGCTTCGCCGTCCCATGGTGCTGAGTTCCGGAGCACAGCCCCAAGGTCTGCCGGCTGTGGTGGGGAGCCTAGAGCTGCTCAGTGGGTGGTTGGCTGAACCCCAGAGCACTCCTTTGGCACCGCCTCCTGCACCCCCTTCCAAATCAAACGTGGCTCAGGCGAAATCAAGTGGGGCTCCATTGGTGGCGGCCACAAGGGCAGCGTTCGGGGATTCTTCTCCCACAGTCAAGACAGGGGGTGGGGAGGTGAGCCGGCAGCATCCCGCGCTCCTCCCAGCTCGGCAGCTTCTCTCCCCGCGAAGGGACTGTGGCGAGACCTCAACAGGTTTCAGGTCTCTTCGCTCTGCCGGGCTCCTGCCCCATTTCCTGCTCTGCCTGACAAGCCTGCCAGGTGCCCTGCTCACTCTCCGCCGCCTGCCCTCTGCCTCAACCACCTCCTCTCGACGCGTCTGAAAGCAGCTGAAAAGTGACCGCGGTTACATATGGACCAATCTTCGGTGGGCCGGATTAAAAAGACCAACGGGCCGGAGGTGGCCTGCGGGCCGTAGTTTGCCCACCCCTGATGTAGAGTATGAAGAGAGTTGGTCCTAGAACACTGCCTTGGGGGACACCACTGTTGACAGGTACAGAATTTGATAGGACGCTCCCAATTACAACCATTTATTGTCTGTTTGACAGGAATGCTTCTTTCCACTTATACAGGTGTCCCCAAAAAACCATAAGATTTTAGTTTTAGGAGTAGTTTGTCATGTACCACTGAATCAAAGGCTTTACAGAAGTCTATGTAGATTGCGTCTATTGCTTTGCCTGATCGAGTTGTGTAGTCCATATGTTTTTGCAGTGTAAGAGTTGCAGATTACAGGATAGGTTTTTCCTGAAACCAAATTGTTTATTAGAGAGTAGGTTGTTTTTTTCTAAGTGGAGGTTGATGGATTGGCTAATAATTGATTCCATGACTTTACAGGTGATGCAGCATAAAGTGATTGGTCTGTAATTTTCAAATAGGCTGGGCTCTCCCTTTTTGAAGATGGGGATGACCGTGGCTTGAGACCATAGCTTAGGTAAGGAGCTGGTCCTGAAAGATTTTTCGAAGATTATGCTTAGAGGTTCGGCTATGACAGCTTTTTTAAGAAGTAGGCACAAATTCTGTCTGGTCCAATAGATAGAGATGGTTTTAGATTGCGTAATGCTTTTCCAACAATGTCTTCTGTAAAATTGATATGTATTAGATCATTGTAGTTGTCTGTGGTTTGACTAGGAAATCCTGGGCATGATCTATTGCTGTTTACAATTCCTGAGCCAAAGAATCCGTTTGTCAGATCCGTGTATCTGTCATTTCTTCAATGGAAGAAGAAAAGGGGGGGGGGAGGCTGATAAGGAAATCCTTCTTGATGTAACCTGAATATATTTAATCTTATATCGAATTTGTATAACCTGCACATGATACAATGGAGAGATGAAACCCAGATGGCTGGAACCTATCACCTCTGGGAGAGACAGCCAGGAGATGAAGAGACCATAAAAATTCCACAGTGAGATGTGTCCTGGGAAACTCTGAAAAAGATCGTTCTAAAAAGGGGGTGGGGGGAATAAACATGTTGGCTCTTTGTTTTACTAAATACACATCAAGACAAGGGGAGGGGTTTTAAACTCCCTTATCTATCTCTGCATGCCTGAGAGACCTTAGACCTTAGACCCTTACATGAATTGTCTCATCTCAATAAAGGACTCCTATTTGATATATTTTGATATATTTTCAGAAGTTCATTCTGGATGATTGAATGGGAAATGTTCTGTAGGCTTTAATGATGTCGTCGTTGCAGTCTTTACCATTAGGTCCTTTCAGGGTGGGAATGGACTTTTAGTTTATTGTTTACAAAATTGTAGAAAGCACAGGTGGAATTGGTGCATAGAAGGTTTTCTTCTTGTTTAATGTGATATTTGGTGCATTCAGTTTTTATCTGATGGCATAAATTTTTGTATCGGCTTTTGAAGTTGGCAACGTGACCAGATTTGTTTTTCCGCCAAAGTGATTTCTTTTCAGATTGAAGCTTCCTTATTGTTATGGGTTTTGGGAGTTGTTAATGGTACATAGTTTGATGACTCTTTTGACTTCAAGTAAAAATATGTTGTAATGGTCTTCTACAGTATTGCATCCAGTGAATAGTAATTGCCAATCAAGGGATGAGAGATCGTTGTCTATAAGATCATAGTTGCCTTTTTTGAAGTTATAATTGGGGATCACATTATTGTGTTGATTTTTGTGTGGATGTATGTTGAGACAAAAGTCAATCATGCTGTGGTCACTGTTGGAAAAGGGTTCTTTAATTTGTATTCTGTAAATTGAATTCAAACTATTGCAGAAGATGAGATTGAGGCAGTTGTTAAGTCTAGCGTTGTTGGTTACTAGTTGTTCTAGTCCCAGATTTGTTACTGCATTGTAGAAGGTTGCAAGTGTGGGTTCAGTTTTACATTTGTTAAGGGTCCAGTCAATATGAGGTAGATTGAAATCACCAAGAAAGATAAAAGCGTGTGGGTGGGATGCTGCCCATGTTAGTGAATTTAGCTTGTTTACATGTTCGATGTCATAATCAGGGGCTCTGTAACATAGTAAGAACCGAAATGTGATATTTAAGGAGAGTTAACATATGATGGTCTCAGGAATAGCAAGCTCCTGGGTAACCTGGATGTTTTTTAGATGTAACAACTTTTTATAAAAGATAGCAACACCACCTCCTCTATGGATTTCATGATCTGATCAGTAAACATGATAGTCTCTTTCTGTGGTAATGGAGTCAGGGAGAGATGCGTTGAGCCATGTTTCACAGACAAATATGATGTCGAATTTAGCCATATTTAGTAAGAGGAGAAATTCAGGTATTTTATTCACAAGGCTTCTTGCATTGAGTAGCTTGCATTTAAGGCCAGTTGTAGTTGGAATTCAGGTAGTTTGGTGCCTACGTGCCTACTCTTGGGTGATGTTGGACTTTGCTCTCAAGGAAAGCCTGGTTTCTGATAGAGTCCACCTAACCCATGCCCTAATCAAACAGGCAGTGAGGAAGTAGGGGAGCTCAGACACAAAGCAGATTACATAGAGAGCAAACACAAGGTCAGTCACAAAGGATTCAGATGCTTGTACACCAACACACAAAGTATGAGGAACAAACAAGGTGAACTTAACAGGTAACAGATAATCAGAGTTGGGAGGGACCTTATAGGTCATCTAGTCCAACCCCCCGCCCAAGCAGGAGACCCTATACCAGGGGTGGGCAAACTACAGCCCGCAGGCCACACCCGGCCCGTTGGTCTTTTTAATCCGGCCCACCGCAGATTGGTCCATATGTAACCGCGGCCACTTTTCAGCTGCTTTCAGACGCGTCGAGAGGAGGCGGTTGAGGTGGAGGGCGGGTGGCGGGTGGCGGAGAGCGAGCAGGGCACCTGGCAGGCTTGTCAGGTGGAGCAGGAAATGGGGGCAGGAGCCCGGCGGAGCAAAGAGAGCTGAAACCTGTTGAGGTCTCGCCACAGTCCCTTCGCGGGGAGAGAAGCCACCGAGCTGGGAGGAGTGCGGGATGCTGCCGGCTCGCCTTCCTGCCCCTCCATCGTGACTGCGGGAGAAGGATCCCCGAGCGCTGCCCTTGTGGCCACCAACAATGGAGCCCTGCTTGATTTCAACTGAGCCGTGTTTGATTTGGAAGGGGGTGCAGGAGGCGGCACCAAAGGAGTGCTCTGGGGTTCAGCCAACCTCCCACTGAGCAGCTCCAGGCTCCCCACCATGGCCGGCAGACCTTGGGGCTGCGCTCCAGAACCCAGTGCCACGGGACGGCAAAGCCGTGCGGCAGGAAGAGGCGTGTCAAAGCTGCAGTGGCCGGCTCAGATCTCGTGGTCCCAGGGAATCCCTGTCCACCGAGGCATCTGAGCCCTGAGCACCGCCGGTGGCGAGGAGCACGAGAAGCGCAATGGGGCCACGGGAAGAGCTGTGCCCCAAGGAGCATGCAGAGGGCACTCCGGAGAGTCAGGAACCAAGAGGGAACTATGGAAGACAGGGTGAATGCACACGGAGCGCGGTAAGGTGAGGCGGTATGCCACAGGGTTGATGACCGCCTCAATCGGGAATGGACCGATGAAACAATGATCCAGCTTCCTAATTGGGCGATCGACCTGAAGGTGCCTTGTGGATAACCACACCTTGTCACCTACAGCTAACGGAGGCGTTGCTCGACGTGACTGGTCCACAAACCGTTTATAATCTTCCTTTGCCCTTTCGCCCTTTTGTTGCACTACTAAATGGTGAACTGCTTGTAATTCTCCAGAAAATCTTGTGCCTCAGGAACCGGGGAATCCATCAAAGTTAACGGGAAGAAACACGGATGATAACCCACATTCGCAAAAAATGGCGTTACACGAGTGGAGGTGTGGTGAGAGTTATTAAAGGCGAATTCTGCCAATGGGAGGTATTTTGCCCAATCGTTTTGTCGATGATTGACAAAACATCTCAAATATTGAGTGAGAATGCCAATAATCTTCTCAGTCCCACCATCAGTTTCTGGATGGTGCGCTGACACTAAGCACACCTGAACTTGTAACGCCGCCATTAACTGTTTCCAAAACTGTGCAGTAAACTGGACCCACGATCCGAAACCACTCTATCTGGCAGTCCATGTAGACGAAAGATATGCTGTAAAAATAACTGGGCTGTAGTGCGGGCCGATGGTAATTTCTGATAGGGAATGAAATGAGCCATTTTAGTCAGCATATCAACTACCACGAGCACCATCGTGAAGCCCGACGAGGATGGTAAATGCGTGAGAAAGTCCATGGAGATCGCTCCTCATGGTCTGCCCAGAGTCGGCAGTGGTTGGAGGAGTCCAGGGGGCGCACCCGATGCCGCTTTCTCTTGTCTATATGGTACGCAAGAAGTGATGTAAGAAAACACATCGTGGCGAACCCAAGGCCACCAAAAAGTCTGGGTGACCAAATGCAAAGTTTTATAAAATCCAAAATGACCAGCAGCGGGGTTGTCATGACATTGTGTCATGATGAGAGCTCTCAGCGACCTGGTGGGTACATACAATAAACCCCGATGTCGTAGCAAGCCCTCTTCAAGGGACCATGGGGAATCAGGTCCAACATCCCCCCCTCTCTGCTGCGTCCACGCATCCAATTGTTGCGCCTCCCGTATGCGAGCCCGCAAATCTACTGGATCTTGAAGTACGGCCAAGGATTCCGGTGGCAACACTGTTCATGGAGGAAGAGGATCCTCGGGACTGATATATTCGGGTTTCCAAGACAGCGCGTCTGCCCTTCGATTCTGTCCACTTGGAACATAAGTGACAAAAAAATTGAACCTTGCGAAAAACAACGACCACCGGATCTGGCGTTGGTTCAACTTCTTAGCGGTAGACAAATGTTCCAAGTTTCGGTGATCCATCCGAACCTCCACCTTGTGCTGAGCCCCCTCTAGATGATGTCGCCAGGTCTCAAATGCAGCCTTAATAGCCAACAACTCCTTTTCCCAGATGGTGTAATTGCGCTCAGAAGCTGTGAGCTTCCTAGAATAGTATGCGCAGGGGAAAAGAGGCGCGCCATCCTTCGGAGCTTGCAACGATACCACCCCAATAGTTACATTAGAGGCATCTGTCTCGACCATAAATGGACGATTTGGATCAGAATGCCTCAATATCGGCTCGGCCACAAACGCTTTCTTTAAAGTTTCAAAAGCCTGTTGTTGCGGAGGCCCCCATCGGAACGGAACCTTCTTATGGAGGAGCGGAGTGATGGGATCCATTAACTTAGCAAAGTCCGGAATGAAGGTCCTATAGTAATTGGCAAACCCCAAAAGACGTTGCATGTCCTTGACTCGACGAGGGGCTTCCCAACTACACAAGGCCTCAACTTTTTTAGGGTCCATAGTAATGCCCTCGGGAGAGATGATATGCCCTAAAAACTCTATCAACGACTGAAAAAAGAAGCACTTCTCCAGTTTCGCGTAGAGTTTATGCTCTCGAAGACGCTGAAGCACTTGACGAACCTGCTGAAGTTGGTGATCCCTGGACCGAGAGTAGATTAAAATGTCATCCAGATACACCACGACAAACCTATCCAGCATGTCCTGGAAAATGTCATTCATTAAATGCTGGAATACAGCAGTAGCTGTCAGGCTGCGCTCCTTCTAGATCCCAAGAAAGAAATACTCAGACTTCATGGTGTAGAGCAAAGTTATCCTTTTACTGGGAAATAAAGTGGTAGCTACAAAGCAATTCCGAAACTGAGAAATTGGCGGGTAGAATGCACATACAAAGAAATAGGTTTGCTCCCACCCCCCAAAGTTCAAATGATTCTTCCAATTAAAACTTTTGAAACAGCTCATGTGGTCATCTCCAGATGGTGATGAGGCGTCTTGTCAAATGACCTTGACATATTTTGATAAAAGTTCGCAGTTGCACAAAAGAGGAAGAAGATAGCCAAGAAACGGAAAGTTAAAGACAAGAATCCCCCCTCCCCTTGCTAGCCCAGCAAGGAATGCAAACACCTCCAGCTTTCTTCCCATATAAAATCCCCCCTCCCACCGTTGCCATGACAGCCGAGAGAAATAATGAAACAATAGCAGAAAGTTAGGAGGGGAAGGTATCTTGAGGCTGACATTCAGACCCCCTAGAAAAAGGACATAAGTCCCTGAAAGAAAAACAAAATAATTACATGTTAACATTAATGTACATCTCTATGGTTTATCAGGATATTTGGCATAAAATTTCTTTAACAGTTCAGGAGCTCTAAGGTCCTTTTCATTTACCCACTCAGAATGGGACGGAGGAAAATGTTTCCAAGCTACAAGGTATTGGGTACGACCCCTCCATTTTCTAGAGTCCAGAATTTCTTTAATTTCGAAATGCTGTTCCCCCTCAATTAATATTGGCACGGGGGGATCAGACTGGATCGGTCTCAAGGTACAGGTACGTTCTGGTTTCAACAAACTAACATGGAAAACAGGATGAATACGACAAAGAGTCTTTGGTAAAGTCAGTTGAACAGTTACAGGATTTATAATCCTCTCAATGGGGAAAGGTCCTACATACTTAGGACCCAACTTCTTTGATTTTTGGGTAGTTTGTAAATACTTGGTCGAGAGAAATACTTGATATGACATCTGCGGAGCTCGCTTTCTGTCAGCAAATTTCTTATGAGATTGGTGCGCCTCGTCCAAAGCTTTGCAGACGACTGGCCAATTAAGTTGAAGCTGAGATATCCAATCACTCAATGACTGGACAGTTGGGTTTTCACCAGGCAGTTCAGGTATGGGTACAAAGTCTTGCCCCGTTGCTATTTTGAAAGGAGTGAACCTCATACTACTGTGAACAGAGTTATTATACGCCACCTCCGCAAAAGGTAACAGATCCACCCAGTTGTCTTGTTGAAAATTTATGTAGCATTGGAGATATTGCTCTAGTACCCCATTAGTCCTCTCGCAGGCTCCATTAGTTTGGGGATGGTGGGCGGAGCTTAAGCTTTGGGTGGAGCCTATTAACTTCAGAAATTCCCTCCAGAAATTCGAGGTAAATTGGACTCCTCGATCAGAAACTACACGTTCAGGTACACCATGCAATCTGTAAACATGAAGAATGAAGAGTCTGGCTAGGGATTTCGCCGAAGGGATCTTTGAGGAAGGGATGAAATGGGCTTGTTTGGAAAACAAGTCAGTCACCACCCAAATGACCGTGTGTCCACTGCTTTCAGGTAGATCTACTATAAAATCCATGGAAATTTCCTTCCAAGGGGCAGTTGGTCTGGCCACATTCTGCAACAGTCCTGGTGGCTTACCCGGAGGTCTTTTTGCTGAGGCGCAAATCGGACAACTCACCACATAAGTCTCGATATCCTTTTTCAAGTAAAGCCACCAAAACTGTCGTTTCACCAAATGTAAGGTCTTCACAAAACCAAAATGACCAGCCACTTTGGAATCATGGGTTTGTTGCAATACATGGCTTCTCAGGTTTTTTGGTACATACAATTTCGCCCCCATCCAGGCTAGGCCATCTCGAATGGTGCAGTTATTCGCATTTGTCAGAAACCACTCATCCGTCTTCAAAGCCTCCTTAAACTGTTCCATCAGATCAGTGGGTAGATCCCTCTCCTGGTTTCTTTTCTGCGCGCGGGTAACTACAGAATACAGAATACAGAATACAGAATACCTTTATTGTCACTATCCACGTGTACAATTTGCATCATACGCATACACAGTGAAATTAAGCGACTCGTCCTTCAGTGCAACATACACACCAGAAATATACATAAATCTCTAAAAAATTATGATAAAAAGAGTAAAAAGAATAAAAGAATAAAAGAATAAAAATACCCTACTGTGCCTGTCCCAGTAGGAATTATTGCACATGCCCACCAACACAACAACAATAGTGATCATATTGCACAAGATTTGTTCACAATTATTTACAGTGTATCTGGCAGTATTTAAAATCAGTGCATGTGTAAGTTCAAGGTAGTTATGGCTTTAGGGAAAAAACTGTTTTTAAGGCGGTTTGTCCTTGACCAGATGCTCCTGTAACGCCTCCCTGAGGGCAACAGGTCAAACAGTCCATAACCAGGATGAGAACTGTCTTTTATGATGTTCACAGCTCTACTAAGACAGCGGGAGGAATAAATGTCCGACAGGGAGGGAAGAGGGCAGCCGATGATCTTCTGAGCTGCTTTGACTACCCTCTGTAATCTCTTCCTGTCTGCCATGGTGCAGTTGCCATACCACACTGTGATGCAGTATGTCAACAGACTTTCAATGGACGCACGGTAGAAGGTAATCAGCAGGTTAGAGTCCAGGTTGTGCTTCCTGAGCACCCGCAGGAAATGGAGTCTCTGCTGGGCCTTCTTAATGACCGCCATGGTATTTTCCGTCCAAGAGATTTTATCAGCAATGATGACACCCAGAAACCGGAAGGTGTGGATCCTCTCCACCTGCTCTCCATCGATGTAAAGGGGAGCCAAATCGGTGTTATGCCTCCTAAAATCCACAATGAGTTCCTTAGTTTTCTTGGTGTTCAGAACTAAGTTGTTGTCCGAACACCAAGCTGTTAACATCAGGACCTCCTTCCTGTAAGCTGCCTCGTCTCCCTTCGAAATGAGTCCAACCACTGTGGTGTCATCAGCAAACTTCACAATGAGGTTGCTGTCGTGCTGTGGACTACAGTCGTGGGTGTAGAGGCAGTACAGGAGTGGGCTCAGCACGCAGCCCTGTGGGGAGCCAGTGCTGAGTGTACAAGTGGAAGAGAGGTGGGGGCCAAGCCTCACAGTCTGGGGCCGATCGCTTAGGAAGTCTTTTATCCAGGCACATGTAGGGGAAGGCAGACCTAATATGTCCAGTTTTTTAACCAGTATTCCTGGGATAATTGTGTTAAAGGCAGAGCTGTAGTCCACAAAGAGCATCCGGACATAGCTCTGCTGCTGCTCCAGGTGGCTCAGCGCAGCGTGCAGAGCTATGGCTATAGCGTCCTCTGTAGACCGGTTTGTACGGTAGGCAAACTGGTGAGGGTCGAAATCCAGGGGGAGATGATTGATGATGTGCCGGAGCACCAGCCTCTCAAAGCACTTCATAACTACAGGAGTAAGCGCCACTGGACGATAGTCATTGAGGCTGGAGATGGGGGATTTCTTCGGCACAGGGATAATTATAGCAGATTTCAGACAAGATGGTATAACTGCCTGGGCCAAGGAGAGGTTAAAGATGTCTTTGAAGATGGAAGCAAGCTGGGGAGCACATGCCTTGAGCACCTTGCCAGGAACTCCGTCTGGACCGGCTGCCTTCCTGGGATTCACCGCACGGAGCACCCGTCTGACGTCATCCTCAACTACAGGGGCAGCCAGTTGTGTATTGGACACGATTGGCCTTATCACTTCTTTACGGATACTGTTGTATTGAGGCATTCTAGACAAAGCATCTGCCATAAAATTTTTTCCCCCTGGGATATATTTCAAGGAGAAGTTGAATCGCTTGAAGAACTGAGCCCACCTAACTTGTTTAGGGGATAGTTTCCGAGGGGTTTTTAAAGCTTCTAGATTTTTATGGTCAGTCCACACTTCAAATGGGTGTTTCGCTCCTTCCAAAAAATGCCTCCAAGCTAATAAAGCCCAACGGACTGCAAATGCTTCCTTCTCCCAAACGGCCCATCTCCTTTCAATCTCAGTGAATTTACGAGAAGTGTAAGCGCATGGTTGTAGTGTCCCCTTCTCGTTCAATTGGAGTAAGACTGCCCTCACTGCTACATCGCTTGCATCAGCTTGGATCACGAAAGGGGCGTCCATGTCGGGGTGTTTCAGTATTGGTTCTGCAGCAAAAAGTCTCTTAAGTTTTTCAAATGCAGCTTGGCACTCCATAGTCCAATTCAATGGTTGACTGGGCTTTGGTTTCAATTCCCCCTTTGTTTTTAGGAGGTTGGTGATGGGCATAGCTATTTGCAAAAAACGGGATGAATTGGCGGTAAAAATTGGCAAATCCCAGAAAACTTTGAAGCTGTTTACGAGTTTTCGGTGGGGCCCAGTCCAAAACGGCTCGCACCTTTTCTGGGTCCATTTCAATGCCTTCGGGGGAGATACGATATCCCAAGTAGTCGATTTTTTCTTGATGGAATTCACATTTGGATAGTTTGGTGTACAGTTTGGCGGCCCTCAGCTTGTGCAACACAGAGCGTACCAACTTCACATGGTTGTTTCTTGTCTCCGTGTAGATAAGAATATCATCAAGGTATACCAGAACCCCTCTGTATAAATGTTTGTGAAGCACTTGATTGATCAGTTGCATGAAAACAGCAGGCGCCCCCTGTAAGCCGGAAGGGAGAACATTGAACTGGAAACAACCCATTGGGCAGTTGAACGCAGTCTTCCACTCATCTCCCTCCTTTATCCGGATTCGGTAGTACCTCTCCCTCAAGTCCAGCTTTGTGAAAATCTTCCCCTTTGCCAGGTGGGCTAACATGTCCTTCATCAGAGGGAGGGGGTACACGTTCTCCATGGACACTGCGTTCAGGTTTCTATAGTCAACTACCAGACGTTTGGAGCCATCTTTCTTCTCGCGGAACATCACAGGGGCCGCCACTCGAGGTCTGGCAGGCGTGATGAAACCCCGTTTCAAGTTCTTGTCGATAAACGCCCTCAATTCCTCCAACTCCCTCGGTGTCATCGGATACATCTTCGGTTTCGGGAGCGTCACCCCCGGCAGGAATTCAATGCTACAATCGGTCGACCGATGTGGGGGGAGCTCGTCGGAAGCCTCTTCACTAAACACCTCTCTTAAGTCCCAATACTCCTTTGGGATTTTCTCCTCTCCTTCCACGTGTTCGGCACCCGTAGAAGCTATCTCGGTGGGTTCCTGGGACTTCGGATGGGATTTCTCCTCCCCTTCCGGATAGGGTTGCTCCTCCCCTTCCGGTGGCCGATCGGTGCGGATGCGTATCCACCCCTCTCTCCAGTTTACATGGGGATTCCACTTCCGAAGCCATGGTAGTCCCAATATTAGAGGCTGTTCCATCCCAGGGGCCACAATAAAACACAGGGTCTCATGGTGGTTTCCCATGGTCATCTCTAGGGGTTCTGTTACAAAACGTGTGGGGAAACTTCCCGCCACCGACCCATCCAGTTGGCAAAAGGATATGGGCGTTTTTAAAGTTCTCAGTCCGATGCCCATCCCCTTAACCACTTTCATGTTAATTACACACCTCGTGCACCCCGAGTCCAGTAAGGCCAACATCACTCCCTCAGTCCCCGAGGTGGGCCGCCTTAACTTTATTGGGATGGTCATGGGCCCTTGATTAGGACTTACCGGGACGTCATCTTCCGAATCTGTCTCGTTCTCGTCGAGTGGGGTTGGAGGTCCCAGCTCCTCTCCCGCCGAAAGGGTGACCTCTACAACTCTCCTGTCTTCAGCCTGGTCTCACGGGGTTTGGTTGAGGGTTTTTTTGGCTTCCTCCCGGGGTCCCGCACTTTTGGTGGGTTCACCTTTACCCGACAATCTGCCATCTGGTGGCCCTCCTTTCCCCAACGGAAACATGCCGTGGTCTTGGCTCCTGCCGCCATCCCTCTCGGTTGGGGGCCTGAGGTCTCGGGAGATGGGGGGGAGCGGTTTTCTCCAGGCGGGACCTCCTCTGCGTCTGTTTCTGGCAAGATCAATGTCCACCTCTTCTGCCAGCAAGTACCATGACTGTAACTCATGTGGATCCCTTCTGGAGATGCACATGTGGTATACATCTTCATTTAAGCCATCTTTGTAGGTTTCCACCAGGGCCCCCTGGGACCAACCTCGGATGTGGTATGCCAGCTGCCTGAATTCTTGGGTATAGTCTGCCACCGATCTCTCCCCTTGGACTAGGGTCTTCATTCTGATTCTGGCCTTTCTCTCTGCCAGAGGGTCCTCAAACCTTCTCCTCAGTGCACTCATGAAAACATCGAGGGTTTGCAGTTGAGGGGAGTTATCATTGTACAAAGTCACCACCCAATCTGCTGCCATCCCTTCCAGGGTTCTGGTAACGCATCTCACTTTGGCTGCTTCAGAAGTGAATTCCCGCTCAAATTCTGCCATATAACTCCCAACTTGTACCAGGAAAAATCCCAAATCTCTGGGATTTCCTCCAAACTTTACATCTAGGGGGGGCAGGTGGCGTCTTCCAGGAGCCACCCCTATTGCTGGGGCTCCCCGGGCGGCAGCGGGCGGCTGCGCTGGCAGAGGCTGGGCAAGGGGGGTAGAGGTAGCTTGGCTCCCCCGGGCTGATCTCGCTCCCTCTTCCCCCTCATATCTTTGAGTCATGCCGGGCTCCTCAGGAACATCCATAGAGAATTTCTCAGCTTGATCCAGCTTGCCTTCCATCTCCTCCCCCTCCTGCCATAGCCATTCCCTCGCACCTTTTCATCTTACAGTGATTCTGGGAGGAGGGGGGTCTTCAGGGTCTCTCCAACCAACCCCCAACGACCATCTGGGCATCTCAGCTGGGGTTTCTTCCAGATTCAAATCGGCCAGCAGGTCAGTCACTGACGTCTGCGGTAGTCGCCTCGGCTGCCCCCCAGCAGGTCCCTGATCCTCTTCATCGCTGGTTGGAGACGACATGAGATAAAACCCCCTCGGAAGAAAAATTGCTGTTTTCTTCGGGTGGGTCGATTTGTGAGTTTCGGAATAATGTCAGGCTGCGCTCCTTCTAGATCCCAAGAAAGAAATACTCAGACTCCATGGTGTAGAGCAAAGTTATCCTTTTACTGGGAAATAAAGTGGTAGCTACAAAGCAATTCCGAAACTGAGAAATTGGCGGGTAGAATGCACATACAAAGAAATAGGTTTGCTCCCACCCCCCAAAGTTCAAATGATTCTTCCAATTAAAACTTTTGAAACAGCTCATGTGGTCATCTCCAGATGGTGATGAGGCGTCTTGTCAAATGACCTTGACATATTTTGATAAAAGATCGCAGTTGCGCAAAAGAGGAAGAAGATAGCCAAGAAACGGAAAGTTAAAGACAAGAATCCCCCCTCCCCTTGCTAGCCCAGCAAGGAATGCAAACACCTCCAGCTTTCTTCCCATATAAAATCCCCCCTCCCACCGTTGCCATGACAGCCGAGAGAAATAATGAAATAGCAGAAAGGTAGGAGGGGAAGGTATCTTGAGGCTGACAGTAGCGTTGGTCAGTCCAAATGGCATGACGGTGTACTCGAAATGACCATAACAAGTGCCAAACGCCGTCTTCCACTCATCCCCCTTGCACATCCGAACCAGGTTGTAGGCCCCACGCAGATCGAGTTTAGTGAAGATAGCAGCCTCCCGCAACTGCTCCATCAATTCCGGAATGAGCAGCAAGGGATAGCTATTCCTCACTGTGATGGCGTTCAACCGTCGGTAGTCGCAGCATAAATGGAGCTCTCCCAACTTCTTTTTAACAAAAAGAACGGGAGCCGAAAGAGGGGACAAAGAGGGTCAAATAAATCCCCGAGCTACGTTTTTATCTAAAAACTCGGGCTCCGACATGGAGTATAACCGCCCCTTTGGCAATGGAGCATCCGGTATCAGGTCCACGGAACAATCATAAGCACAATGTGTTGGTAATTGATCTGCCTCCTGTTCGCTGAAAACATCAGAGAAGTCCGATGACTCCGAATGTATTGAGACAGCAGGAGCGGCGATATCTTGGCCAGCGCAGATATTTCTCAGGTGATCCACACATTGGAGACTTGGAAAAGAAATGGCGTTCTGCGCCCAAGCCACCAATGGATCATGCAAACGCAGCCAGGACACGCCAAGAACCAAAGGGAGATGAAGGTTCGAGGTGACATAAAAACTTATCGCCTCCTCATGATCCCCAATAAGCATACGCACTGGCTGGGTGGCGAAACGAATGGGCCCAGACTTGAGTTCACACCCATCTACGGTTTCCACCTTAATGGGTGGATCCACAGCAATCAAGGGAATTTCAAAATGTTTGACGAAAGCCCAGTCCATAAAGCTGGTTGTAGCCCCTGAATCCACCAGCGCAATGGCGGGAATACCCTCCTTCTGGGACTGCAAAAAGATACGAGTGTCCAAAAGTAAACGCCAAGGAGGGCCAGGATTTACTTCAGCAATTTGGGGTGGGAGTGTAGAACATGCCCGACCTAGGGTTTCCCTGAGGTGGGGCCTACCCCGTTTCCCGATGGGCCAGGAGTGGTTTCGGGCATGGGTCTGCGAGGCCCTCTCCAAGTGCAGGAATTTGCAAAATGTCCCGGACCCCCGCAATAAAGGCACAAGCCTTCCTGGAACCTTCTTGAACTTTCTCGTGCCGTTAAGCGAGGGCGGAGTGTGCCTAACTCCATCGGCTCCTCAGTCTTAACCGTGGTTTGAAAAACTTTCAGTGGCGTGGTTTGTGCATGAGAAAAAGAAGGTGGTTCCACAACGGGCTGTTTACTTCCACGCTGTTGTAAACGGGCTTCAATACGTAAGCACTGGATTACCAATGCATCCAGAGTTGAAGCCCGCTCTGCATGAACTAGCTCATCCTTGCTGGCATCAGACAAGCCTTCCTGGAACGCATCCATATGAGCCGGTTTGTTCCAGTTAGAGTCCATACACAGCAAACGAAATTCTGCAATGTATTCCTGCAGGGGACGTTTCCCCTGATAAATGTCCCGTAACTGTCTAGCCACAGTTGGTATTTTAATTGGATTTTCAAACATAACTCTCATTTGTTGTAGAAAACCCTTAAAATTGTCCAACAACGGGCTATCTTGAATTAATAAGGGAGTAGCCCATTTGGCAGCCTGCCCAGATAATAGGCTAATCATAAATCCTACCTTAGCCCGGTCATTTGGAAGTCTTCAGGCCTCAAAGATAGAAATAATTGGCACTGCCCCATAAATGCCGGGAACATGTCCGTTTGCCCTGAAAATTTCTCCCGCATGGATACCGGGCTTTTCCTCAAGGGAGGGGCTGAGGGAGTAGCAGCAGGGCTTTGCAAGCTGGAAATATGATTCACCAGTTGTGTCACCTGTTTTTGAAGAGTCTGATTGCTTTGAATCAGTTGATTTATCTGTTGCTGTTGCTGCTCCACTAAACACTGCAGTTGGTTTTGATCCATCTTGGGTTAAAGATGGTTTGTGGGGCCAGAAGCAAAAATGTTATGTCTCCCCTTTAATTGCAGGTGAGCAAAACAAAAAGCAGCCATTTCAGAATTAATTCAAATCAAAAACAAACCCCCACAAAAGAACGGCTGGAGTAAATTCCAATACACAGCAATAAATCCCCACTCTGTCTGGCAACCTTGGCGTGGCAGTAAATCACAAGCCTCAGAGAGTTTGCTGCATGTCTTCACTCCCAATTAGTCACTTTGCTTCTGGCGAATTCCACCAGCCCAGCCGTGCCCTTTTATTCACTTATGAAGCGTGCTAATTTCCCTAATTAATGACTAGCTCTACGCTTCCTTTCTAACTGAGTTTGTCTTCTCAGCCTGTTTCTGACGTCTAACCATAAGTTCTCCAAATTTTCATCTCTGCTGGTAAACTCTCTCATGCCTTCCCTGTCAGCCATTCCCGGCTGCTGATCAGATAAAGAACCAGAGGAGATCAAAGGTCCTGACAACTCTATTACTTCAGGCCTATCTTCCCTTGTTACATCCATCTCCTCATCCTGGTTACTATCCAAATCGCGAAGCAATGCCGGCTCATATTTTGCTGCCATGTCCTCATCACTTGAACTCATATCTGCCACAGGAGCAGAATCCAAACCCAGAGCCACAACACTATCCCTCACCGCAGGGCCCTTCCCCCGGTCTGACGATCCGAATGCGGTTTTGAAGGGAAACGTTCATGAAAGTGCCGAATAATGTCTGGAGCATGAACTGCGGACACATCTGTCCATGAAGAAACCTCCGAGTCATCCGCTCTCCTCCTGACTAAGTACTGAAAACGACCCTTTAGCCAACGTGTGTTAGGGATAACATTGTTTACCCTAACTGGTTTAGATAAAATAATAAATATGTAATCATAGTTTGTAAGTTAAAGTGTCTGCAACTTTAACTATGGGAATGTAATTAGGGGAGTGGTTGTGAAAGCACTTTAAAAGAAGCAAGACTGCAGCTTGCTCTCTCTCTGGCTTTGATGATCCCTGATTACTGCTTGGAATCAAGACTGCATTGCTCGAACGGGAGAGAAACAAAGGACTGATTTGTAAGTGAACTGACATAGGATATTTTGCACGGACTTTGCTAACTGAATATCCCTGAATGGACTGACTAAATGATACATGACTATTGGACTGTTATTTTTGACTATGCTATGAACTCATAATGGAATAAACTATATTTTTGATAGCACAAGCGTATCTGTTATTTTTACTGTATGTTAATAAACATACAAGCTTATATCACTCATTTATCTGTGTGCCTATCTGACTAACGCTGCACATTCTGTTTAGCTTGTCTCCCTAACCCTGGTTGGGGAACCCAGGCTTAACAACGTGAATCAGTAACGTTGACCACCGTGTCATCAACATCAGCCTCCTCACAGGGCGTTGATGGGGAAGTCGTACCAGCGGGAGCACGCAGAGGGCACTCCCGAGAGTCAGGAACCAAGAGGGAACAATGGAAGACAGGGTGAATGAGATACTGGCTAATGGCGAGGGGACACGGACAGCCACACCTTGCCCTGAAGCAGCTGGTGACTCTGCCTTTGGGGAGCTTTTGTCGGCCGATAGAAACGGAAAGGTACGTGCACATGGACCGCTCTAGGTGGGGGAGGAAATTAAGTCACTCCGGAAAAGACGGCCTGGCCATCTTTTCGGGGGGGCAAAAAAAAAAAAAAGGCCCAGCTTTATTTTGTGAGAAACACGGTAATTATTACTTTACTTGTTTCTAGATATTGGCAGATCTGTTTTTTTATTATCTTTTTCAATATCTTCCCGGGTATTGATGTTAGGCTGATTGGTCCATAGTTTCCTGGGTCTGTTTGCAATCCCAGGAGATGATACGATATCATTGCCATTACAGAAACTTGGTGGGATGAAACCCATGAATGGAATATACAACTAGAGAAATTTAGGCTGTTTAAAAAACCCCAACCTAATAAAAGAGCAGGTGGAATTGCAGTTTATATAAGAAACATATTTCTACAGAAATATGACAGAACAATGACAAAAACTGCCTTGAATGAATTTGGGTCAATATCAAAGGTGCGGGGTGGAGAATGACATTGCTATGATGTGTATTATAAGCCACCCAACCAACCAGAGGAAATAGATTAACTTTTTGCTAGTCAGTTAACTAAGGTATGTAGGAAAATAACCACAATAGTAATGGAGGATTTTAACTACCCTGCCATCAACTGGGAGACAAAATTTGTACCTAGTAGAAGATCAAACAGGTTCCTGACAACCTAGCAGACAAATTCTGTCTCCCAAAATGTAGAGAGGAGAAGTAGAGGGCCAGTCATACTGGACTTAATTCTCACCAACACACTTAATTCTCACTAATAGGTGTTGAAGTCACAGAAACTTTGATTCATACAGCGTGGGGACACACTGTGCAATATTGGAATTCAACATAATGCAAGCACAAGGAATAGGGAGGGGGGCGGGAATAAACTACAATCTTGGACTTTAAGAGAGCTAATTTCAATACACTTAGAGTGAACTTGGGAGGATTCCGTGGATGAGAATCCTAAAGGGGAAAACAACCCAAGAAGCTTGGGAAACTTTGAAAAGTGAGATTATAAAAGCCCAGTCTAGCACAATTCCAACAAAGAAGAAAAATAACAGCCCTCAAAAGAAACCAGCATGGCTGCCCAAAGAACTCTCTGATAAAGTGAAAGACAAAAAGAAGAAGTATAAAAAGTGGAAAGAGAGGCACGTAACTAAGGCAGAATACCAGCAAATAGCCTGAACTTACAGGAAAGGTAAGGCTCAAAATGAACTAAGGCTGGCAAAAAATATCAGAAATATCAGCATGTAAAAAACAAAGAAAAGAAAATCAAGGAAATGTCTATTAATGGGAGAAAATGGCAAGAAGGTGACAAGCAGCAGGGAGAAAATGAAACTGCTTAACTCATTTTTTGCATCTGTCTTTACAAAAAAGAACAAAGAAATAGTCTAGTTTATTTTTTTAAGAAGCCATAAAATGTATGGTCATGTAGGAATGCAGGTCAAAATAAAACAAGCAAATGGTTAAGAGAACACCTGAGCTCAAACCACCAGGACCAGATGGATTATTACACCCCAAGGCGCTGAAGGAACTGGCAGGCAGGGTTTCAGAACCACTGAATTTGTCTTTCAAAGATCTTGGAGCATCCCAGGAACTGCCAGAAGAAGGAAACAGAGCTGATATGGTTCCGGTCTTCCCAAAAAAAGGGGGGGGGGAGATCCAGGAAACTACAAACCGATCAGGCTGACCTCAGTACCTGGGAAGATTCTGGAAAAGATTATTAAGCAAGCAAACAAAGTTATACCCAGAAGCCAACATGGGTGTCGTGTCCTCGAAAATGATGCCAGGAGTCGGTGACTTCAAATCATGCTCTTTTATTAGTGTAGGAACTGAACTGGGGCTATGGAAAAAGTTCGCGGCTTTTATTCCTTTAGCCGCGGTGGCCGCGGCCAATGGCACCGCTTTGAATCTCCCGCGATTCGAACAGACCAATCGCGGGAGATTCTTAGCGAGCCAATCGGCGCGGCTCGCCTAACCAGAGTGCCCCGCGCTTTGGCCAATCAAAGCACGGGGATCTCAAGAATGCTAATGAGGGGACAGAACACCCCTCCCCTCTTGGTTTCGTCCTTACGTCGCGTAGTCCCGTAGGTAGGTGGGGCTCCGTCTTAGCCTACTGGACCTGCGCAGCTCAGTCATTGGTTGGATCCCGGCCGGTTCGGTCGGGATCTCTGTTCCTCTGGATGCCGTCGTGGGAACCGGCTGGTCAGTCGGGCCGGGCCGCTCTCCGTAGCTCCCTCCTGGGTCTCCCGGGTTGGTTGAGCTGCGGGTTTCGCCGCTCCCGCTCGGTCTCCCCAGGTCGGTCGAGCTGGCCTGGCTGTCTCTTCCTGGCGAGGGGTCGTGATGGCTGCTTTCCAGTAAGTATGGTTGGTTTATTCTTCTTTGGTTTTGGTCCCCTGGGTATTACCTCCCTCCTTGGTTTGTGTTGTGGGGGTTGGTTTCGCCTGCTTGTGCGTCGGTGGTTTCTTGGGTGGTCGTCCTCGACCTTAATTGGTCGATGTGGCGTTTCCATGCTCGTCCGTCTGCTGTTTGTAGCCGGTACGAGTGTGGGCCTGTTATTTGTGTGAGGACGGCCGGTACCCATAACGGGTCTCCCGTCAGGTTTCTTGCGTAAACGGGGTCGCCTGGTGCGAAAGTTCGGTGTTTGCTGTTTGAGTCTGGGGGCTTCTCCGGGTTATACATGGGGTGTAACCTGTCGAGTGGGGACCTTAATTTCCTCCCCATTAATAGTTCGGTTGGGCTCTTATTTGTTGTGGTATTTGGGGTTATGTGTTGGGTGAAGAGTAATTTGTTTATTTTATCCTGGATCTCCCCGTGGTCTATTTTCCGGATGGTTTTCTTAGTGAATTGCACCATCCGTTCCGCCCTACCGTTCACTGCCGGGTGCGCCGGTGCTGTCAGCACGTGTCGGATGCCCCTTTCCGCTAGGAATTTTTTGAATTCCAGCGAGGTGAATTGGGGCCCGTTGTCGGAAACGACGACGTCTGGGAGGCCGTGCGTTGCAAAGAGTTTGCCGAGTTCCTTGATCACGGCCTCTGTGGTTGTTGTTTTCATGTTGCTTACCTCCAGCCAGTTGGAGTAAGTGTCTACTGTTATAAGGAAGGTGTGTCCTTTTGTGGGCCCGGCGAAGTCTATGTGGATCCTAGACCAAGGTCTCCTTGGGGTTTCCCACTCTAGGACAGGTGCTGTGGGTGGGCTTGGCCTAGTTTCCTGGCATCGTTGGCACCTTGCTACCCAGGTCTCAATTTGTTTGTCCATCCCTGGCCACCAAGCGTAACTTCTGGCCAGGGCTTTAGTCCTAACGATGCCAGGGTGCCCCTCATGTAATAGTTCCAGAACCTTCCCTTGTAGTTTTTCTGGAATGACCACCCTATCCCCCCATAGTATGCACCCTTTTAATAATGAGAGTTCCGTTTGCCGGTTTCGGAATGTCTTGACGGACTCATTGTTGTCCCTTTCTGGCCACCCTTTCTCTACCCAATGCAACACCCGCGCCAGACGTTTGTCTTTATTAGTCTCTCGGGCAATGTCTGACGCGGTTATGGGTAGGTTGGGTAGAGTCTCTATACTGAGGGTGGTCGTCGTGGGTGCTGGGTCGGTGTCAGGTTCTGGTAGCGGCGAGCGGCTTAAGGCGTCTGCATGGGAGATCGTCTTACCCGGTCTGTGTATGAGTCCGTAGTTGTAGGCTGCCAGCAACTCAGACCACCCTGTCATTCGGGGAGACAGAATGTTCGGGGTGGCCCGGTTCCCTGCAAGGATTCCCAGCAGCGGTTTGTGGTCGGTTATGATGGTGAATGTCCGGCCGTAGAGATACTCGTGGAATCTTTTTACTGCGGCAACGATAGCCAGAGCCTCTTTGTCCAGCTGGCTATAGTTCCGCTCCGGTTTGGTGAGGGTCCTTGAAAAGAACGCGATGGGTGCTTCTTTTCCGTCGGGGAGGGTATGGCTGAGGACAGCGCCGACGCCGAAGGGTGATGCGTCGCATGTGACGGCCAGAGGTAGGGTCTCGTTGTACTGTATAAGGACGGCGTCCGAAGCGAGGAGGTCCTTTGTTCTTTGGAAGGCGGCTTGCTCGCGTTTCCCCCAAGTCCAAGTCGCCGCCTTGTCCAGGAGCCTATGCAAAGGCTCTGCCACCATCGCCTTTTGGGGCAGGAAAACATTGTAAAAGTTAAGTAGCCCCAGGAATGCCTGTAGTTCCGTCTTCGACTTGGGTGTGGGGGCTTCTTTTATGGCCTTGATTTTTTGATTTGTGGGGTGAATGCCGTGACGGTCTAGGAGGTATCCTAGGAATTCAACCCATTCCATGTATAATTGGCATTTCTCCCTCTTTACTTTGAGCCCGGTCTCTTTGAATTTGGTTAGGACCTCCCTTAGGCGACCCTCTAGTTCGGCTTGGTTGGTTGCCGACACTAAGACATCGTCGAAGTAAGGTACCACCCCCTTGATGCCTTGTAATAGTCTTTCCATTAGGCTTTGGAATATTCCCGGTGCCACGCTGACTCCGAATTGGAGCCGGTTGCATTTAAATGCTCCCCGGTGGGTGACTATGGTTTGCGCTTCTGCTGTTTCCTCGTCGACTGGCAACTGTTGGTATGCCTGGGCGAGGTCGAGTTTGGCGAAAACCTTGCCCCCTCCCAGTGAGTGCAGTAGGTGTTGCACTACTGGGACGGGGTAGGCGCTTTGTTGCAACACGCCATTTAGGGTGGCCTTATAGTCCCCACAGATCCTCACCGACCCATCGGGCTTGATCGGGGTGACTATGGGGGTCTCCCACCGGGCATGGTCTATTGGCTGTAGGACCCCTTGCTTGACGAGCTTGTCAATTTGCTCGTCTATCTTGGGTTTAAGTGCGAATGGCACCCCCCTTGGTTTCAGGCGTTTTGGGGGGATGTTTGGGTCTAGGCTGAATGATATAAGGGGCCCTCGGTACTTGCCTAGGTTTCCGTCGAAGACCTCTTGGAATTCCCGGGCCAGTTGTTGCTCCCAGCTGTCATCGGTGACGTGGTCGACTCCCGTGACTGCGATGCTGAGCAGGGCGAACCATTGCAGTCCCAGTAGGCTTGGGCGGTCGCGATCGACGATGGTCAGGGGAAGCCTTTTGGTGCGCCCTTTGTATGTTACGTTGAACTGTCCGGTTCCGACTACCGGGATGCGGTTTCCCTGGTAGTCATTTACGATTAGTCTCTGGCTGTCTAGGCTTCTCCTTTGTATGGTAGGCACCAAGCGCTTTATTTCATGCCATGCTATCATGGAGAGGTAGGACCCGGAGTCCACCTCCATTTTGCATGGCTCGCCCTCGATGCCTACCTCCACGTGGACCTTCCGGGCGTCATTGGTTGTGGCGTGGCCGATGGTGACCGTCTGATGGGTCTCCTCTCTTTGCTGGGAATTGCCGCCTCGTAGGGATCGTCCGTTCCGGTCCCATCTGTTGTCAGAGGGACGATCTCTGGTCCGGGGTGGTGTGCTCTCTCTCCTCCGTTCGCTCTGGTCCCATCGGGCGGGCTGCGGTTCTTTTTAAAGCGGCAGACGCGGGCGATGTGTCCCTTCTTGTCACAATGCCGGCAGATCGATTCGAAAAACCGGCATTCGGACCTGGGGTGGTCGCCTCCGCAACTGGCACAGTTGGTCCTCGACTTACGACCCCGCCGGTTCCGTGGGTCGCAGCCTGTCTGGAGGCGATGAATTTCCTCCTCGTCATTGGAAGTGCCCAATGCCGAGTGGAAATCGCCCTGGTGGGTGGTCATCTCGGGTTGGGCCTCTGCCGACCTTGCAGGGTGGTTGTTCCTGCTGCGGTCCCCAGCGTTCGGTTGGCGCATGCGGTCAGCGGATGTTCGGGTCGCTTCGGCGGCTGCGGCTGCAGTGAGGGTGTCTGCAAGGCTGATGTTGCCCTTGGCCATCAGCCGGCTCTGGAGGATGGGGTCCCACAGGCCGAGCACGATTCTGTCTCGCAGGACGTCGTTCAGGTTGTCGAATTCGCATAGCCCCCCTAGGTGCTGTAGTTCGGCGACAAAGTCGCTGAAACTCTCACCCGACTGTTGGTCCCGACGGTAGAAATCGTTGCGCCGGATCAGGATGGGTACCTCTGGAGCGTAGTGCCGCCGAAGTATTGGCTCGAGGACGTCCCAGTCCATCGTGGTCGCGTCGGCGGGTTTGGCAAGTGCCTTGGCCATCTTGAATACCTCGGTCCCGCAGTGGGTCAGGAAGACGGCGCGCTTCATGGGGCCGGTGGCGTCCTTCAGATTGCTGCACTCGAGGAACATGCGGAATCGGTCGCAGTACGATTCCCAGTCCTCGGTGGCGGGGTTGAAGGGTGCGGGGGGTGCTATTTTCGCCATCGTGGAGATTCGTCTGGCTTCCGTCGGACACGTGGTTCAGTTCAGGGTCTGGATCCCACCTTCATCGCCAGTGTCGTGTCCTCGAAAATGATGCCAGGAGTCGGTGACTTCAAATCATGCTCTTTTATTAGTGTAGGAACCGAACTGGGGCTATGGAAAAAGTTCACGGCTTTTATTCCTTTAGCTGCGGCGGCCGTGGCCAATGGCACCGCTTTGAATCTCTTGCGATTCGAACAGACCAATCACGGGAGATTCTTAGCGAGCCAATCGGCGCTGCTCGCCTAACCAATCAGAGTGCCCCGCGCTTTGGCCAATCAAAGCGCGGGGATTTCAAGAATGCTAATGAGGGGACAGAACACCGGGTTTGTCTGAAACAGATCATGCCAGACAATTCTAATGGCATTCTTTGCCCAGGTGTCAAAATTAGTGAACCGGCCAAATGCTGTGGACCTAATTTACTTTGATTTCCGTATGGCAGTTGATAAAGTAGTCCATATCCTGCACTTGGATAAGGTAGAAAAATGTGGGTTAGATGGCACCCCAGATGGAAACTCCTCCAGGAAAGAAGCTCCCTGGAATTGAGGAGAAATTTTCTGACAGGGAGAACGATGAACCAGTGGAACTGCTCCACCAGAAGGTCTGGGGGCTCCAGCATTGGAGGTTTCCAAGAAAAATGCGGACAGCCCCTTGTAATGTTATTGTCAGTGTGTGCTCCCTTCAAAATCCAAGAAAGAAATACTCAGACTCCATGGGTTAGAGCAAAGTTCTCCTTTTACTGGAAATCAAAGTGGTAGCTACAGATTTAATTCCAAATCTGAGAAATTGGCGCGCAGATCACATATATAAAGGAATGGAATTGTTCCCACCCCCCAAAGTCCAAGTGGCTCTTCCAATTAAAAGTTCTGAACACGATTGTGTGGCCATCTCCAGATGGTGATGAGGCTTCTGTCCATTGACCTTGACATATTTTGATAAAAGTTCGCAGTTGCGCAAAGAGGATAGAAGCTAGCCAAGAAATGGAAAGTTAAAGACAGGAATCCCTCTCCCCTTTGCTTCCCACAGCAAAGGAATGCAAAACACCTCCAGCCTATTCCCCCCTCTCTCTGTTGCTAATGACAGCCGAAAGAAATAGTATAGCTCAGCAGCAGAAGAGATGCAATAGTTAGGATGCAGAATATATATATTATGGAAGTTATCTTGAGGCTATACATTCGGACCCCCTAGAAGAAGGACATTAGTCCCTGTAAGGAAAAAAAATAGCATAAACATATGTTAACATTTGCATACACTTCTATGGTTTATCAGGGTATTTGGCATCAAAGTTCTTGAGCAGTTCAGGAGCCCTAATGTCTTTTTCATTTACCCATTCAGCATAGGATGGAGGAAAATGTTTCCAAACTACAAGATATTGGATATGACCCCTCCATTGCCTAGAGTCTAAAATTTCTTTAATCTCGAAATGCTGCTCACCCTCAATCAACAATGGGATGGGGGGAATCAGTCTGGCTCGGTCTCAATGTACAGGGTTTTAACAAGCTGACATGGAAAACCGGATGAATAAGATGAAGGGTCTTTGGTAAAGTCAACTGAACAGTCACAGGATTTACAATCCGCTCAATAGGGAAAGGGCCCACACACTTAGGACCCAACTTCTTCGATTCTGGGTAGTCTGCAAATATTTAGTTGAAAGGAACAATTTGTCGCCCACTTGATAAGACTTCTGCGGGGCTCTCTTTCTGTCAGCAAATTTCTTATGAGACTGGTGCGCCTCGTCCAAAGCTTTACGAGGGACTGGCCAATTAAGTTGAAGTTGAGATATCCAGTCATCCAACGATTGGACCTTGGGTCTTTCATGAGGAAGTTCAGGTATGGGCACAAAATTTGTCCCGTTGCCACTTTGAAAGGAGTAAAGCCCCTACTTCTGTGGACAGAGTTATTATATGCCACCTCCACAAAAGGCAGTAGATCCGCCCAGTTGTCCTGCTGATAGTTTATGTAACGCCTGAGATATTGCTCTAGCACCCCATTAGTTCTCTCACAAGCCCCATTAGTTTGGAGATGGTGGGCAGAGCTCAAGCTCTGGGTGGAGCCTATTAGCTTCAAAAATTCCCTCCAAAAGTTCAAGGTAAATTGGACCCCTCGGTCAGAAACTACACGCTCAGGAACGCCATGCAACTTGTAGACATGTATAATGAACCTTCTGGCCAACGACTTTGCCGAGGGAATCTTGGAGCAAGAGATGAAGTGGGCTTGTTTGGAGAACAAATCGGTCACCACCCAGATGACTGTGTGCCCAGCGCTCTCAGGTAGGTCTACTATAAAATCCATGGAAATTTCCCTCCAAGGAGCAATTGGCCAAGCCACATCTTGCAACAAACCTGGTGGTTTACCAGGAAGTCTTTTGGCTGAGGTACAAACTGGACAGCTCACTACATAAGTCTCAATATCCTTTTTCAATGAAGGCCACCAAAACTGCCATTTCACCAGGTGTAGGGTCTTGACAAAACCAGTGACCAGCTGCCTTGGAGTCATGAGTTTGTGTAAGACTTGGCTCCTCAAGGATTGTGGTACATACAACTTCGCACCGACCCAGGCTAAACCATCTCGGATGGTGCAGTTACTCACGCTGGCCAGGAACCACTCATCCATTTTCAGGGCGTCCTTAAATCATTCCATCAGGTCACTGGACAGATCCCTCTCTTGTTTCTTCTTTTGTGCTCTGGTGACCACTGGAGCAGCTAACTGTGTGGTTGACACAATCAGCCTTATCATTTCTTGGTGAACACTATTGTATTGAGGCATTCTAGATAGCGCGTCTGCCATGAAGTTTTTTCCCCCCTGGAATGTACTTCAAAAAGAAATTGAATTGTTTGAAATACTGAGCCCACCTAACTTGCTTAGGGAATAACTTCTGTCGTGTTTTTAAGGCCTCCAGGTTCTTATGGTCAGTCCATACCTCAAATGGGTGTTTTGCTCCTTCCAAGAAATGTCTCCAAGTTAGTAAAGCCCAACGGACTGCAAAAGCTTCCTTCTCCCAAACAGTCCATCTCCTTTCGACGTCAGTCAACTTATGAGAGGTGTAGGCACAGGGTTGTAGTGTCCGCTTCTTGTTTAATTGAAGTAAGACCGCCCCCACCGCCACATCGCTTGCATCAGCTTGGATCATGAAAGGGGCATTCATATCTGGGTGTTTCAGTACTGGTTCTGCAGCAAATAGTCTTTTAAGCTTTTTGAATGCGGCTTGGCACTCCATGGTCCAATTTAATGGTTGGCTGGGTTTTGGTTTCATTTCCCCCTTTGTCTTCAGGAGGTTGGTGATGGGCATGGCTATTTTAGCAAAAGACGGGATGAATTGCCAGTAAAAGTTAGCAAATCCAAGGAAACTTTGAAGCTGTTTTCGGGTTTTCGGTGGGGCCCAGTCCAATACGGCTCGCACGTTCTCTGGGTCCATCTAAATGCCCTCGGGTGAGATACGATATCCAAGGTAGTCGGTTTTTTCTTGATGGAACTCACATTTGGATAGTTTGGCGTACAATTTGGCAGCCCGAAGTTTGTGCAGTACGGAGCATACCAATTTCACATGTTCGTCTCTAGTCTCTGTGTAGATAAGAATATCATCAAGGTAGACCAGGACCCCCTTGTACAAATGTTCATGAAGCACTTGATTGATTGTTTGCATGAAAAAGGCAGGTGCCCCCTGTAGGCCGAAAGGGAGAACATTGAACTGGAAACAACCCATCGGGCAGTTGAACGCAGTCTTTCACTTGTCTCCCTCTTTAATTCGGACTCGGTAGTACGCCTTCCTCAAGTCCAACTTTGTGAAAACCTTCCCTTTGGCCAGGTGGGCTAACATGTCCTTCATCAGAGGGAGGGGGTACACGTTCTCCACGGACACTGCATTCAGGTTTCTATAGTCCACCACCAAGCGTTTGGAGCAATCTTTCTTCTCACGGAACATCACAGGGGCCACCACTCGAGGTCTGGCGGGTTCGATGAAATCACATTTCAAGTTCTTGTCGATAAATGCTCTCAGTTCCTCCAGTTCCCCTGGTGTCTTCGAATACAGCTTCGGTTTCGGGAACGTCACCCCTGGTAGAAATTCAATACTACAATTGGTTGACCGATGAGGGGGGAGCTTGTCGGAGGCCTCTTCGCTAAACACCTCTCTTAGGTCCCAGTACTCCTTCAGGATTTTCTCCTCCCCCTCCCTTCGGCACCTGCGGAAGCTGTCTCAGCCAAGCCCTGGAGCTTCGGATGGGATTTCTCCTCCCCTTCTGGGTAGGGTTGCTCCTCCCCTTCCGGTGGCCGATCGGTGCGGATACGTATCCACCCCTCTCTCCAGTCCACATGGGGATTCCACTTCCAAAGCCAGGGTAATCCCAATATTAGGGGCTGTTCCATCCCAGGGGCCACAATGAAACACAAGGTCTCACGGTGGGTTCCCTTGGTCATCTCTAGGGGCTCTGTTATAAAACGTGTGGGGCAACCTCCTGCCTCAGATCCATCCAGTTGGCAGAAGGATATGGGCGTTCTTAAAGTTCTCAGTCCAATGCCCATACCCTTGACTATCTTCATGTTAATTATGCACCTCATGCACCCCGAGTCCAATAAGTCCAACATCTCTCCCTCAGTCCCTGAGGTGGGCACCCTTAACTTTATTGGGATGGTCATGGGCCCTTGGTTAGGACTTACTGGGACGTCATCTTCCGAGTCGGTCTCGCTCTCATTGAGGGGGGTTGGAGGTCCCAGCTCCTCTCCTGCCAGAGGGGCGACCTCTACAACCTCCCTTATCTTCAACCTGGTTTTGCGAGGCTTGGTTGGGGGG
Source organism: Hydrophis major (assembly GCA_033807585.1). NCBI lineage: Eukaryota > Metazoa > Chordata > Lepidosauria > Squamata > Elapidae > Hydrophis > Hydrophis major. The sequence goes on from CM066328.1 coordinate 389,520, forward strand.
GTTTCGGGCTTCCTCCCTGGGCCCCACAATCCCTTTGGATCCGGCTTGGCCTGGCAATCCGCCATCCGGTGGCCCTCTGTCAGCCTGTGCTCTCTTCAAATCCCAAGAAAGAAATACTCAGACTTCATGGTTAAAGCAAAGTTATCCTTTTACTGGGAAATAAAGTGAAGGTTTCAGATTTAATTCCGAATCTAAGGAAGTGGTGCGCAGATCACATATACAAAGGTATGGAAATGTTCCCACCCCCCAAAGTCTAAATGAGTCTTCCAATTAAAAGTTCCAAATATGATCATGTGGTCATCTCCAGGTGGTGATGAGACTGCTGTCAGTTGACCTTGACATATTTTGATAAAAGTTTGCAGTTGCGCAAAAAGGGACAGAAGCTAACCAAGAAATGGAAAGTTAAAGAAAGGAATCCCCCCTCCCCTTGCTAACCCAGCAAAGGAATGCAAAACACCTCCAGCTTTCTTCCCCTCCAAATTTCCCCCTCCCTCCATTGCTATTGACAGCTGAAAGACATAAATTAGCATAGCAGCAGAAAAGCAATAGTTAAAATGCAGATTATACATATTATGGTTATCTTGAGGCTGACATTCGGACCCCCTAGAAGAAGGACATTAGTCCCTGTAAGAAAAAACAAAATAAACATATGTTAACATTTGCATACATCTCTAAGGTTTATCAGGATATTTGGTATAAAAGTTCTTGAGCAGTTCAGGAGCCCTAATGTCTCTCTCATTAACCCATTCAGCATAAGACGGAGGAAAATGTTTCCAAGCTACAAGCTATTGGATACGACCCCTCCATTTCCTAGAGTCTAGAATTTCTTTAATATCGAAATGTTGTTCTCCCTCAATCAACAATGGTACGGGGGGGGTCAGTTTGGGCCCGTCTCAAGGTACAGGTATGTTTGGGTTTTAACAAACTGACATGGAAAACTGGATGAATACGACGAAGAGTCTTTGGTAAAGTCAACTGAACAGTCACAGGATTTACAATCCGCTCAATGGGGAAAGGCCCCACATACTTAGGACCCAAGTTCTTCCATTTCTGGGTAGTCTGCAAATATTTAGTCGAGAGGAATACTTTGTCGCCCACTTGATACGACATCTGCGGGGCTCACTTTCTGTCAGCAAATTTCTTATGAGACTGGTGCGCCTCATCCAAAGCTTTACGAGCGACCGGCCAATTAAGTTGAAGTTGAGATATCCAATCGCTCAACGATTGGACATTGGGATTTTCACGAGGAAGTTCAGATATGGGCACAAAGTCTTGCCCAGTTGCCACTTTGAAAGGAGTAAAGCCCGTACTGCTGTGGACAGAGTTATTATATGCCACCTCCGCAAAAGGCAGTAGATTTGTCCAGTTGTCTTGCTGGTAGTTTATGTAACATCTGAGGTACTGCTCTAGCACCCCGTTCGTTCTCTCGCAAGTCTCATTATTTGGGGATGGTGGGCGGAGCTTAAGCTCTGGGTGGAGCCTATTAACTTTAAAAATTCCCTCCAAAAATTCGAGGTAAATTGGACCCCTCGATCAGAAACTACACGCTCAGGAACACCGTGCAACCTGTAGACATGTATAATGAACATTCTGGCCAATGACTTCGCCGATGGGATCTTGGAACAAGGGACAAAATGGGCTTGTTTGGAGAACAAATCGGTCACCACCCAGATGACTGTATGCCCAGCGCTCTCGGGTAAGTCTACTATAAAGTCCATGGAAATTTCCTTACAAGGGGCAATTGGCCTAGCTACATTTTGCAACAGACCTGGTGGTTTACCATGGGGTCTTTTTGCTGAAGCACAAACTGGATAGCTTGCCACATAAGTCTCAATGTCCTTTTTCAACAAAGGCCACCAGAACTGCCGTTTCACCAAATGTAGGGTCTTCACAAACCCAAAATGACCAGCCACTTTGGAGTCATGAGTTTGTTGTAACACTTGGCTTCTCAGGGTTTGAGGTACATACAATTTCGCACCTATCCAGGTTAGACCATCTCGAACGGTGCAATTATTCGTATTTTCCAGGAACCACTCATCCATTTTCAAAGCCTCCTTAAATCGTTCCATGAGGTCAGTGGACAGATCCCTCTCCTGGTTCCTCTTTTGTGCTCTGGTAACTACAGGAGCAGGCAGCTGTGTAGTGGACACGATTGGTCTTATCACTTCTCTATGGATACTGTTGTATTGAGGCATTCTACACAAAGCATCTTCCATAATTTTTTTTCCTCCTGGGATATACTTCAAGGAGAAATTGAATCGCTTGAAAAACTGAGCCCACCTAACTTGCTTAGGGGATAGCTTCCAAGGAGTTTTTAAAGCTTCCAGGTTTTTATGGTCAGTCCATACCTCAAATGGGTGCTTCGCTCCTTCCAGAAAATGCCTCCAAGCTAGTAAGGCCCAATGGACTGCAAACGCTTCCTTCTCCCAAACGGCCCATCTTCTTTCAGTGTCAGTCAATTTACAAGAGGTGTATCCCCTTCTCATTTAATTGAAGTAAAACCGCCCCCACCGCCATATCGCTCGCATCAGCTTGGATCATGAAAGGGGCGTCCATGTCTGGGTGTTTCAGTACTGGTTCTGCAGCAAAAAGTCTTTTAAGCTTTTTAAACGCAGCTTGGCACTCCATGGTCCAATTCAATGGTTGGCTGGGCTTTGATTTCAATTCCCCCTTTGTTTTCAGGAAGTTGGTAATGGGCATGGCTATTTTAGCAAAAGACGGGATGAATTGCCGATAAAAGTTAGCAAATCCAAGGAAACTTTGAAGCTGTTTTCGGGTTCTCAGTGGGGCCCAGTCCAATACGGCTCGCACTTTCTCTGGGTCCATCTCAATGCCCTCGGGTGAGATACGATATCCCAAGTAATCGATTTTTTCTTGATGGAACTCACATTTGGATAGTTTGGCATACAATTTGGCGGCCCTTAGTTTGTGCAGCACGGAGCGTACCAATTTCACATGTTCGTCTCTAGTCTCCATGTAGATAAGAATATCATCAAGGTAGATCAGAACGCCCCTGTATAAATGTTCGTGAAGCACTTGATTTATCATTTGCATGAAAACAGCAGGAGCCCCCTGTAGGCCGAAAGGGAGAACATTGAACTGGAAACAACCCATCGGGCAGTTAAACGCAGTCTTCCACTCGTCTCCCTCTTTAATTCAGATTTGGTAGTATGCCTCCCTCAAGTCCAACTTAGTGAAAATCTTCCCCTTTGCCAGGTGGGCTAATATGTCCTTCATCAGAGGGAGGGGGTACACGTTCTCCACGGACACTGCGTTCAGGTTTCTATAGTCCACTACCAAGCGTTTGGAGCCATTCTTCTCACGGAACATCACAGGGGCCACCACTCAAGGTCTAGCAAGTTTGATGAAACCACGTTTCAAATTTTTGTCGATAAACGCTCTCAGTTCCTCCAGTTCCCCTGGTGTCATTGAATACAGCTTCGGTTTCGGGAGCGTCACCCCTGGTAGAAATTCAATACTGCAATCAGTTGACCGATGAGGAGGGAGCTCGTAGGAGGCCTCTTCGCTAAATACCTCTCTTAAGTCCCAGTACTCCTTCAGGATTTTCTCCTCCCCCTCCACGCGTTCGGCACCTGCAGAAGCTGTCTCAGCTGGAGCCTGGGGCTTTGGATGGGATTTCTCCTCCCCTTCCGGGCAGGGTTGCTCCTCCCCTTCTGGTGGCTGATCGGTGCGGATACGTATCCACCCCTCTCTCCAGTTCACATGGGGATTCCACTTCCGAAGCCAGGGCAATCCCAATATTAGAGGCTGTTCCATCCCAGGGGCCACAATAAAACACAGGGTCTCGCGGTGGGATCCCATTGTCATCTCTAAGGGTTCTGTTACAAAACATGCAGGGCAACCTCCCGCCTTAGATCCATCCAGTTGGCAGAAGGATATGGGCGTTCTTAAAGTTCTCAGTCCAATGCCCATATCCTTGACTATCTTCATGTTAATTACACACCTCGTGCACCCCGAGTCCAGTAAGTCCAACATCTCTCCCTCGGTCTCTGAGGTGGGCACCCTTAATTTTATTGGGATGGTCATGGGCCCTTGGTTAGGACTTACCGGGACTTCATATTCCGAGTTGGTCTCACTCTCGAGGGAGGTCGGAGGTCCCAGCTCCTCTCCTGCCGGAGGGGTGACCTCTACAACCTCTCCTATCTTCAGCCCGGTATCGCGAGGCTTGGTTGGGGGGTTTTCCGGCTTCCTCCCTGGGCCCCGCTCTCTCTTTGGATCCGGCTTGGCCCGGCAATCCGCCATCCAGTAACCCTCCTTCCCACAACGAAAATAGGCCGTGGATTTGGCTGTTGCCATCACCCCTCCCTTTTGGGGGTTGGAGGTCTCTCGGAGACGTGGGGAGAGCAGTTTGCTCCAGGCGGGGCCCCCTCTGTGTCTGCTTCGGGTTAGATCTATGTCCACCTCTTCCGCCAGCAAGTACAACTGCAAATCACGTGGGTCCCTTCTGGAGATGCACGTGTGGTATATATCTTCATTTAAGCCATCTTTGTAGGCTTCTACCAGGGCCCCCTGGGACCAGCCTCGGATGTGGTATGCCAGCTGCCTGAACTCTTGGGTGTAGTCTGCAACCGATCTCCCCCCTTGGATGAGAGTCTTCATTCTGATTCTGGCCCTTCTCTCTGCCAGAGGGTCCTCAAACCTTCTCCTCAATGCAGTCATGAAAACATCGAGGCTCCGCAGTTGGGGGGAGTTATCATTGTACAAAGTCACCACCCAGTCTGCTGCCATCCCTTCCAGGGTTCTGGTAACACATCTCACTTTGGCTGCCTCAGAGGTGAACTTCCTTTCAAATTCTGCCATATAGCTCCTGACTTGTACCAGGAAAACCCCCAAATCTCTGGGATTTCCTCCAAACTTCACATCTAATGGGGGCAGGTGGTGTCTTCCAGGAACCACACCTATTGCCGGGCGGCAGCGGGCAACTGCGCTGGCGTAGGCTGAGCTAGGGGGATGGGGGTAGCTTGACTTCCCTGGGCTGAGTTTGCTCCCCCTTCCCTCTCATTCCATGGAGCTGTGCCGGGCTTCTCAGAAACGTCCATAAGGAATTTCCCGGCTTGATCCAGCCTGCATTCCATCTCCTTCCTCTCTTGCCACAGCTGTTCCTTCACACCTTTTCATCTTACAGTGATTCTGGGAGGAGGGCGGTCTTCAGGATCTTTCCAACCAATGCCCAACGACCATCTGGGCATCTCAGCTGGGGTTTCTTCCAGAGTCAGGTCGGCCAGCAGGTCAGCAGCCGGCATCTCTGGTAGCAGCATCGACTGCCCCCCTGCAGCTCCCTGGTCATCTTCATCGCTGGCTGGAGACGACATGAGATGAAACCCCCTCAGAAGAAAAGTTGATCTTTTCTCCGGGTGGGTTGATGTGTGAGATTCGGAATAATGTCAGTGTGTGCTCCCTTCAAAATCCAAGAAAGAAATACTCAGACTCCATGGGTTAGAGCAAAGTTCTCCTTTTACTGGAAATCAAAGTGGTAGCTACAGATTTAATTCCAAATCTGAGAAATTGGCGCGCAGATCACATATATAAAGGAATGGAATTGTTCCCACCCCCCAAAGTCCAAGTGGCTCTTCCAATTAAAAGTTCTGATCACGATCATGTGGCCATCTCCAGATGGTGATGAGGCTTCTGTCCGTTGACCTTGACATATTTTGATAAAAGTTCGCAGTTGCGCAAAGAGGATAGAAGCTAGCCAAGAAATGGAAAGTTAAAGACAGGAATCCCTCTCCCCTTTGCTTCCCACAGCAAAGGAATGCAAAACACCTCCAGCCTTCTTCCCCTCCAAATTCCCCCCTCTCTCTGTTGCTAATGACAGCCGAAAGAAATAGTATAGCTCAGCAGCAGAAGAGATGCAATAGTTAGGATGCAGAATATATATATTAGGGAAGTTATCTTGAGGCTGACAGTTATAGGCTCTCCTGCTTGAGCAGGGGGTTGGACTAGAAGACCTCTGAGGTCCCTTCCAGCCCCAGGATTCAGCTCTCTCTCCCTGTGAGGCTGCTTCAAGGTTAACCTGGCTGGGAGAGGAAGGAAGCTGCCCACCAACCTTGGCTGGAAGGGACCATTCTGGGAACCTCTTGCTTTAGCCTGGTTTTAGCCTGGTTTGACCCGGGCAGAGGAGTGAAATGCCTTCAAAGGAAAAACCTAGACAGTCCAGTTGCCTCTTGGGGGAAAAAGCCCCATTGGGACAGCTCCGGCCTGGAGGACGGACAGTCTCCACAGACATTTTATTCCTGTTGTTATTCCTGGCATTTGTCACAAGAGTTCAGGGTGTGCCCATGTGCCTCACCCAGAAGGTGTGCCTGGAGCCCCTTTCCAAGCAGAAGAGAGGAAAGGCCACTTGGCTGGGACCCACCGGAGACCCTCTCTCTCTCGGGAGGCTCCCCAGGGCTGCAATCAGGGCCAGCCTCTCCTTCAGTGTCCGGCCCTGCAGTCCTGGCCTGGCCTGGTGGACACGGGCTCACTCGGTGCCCCGGTAGCTTCCTTTAAGGAAGGCTGGCCGGTGGGCAGCACACAACGACAGCCCTGGGATGTTTCTTTATCCCCAGGTGCTTCCTGCAGGGTCACAAATTTCCATAGAGATGTAGACACTGTGTACGTGCAACACAAACCCCCCCCTTGCTTTTGGGGGGAACAAACCACAACCTTCCAAGACTGTGTTCCAATCTCCACTTGAGTCCCAGCGGCTTCCAGGAGCGCCAGTCACGTCCTACCATCCCCCTGTGCCCTGGGGGGCAAGCATGGGATGCCCCCCCTTTATTCGGCCTGCTGCCTCTCCTGCTTCTGCCTTTTCAAAAACCCCAACTTCGTCCGAGACTTATTGCACGCAGCTGTCCGATGAAGGAGCTCCTGGTTGTTCCTCCCTCCTCCTCCGCCTCTGATCCCAAATGCCCTAATTTTGTTGTGGGGGAGGCAGCCCCCTCTCCCCCGGCAGCCTTCCCCGCAGGTGCCATCCCTCCAGCCAGCAATTGACCCCTGGGCCCCCGCTTCCCTTTGCTTCCCTCCCCCCGGAGCCCCTCCGCCTCCCTGCCTGAGGTTCTGCAGCTCCCCTGGGGGGCTTCCCAGCCCCGTTTCTTCCAGGGGTGGGGCAGCCAGGTGTGGCCTCAGCCTCTCCCGCCCTCCCTGCAGCCTGAGCCTCCCGGGCATCCTTGGCATCAGGTCCGATCTGCAGGTGGCCGTTTTTTCTCCCTCTCAGCAAGGAGTCTCCCATCAGCCCCCAACTTCCCGGCATTTGCCCCCCTGGGCACACCCAGGGCATTTCCTGGGGAGTCCAAGCACTCCACCGCAGGGACCCCTCTTTCCGCAAACCCTTCTGGGCAGAATGGCCCAAGTGCCCACGGCCAACTCGCATGACTTAAGACGGGACAATTCAACACTTCAATTTAATTACTTAAAACAGCTTTAAAAATATCTGAATTTTTGTCGTTCAGATTTCATTTTGTCCCTCCTTTGGCATCCTTCCTGTCATGCTTCTGTCCCACTATTTCTTCGATCTTATCGTGTAAGTCTTGTCCCACCAGGAGGCGTCACAGGCCCCCTCCTGCCATGCCCAGGCCTCCCCTGGGGGGCCTCAGGGTGGACAGGGCCTCCCTGCTTCCTCCAGGGGTGCAAGGGTGGAGTGGAGGGGGCTCCTGGCACGATTGGCCTGAATCACACTCCGCCTGGGCAGCCCATCCCCACGTGTGCAGGCCACGCTCCCTGGAAGCAGCGTGGCCTCCCCTCGGGGCTGTGGACTTCAAGAAACAGAGTGAGACACCCCCATAGGCCCCCCCTTCCTCAGCCGGGATGCTGCAGAACTGAAGACCCAAATCTTGCAGGGGGCTAAGAAGGCAACAACCCCCCCCCCGATGACCACGAGGCCTGGCCCCCATTGCTCCTTCACAGGAATCCTCCTGACCCCCAGGAAGCAGAAGCGGTGGCAGGCAGGCAGGCAGGCAGGCAGGCAGGCTGGGCATTCCCCAAGCGCCCAAGCCAAAAGGGAGGAAGGCGAGGCTCCAAGGACAGTGGCGGGAAGGCGGAAAGCGAAAGAGGGCAGGGAGGGGCTCGGGGAGGGGGAGCCCGGGGTCAGGAAGTCCACAGGCTTTCCGGGAAAGAGGGAGCCTCCTCCCCCCACGGCTCTCTCCTCAAGATGGGGGTCCTGCACAGAGTTGGCACTGGCTGAAGGCTCACCATGTCCTGCCTCCTGGGCCCCACAGCAGCCCCCAAGCAGGGAATCCCAGAGTTGCGTGGGGCCTGGGAGGTCTTCTAGTCCAACCCCCTGCTCAGGCAGGAGACCCCGCACCCCCCCCCCAGACAGATGGAGAGCAGCCTTCCAGTATCCGAGGGGCTGCCCCAAAGAAGAGGGGGTCCATCCAGAGCCCCTGAAGGCAGGAGCAGCAGCAACAGACGGAAATGAATCCAGTAGGGGAGAAGCAGCCTGGAATCAAGGAGAAACTTCCTCATGGGGAGGACAATTAACCAGGGGAACTGCCTGCCACCAGGAGTTGTGGGCGCTTCATCACTGGAAGTTTTTAAGAGGTGACTGGACAGCCACCTGTCTGGAATGCTCAGCTGGGACTCAGCTCAGCTTTGCTTGAGCAGGGGGCTGGACTAGAAGACCTCCGAGGTGCCCTCCAGCTCGGTTCTTCTGTTCCTTTATAAAGTCTAAGCAAGACCCCTTTGGCATTTCTCTCTTGGGCAGGAGAGCGCATCTCCCCCGGGCTCCTCAGCTCCACGGCCAGCTGTCTTCCCTCAGACCGGCCTTTGCACCACCCAAGCCCTTTCCCCAAGGGGCTTCATGAGCCCCCCCCCCCCCCCGGCCGTTCCTGGCTTCCTAGCAGGGCTCTGCTCCAGTCCAGCTGCCTTCACCCCCCCTCCCCACCCCAGGGTCTCAGCTCGGCACAGGAGTCTCTGCATGCTGGGCTTGTGGGTCAGGGGGCTTTCCAGGGGGCTTTCCAGGGGGCCCCAAGGCCCCTCCTCAGATTGGTTCACCCCCAAGCCAGGAGACAGGCCAGAAGACCAAGGACTGACCACAGCTGAGTCTGAAGGAGAATGAATCACTAAGTGTTGGTGTGGAAGGGAATTCCCGCTCATATTTCCTTCTGGCCTGTTTATCACCTTGACTCAGCACACAGCAAGGAGGGACCTCATGGATCCCTTGGTCCACCTGACTGAGGGCGGGACCTGGGGGGGGGCCAAGCTCCTTCCAGGGTGTGTGTGTGAGAGAGAGACAGCTCTGATCTCAGCCGTTTGAGGGGATCCTGCCTTCTGCAGCTTGCAAAGTCCTGGAGTAGCCCCACTGCCATGGATGGGGAGCCAAGGGCTTTCTGCAGTCTCCCCCCCTCCCCTCCTCCGTGCAGGTTCCTTGGGTGCTCCCTGCATGGGGGGGGGCGGGGGGGGCGGGGGGGCTGGTGCTCAGCCGTCAGAACAAAAAAAAGCCAGTGGGAAATATTTATTCAAATTAGGACACTGGTCACAGCACATATGCTGATTCTAAATCGCTTAGAGAGGGCTGTAAAGCACTATAAAGGGGTATATAAGTCTAAGGGCTATTGTTCTATAGATAGACTTAACCCTAGTTTCAGTTGAGGAAATGTGACCATCCTAGACCAGGCCAAGTCCCCGAATGCCAGGGGATTTCTAGAAGCCTGCTGGCCCTCGGACAAATCAGCCATCGATAGACGTCGCCAGCAACACCTGCAGACTATGCCAAAGAGACCACTGACCAGCCCCAAACAAGGAAGACTCCAGCCCCCCCCCAGCCCCCAGCGATTCCCCAATGAAGGGACTGCCAAAGAGCCATCAGCAAATGGCCCAACCAAAGACTCCCTAAGACACCCGGACATAAACTGAAAGCAAACCCCATCCCTTCCTAGCACTGATGAGGTTTCCTAGTTGGGTCATGAAACGACTGCAAGAAAACCAGCAGGCTCAGGGAGCACCTCCTTTCAACCCTGAGCTACCAATAGTCTCCATTATTAGGAGGACACTAGTCCTCAAGATCTCACCTTTCCTAGCTTCCTTTCCAACACCAAGAACAACCGAAGTCATCAGTCAGGATGATGAGGGGGCCAGAGGCTAAAAGATGAAGAACGGTTGCAGGAACTGGGCCTGGCTAGTCAGAAATGGTGTAGGGCGGGGTGGGGGGTGGGGGTTGGACTAGATGCCCTACAAAGTCCCTTCCAACTCTTCCAACAAAGAGTCTCTTTCATGATGGAAAAATTAAAATAATCATTTTAAAACTGTCAACTCTTCTCCAAACCCCCCTTTTTCTTTGCCTCTCCTTTCTTTCTTCCCTCTCCCCCACTGCACTCTTTCCCCATTTCCCTCTGCTGTCTACCCCCCCTGCCCCCAATACCTAAACAGGCCTCAGAATAAGGCACCTCTCACATTCCGCTCCAAGGCGGCCCTTTAAACCCCCCCCCCCTTTAAAAAGTTCACCTTGGAAGCTGTAAAGGACAAATAGCAGAAATTGCCTCCTGGCTTTGCGTGTATTCCTTGAATTACAACTGCAACAGAGCCCCAAAGTTATGTTGCTAAGTGAGCCATTTGTTAAGTGAGTTTTGCCCCATTTTATGACCTTTCTTGCCGCAGCTGTTAAGTGAATCATTGCGGATGTTCAATTAGTAACACTGCTGTTAAGCGAGCCTGGTGTCCTGCCCCTGGTGGAGACGGACTCTGAGGAAGAGGAGGAACAGCCAACAGGGGGTGGGAGCGTGGCTCCAGAGGTGGTGGAGGAGGCTAGGGAAGGGCAGAGGCCGGCTGAGCAGTCAGAGGAGGACCCAGACCCATCCCCTCTCCATCCTAGGGCACGCAGGGAGGAGAGAATCAGGGAGAAGCCAGGTCTATTCAAGAGGAGATTACCATGATCCTCCTCGTGACTTGCAGTTGGCAGCTATGTATATAAGTTTGCAACTGCGCAGTTAGAATTTGCAGGAGTCAATTTAGTGTTTAGCTTTGCTGGCGTTCTTCCCATGGACTTTTCTCAGTGATTTTCCTGGAATGTATGATTAATTATCTTGGCTTTCTTCAGAACTCTTGCCAGTGCGGTTTGTTTTGGTTTTCTTTTTGCCTCATTATTGACTTTTGTGACTTTAAACTGTGCCTCATAAAACAGTGAAGTGAAGTGGAAGGCTTTACTGGACTTTAATGTATGTTTTGGGTTTGGGGTTATTTTGAGAGACTCTGGTCATCCCACCTGACTTCTCTGTGGACTTGGCCAGAGAGCTGCAAAAAAGGACCATGTGACCCCTGGACAGGGCGGCTGTCATAAACAGGGATCCATGGGGTGTGTGTGTTGAATTTCTATCACGTGATCCTGGGGGGGGGGGGTCTGAAACGGTCGTAAGTGTGAAAACCGGCCATAAGTCACTTTATTCAATGCCATTGTCACTGAATGGTCACTAAGCTGATGGTTATAAGTCCAGGACTACCTGTACAATGATAAAAAAAAATGCACCTTCCCTTCTTCAAACACCCCCCTCATTGGCTCCACAAGGGTCCTTCAGCGAACCCCCCCCCCATCACCTCGATCCAGGCGGGCCTCATTGACTGGGACCACAATGCCCATCTGGCCGGTGGGGGCTGCGGGACCCGAATGGCTCTCGGGGCTCTGGGACAACTGGCCGCGGGACAAGAGCGGCGCTCACCTCCAAGACACGGGAGCCGTCCAGGAACGGGCGCAGGAGGCGGAGTGAAGGCTCCATTGTCCCGCGGCGCGTTGGTGGCCGCAACTTGGCCCATTCCCGTCTTGGAAGGGCGGCGGTCCCATCCACCCACGGCCCGCCCTCTTCGGCGCCTCCCTCGGGCCGCCGGCCGGGCACTTCTTAAGGCGCCGCCGAGCCCGGGACGCCCGCAGCCTCCGCTCAGGCAGCCGCGCGGGTCCGGGCGTAGCTCTCGCCTTCCGCCCTCGGGAGACTCAACGGGCTCCTGATCCGGGAAGGGGAGCGGAGCGGCCGGCGCGCCCCTCGGCCTGAAGGGCCAGCCGCACTACCTGAGGCTCAGGTGCTTTCACGGGCTCCACCCAAAGGGAGCCCGCGCCCCGGGCAGACCGAGCGGGCAGCTGCGCGGAGGTTCCCCCGCTTGCTTCAACTCTTTTCTTCCCGTCCGGATGAGCCGCGGTGGCTTCCTCGCTGGTTGTCCGTCCGTCTCTCTCTCTCTCCTCTTCATTCACTACCGACGGTCTGTCGGTCTGTCTCTCTCGCATCCCTCTTAAGCACCTTCTCTCTTCCCTTTGCCTCTGTCGCCTTCATCTTTCCTCTCCTTCTCTCCGTTTCCCGCACCGTCTCTCCTCTCCCCCCGGCCCGAACATCCCGGCCATTCCGCGGACCCGTCCGTTGGTCTCCCTCCCCCAAAGGCAGCTCCTTCGCCCCCGCTGCTCCTCTGCCCGGCGGGCTGAAGTCGGACCCTTCCCCTCCTCCCGCTTTCTCCCTCCAGGGGAGGCTGCCTTCTCCGGCCGGGGCGAGGAAGAGGAGGGGACGGCGGGATGGACGCCGCCGCAGGTGAACTGTCCGCCTTCCAGCCGGCGCCGCGGGCCTTCAGCCTGTGGGACTACGGCGTCTTCGGCCTGATGCTGCTGGTCTCCACGGGCATCGGGCTCTTCTACGGCCTGTCGGGGGGCGCCCACAAGAGCCCCGAGGACTTCTTCACGGGCAGCCGGGCCATGTCGGCGCTGCCGGTGGGCCTGTCGCTCTCGGCCAGCTTCATGTCGGCCATCCAGGTGCTGGGCGTCCCGGCCGAGGCCTACCGCTATGGCATGAAGTTCCTGTGGATGTGCCTGGGCCAGCTCCTCAACTCGCTGCTCACCGCTGGCCTCTTCCTGCCCGTCTTCTATCGCCTGGGGCTCACCAGCACCTACCAGGTAGGGCGCCCCTCCCTTGGGGCCCCTTGCGGGGGGGGGGGGAAGCAGGGGATGGTGGGGGGCGCCTTGCCCCCCATCTCTCAATATCTATTCGAGGACATTGATTCTCCTCCTCTGGGGGGCTTCCAATCTGATAAAAGGATACTGCAAAAAAGATGAAAATAGTAAAACATTAAGAAATAAGTAATTGAGACAGTGTATGTGTATCCAGTAGAATGGAGGTGGGGTCTCCTAATTTGGTAACCCCTCCAGGATGACACCCCATCTCCAGTTCGGACCCCAGGCCAATTTCCCTTCCTCTTGTGGAGGGAGGTTTTTCTGGATGCTGCTGACCCCCCCCACACACACATCCCCCCCTCTCTTTGGACCTAGGCCTCCCTTCCTTTGGGGTCCTGGCATCCCAGGCACCCCTTTCTCTTCTCCTCCTTCTCAGTCCCTTTCCCCCTTCTCCCAGGCTGCCTTTGGGTGGGGTCCCCTTCAGCCCTTCTTTAGGGCCCCTCCCTGGGCCCCCAGGCTGCCCAAGCCCCTTCCCACTTAGCCTAACCTGAGGAAGCTTCTAGCAACCCCAATTTATTCGGCTGAAGTGCTTCATCTTCTCACCTTTTTGGAGGGCTCACAGTAAAGGTGACATGGTGCCAATTAACACCCCCCTACCCCCCCCCCCACCAAGGCCTCAGACCCAGACCAAGAGGGCCGCTCTGACTGGGCCCAGAAAAGGGGGCTGCTCCTGCTGCAGAGGACACTGGGTTGCCCCTCCCCGGGGTCTACCCCCAGAGCCTCCTGGGGGTGCAAGGCCAGTTGGGGGAACTTTTGCGGAAGGGGAAGGTCCTTTGGATCTCCTGGCTTCTCCACCTTGAAGCAAGACCCCCCTCAAAACCTGGTTGGTCAGCAAAGCATTCCCAGGAAGCCGGCCAGCCTGCTGGACTCCACCGAGAGCAGCCGCCAAGGGCACCAGATGTCCTGGAGGAGGAGAGGAGGGGGGGCTAGGAGAGTCTTCTTCTGGGGGGTGGAACCAATGCCCTGGAATGGCCTCCCTGCCCGGCCAGGCGCCCCCTCCCTCCCTCCCTGCTGGGGGGTTCAGGGAAATGCTGAACCGAGTTGTTTCTCTTGACTGCATCCTTCTCCCCTTTCTTATTTTCTTGTTCCTCCTTGTTGGTTTTGCTGTTTTCCTCAGGGTTGTGTGTGTGATGTTATTGTTTATTGCCAATCACACTGTGGATGTTTTCACTTTTTTGTAGTGTTTGTTGGCCGGCTTAAAAAAAAAATAGCCAGGCAGGAAATCCCTCCAGCCAACCCTTTTGTCCCAGCCCTTCAGGGAAGCCTTGGCGAGGCAGAGACCCCGGCAGAAATGGAACTGGGGAGGGGGTCTCGGAGGAGGGAGGGTTCATGCCCTCTTCAGCCACAACTGCCCAGAGTAACAGCAGCTCTTTCAGTTGGGCCTGGAGCAGAAAACCCCCCATAGATGCAGCGGGGGGGGGTCCCCCTACCAGGAGCTGGGCACTTGCCATCTGGGCAGAATTACCTGCCAAGGACCGGATGCAGCCTTTGCGGGGGTGATGGTGGAACAGGGTCGCCCCTTGGGCCCCATCTCTCCTGCTCCTAAAGCCACGGACCTAACTTCTCCCTCGTGGCCAGGGGGCCTCCGGGCAGGGGCTGTGGGGCAGGAGAAGTGGTGGTGGGGAGAGGCAGCTGGTCTTCGCAGCTGTTTGCTCTGGCTTGTGCTGATCTCTGCAGAGAAGGTGCCGCTCTGAGGTGAACCACAGTGTCAATTGTCTCATTGGGCAAACTTTCATGGGAAGAGCCCAAGTGATCTCAGAGCGTTTCTGAAGAAAGAGGAAATGGCACCAATACCAAACGGGCAAAATATGGGTGAAGCCAATGCCACGTACTTCTGAATGTAGCTTTGATTCAGAGGGACATATTTCCCATCCAGCGTCACACAACAAGCGAAGTTGGAGAAAGGCTGAGAGGAGAACTTCCTGGGGCGTCCTTCTCCAAGGGGGGCAACAGAGGCAGGGGCAGGGAGCCTGTGGACCTTTATTTCCTTTCTGCCTTGATCTCCCCCCTTTGTTATAGTTGACCAATAAGGCAGTCAACACACCCAACACGCCTTCCTCCTCCTCCTCCTGTTTCCCTCACCATTACCACCCTGTGAGCTGGGCTGAGCTGAGAGAGCGGGGCTGGCCAAAGGTCATCCAGCCGGCTTTCACACCTAAGGCAGGACTAGAACTCCCCATCTCCTGGTTTCTGCCCGAGTGCCTTAACCCGTAGACCAAACTGGCCGGACCGTGCCCTGTTTTCAGCCGGAGCAGGAGATGACCTCTGGGGTTCCCTGCCCAACACAGGCATCCCTAGCTGAGCAGTCTTAACTTGGGGAGGGGGGGCATGAGGGGACCTTGTATGCTGCTCACCCCCAGGGAGCCTCTCCCCATGGGGGGCCCCGGGCGGCCCAGGCTGCCTAACCAGGGGCTTTCCCTCTGCTGGTGCTGCCGGCTGAACCGGGAGCGGGAGAGCTATGGCTGGCATTTTGGGCCGCAGGAAACTCCCCTCGGGGTGGAGGGGAGGGAGGGACTGCAGTAGATCCAAGGGTTTTTTTTTAAATAAAAACTTTTATTTCTTTGTAAAATGGATTTGCTGCCATCTCACCTCAAGGTAACCCTGGGTGGCTTACAAAGACGCCCTTCATCCTCAACCATTGCTTATTTTGGCTTTCTGCTGACACAGCAAGAAGCGCAAATTGTTTTCGGAAACTTGAAAGATCAACACAGGAGAAATCTTGAGCTGGGGAGCAGGAAAGGCCCCCCCTCCCAGAAGCGTGATGATGGGATCCAGGGGGAACCTGAGCAGTCTGGGCCCAGAGGGGTTGTATTGCGTGTGGCGCCCGGGCTGGCAAACCGTTGGTGCCGCACCCTTCCGAAGTTTGGGGGGTCAGAGTTCATCCTTGGGGAGCCCGGAGGACCCCGGCCTGGGGAGGGGGCTGCTGCCCTTCCCTCAGTGCCTGCCTGCCTTTCACCCACTGGGGCTTCCCCACCTGGGGCTGAGCCGCTGAGCGATAACCCTGGAAGAGCCCAGATGTTTTCCCAGCTTATCTTCCCTTGGGGAGCAAACAGATTCTTGGCCCTGAAGGAGCGTCAGCCCGGCTGCAAACAGCCTCTGCCCTGCAGCCTCCGTGGGCCTGCGGTTGCGTCTGGAGCAAGGCAACCTGCACAGCCCACAGGTCTGGCTTTCTCCGGGCGGGGGGGGGGGCTGGCAGCTTTCCCTTGGGAGCCCTGGGCACCTCCCGCCTGCTGGGCCTTTGTGGCCCCTGGCATCGCCCCTGTGGCCAAGGGTCCAGCTGGGCAGGAAGCAAGCCAGAGGGGGCCAGGAGGGGGCTTCTTCTGGCCCTGCTGCCCCAGGAAGAACCCACCCCCCAAGACAGCAGCAGAGAAGCCCCAGAAAGGAGGAACCATCTCAGGCCTGGCTTGGGGGGTGTTGCAGGGGCCCCTGCCTGGCCCTGAGCCCTTCAGGGCATCTCCTGCCAGTCTGGGCAGAGGCAGGAAATGGCCAGGCTGGCGCTTCTCCTCTCCTCCACCCCTTCGGTGCAGGTGGAGCGGTGACCAAGAAGGCATTTTGCAGGTATTTTGCCCAGGTTGGGTTTTTTTGGGGGTGGTGGTGAAAGAGGGTGCCTGTCTGTCCCCCCAACTTTCCTCCCTGTTTTAGCCAAGGGGCCCCTCCTCTGTGCCTTTTGGGGTTCACCCACAGGCAACGTCTGTGGGGGGGGCATTAATAAGAGGCCCCAAGGAACAGCCAGAGGACAGGGTGGGGGGGATTCCTGGAAGGCCCCTCCTGCAATTTCTGGAGCCCCAGCAGAGGAGCCGCCCTCCAGCTTCTCCTCCCCCAAACCAGCCCCTTTTCTGGGGGAGTTTGAAATCTCCCAGCCCCCTTCAGGCTCCAGCCTTGGCCAGCCAAGGTCGCCCCCTACACCCCCCAACCATTGCTGCTTCCTCCCTCAGCCCCGGGGGGGGGGGGGAGGGGCTGTTTGAGCCAAGCACCAGAACAAGGCCTACAGCGGCCACCCTCCCTCCCCCCTCTGGCCACCCAGCCCCATGGCGGCTCTGCTGCTGCCCCAGCGGAGGTTGGGAGAATGGTGCCCAGTTCCAGCGGAGGAGACAGCCAGGAGGCAGCCTGTGGGCCTAGCAGCCCAGGCGTCCTGGGGGTGGGAGGTGGGCAAAGGGCTCAGGGTGGGGGCAGAACAGATCTGAAGGGCTCTGAGTGCCCCCCAAGACAGCAATTGAGAAAGGGTCCCATCTTGCACCCCCTGAGCAGCAAAGCAGCGGCTGGCCTCCAACTCCCATGATGCACAAACAGATGGACCAAGGATGATGGGAGCCGAGACCCAGCTTGGGTACTTTGGGAGGGGGGGAATAATTGCCATTTGGCTTAACAGGTTTCCCTCCTCCTGCCCGCCTTTTGCCTGTGTGCATTCAGAAGTGCTCCAGACACCTAAAGGAAGGCAGGAAGGAGGATTTTGAGGGGGGGGGGGGGGTTGCCAGGAAGTCTTGCCCTCCCGCTGTTGTCCAGGCCCTTGCCTGGGCTGCTTCCTTTCCCAAAGAGGCTGGGGGCAGGGAAGAGGCTCCCCCCCCTTCAGGACGGGGCTCTTGGCTGGGTGCTGTCCCTATCCCCAGGCCCTCTCCAGCCACTTCTCTGCCCGCTGGAGCAGCAGCCCTGGAGGGCTTTCCAGGGGCAGAGGCTGGGGGGGGGGGGAGGGAGGGATCGATAGAGCAACCCTGGAGACAGACCTGCCTGCCAGCCCCCCTTCCCCCCACCCTGGAGCCCCTGAGGGTTTCTGCCCCAAAGGTTGCTGCTTGCCAGCCCACTGGCTTCTCCCTGCTCTGGATGGGTGTGGCTGCCCTTCCCAGGCATGGCAGAGAGCCAGAGGGGGGGTCTCTAAAGGAGGAAGGCCCCCCCCTTGGAAGGAGCAGAACCCCAGGCCCCCTATATGGGGGGAGGGGGGCCCTGGTGGTTGAGGGCATAGCTGGGCGCTTTCTCTTCGCTGAGGGACAGGTGGGGTTTGGGGCCGGATTCTGACCTGGGGGAGGGAGAAGGGGGCGGGTCTGCAACCACCTTTGAGCCTCTGGGACCAGCCGGGCGGGAGACGTGCAGGGTCCAATTGACCGAGGCTTATCAAGGAACAAACCGAGATAATCTCTGGGTCAGGGCGGGGGCGGCGGCGCACAGGTAGCCTGGGAGGGGCGTGCAGCCTCCTGGCTGCTTTGCTTTGGCAAATCCCCCCCCTCCCCCCGTCTCACTTAAGGAATCCACCTCGGGCGGGAAACGGACTCCGGTCCCTCGGCGTTGGGGGAGGGGAGCGGGGGGGGCCAGCAGTTTCCCGAAGGCCAAGGGAACCGGAGGGGGCGTCCCTGCGGCAGGTGGGCTTTTGGGAGTCCGCCGGATCCGGCCTCCTGCGCCTCCCTTCCGAAGCCCGGCCGCGGAGTGCGCGGCGCCCGGCGGAAGGGAGCCGCTGCTGGGAGCGAAGCCGCCGGGGAGGCCCTCGGGCGGGCCGGGCCGGCTGCAGCCCCCGCGGCGTCGGGGGTCCACTTGTGCCGTTGGGACGCCCCTCCCAATACGGGCGGGGGCCGAGGGGAAGGATTCGGCCTCCCAGCGCCTCCGCTCCGCCGCCCTCCGGGTCATGTTGTCCCAAAGGGGCTTTTTCCATTGGGCTTCCGTGATTTTCCCCTGAAGACGTTTCGCTTCTCAGCCAAGAAGCTTCTTCTTCAGTGCCGACAGAAGCTTCTTGCATGAGAAGCGAAACGTCTTCAAAGAAGCAGCAAGGAAGTCCAGCTGCTTCTTAAAAAGCCCCTTTGGGTGGCCTCTCACTGGCAGAGGACGGTGCCAAGCTCCAGTGTGTGTCCCCTACTTTTCAGAAGGGGGGGGGCTTTGGGGGCATTGAGGGGGGCTGGTGGGCCTCTTAACATTTAGCTCTTCCTTCTCCATCTTGCCTTCACAGTACCTGGAGCTGCGGTTCTCCAAGAAAGTCCGGCTGTGTGGCACAGTCCAGTACATCATTGCCACGGTAAGTGCCGAGGATTGTGCATCCCCCCCCCAAAAAATCCCTCCCTGCCCTGAAGAGGGTGGTGCTACCTGATCAGAGCTGGCTGAAAACAGAAGAAAGTGCCCCCCTCTTGGGGCTCCCCAAGGCCCCCAATAAAGTAACATCCAGAGCCTGGAGGGCCTTCGGAGCGGAAGAGTAGAGAGGTGACCTGCTCGGAATGGGGACAGCTGGCCAGGAGCTGCTGAGGACGCTGCCACAAGGGGTGTTTGTGCTTTTGTTGGGGGGGGGGAAATGGAGCACCAGCCCTCCCTCCATTTGCAGGTTTTAAGAGCCTCCTGGCCTCCCTCAGGCACTGTACACGGGGATCGTCATCTACGCCCCGGCCTTGATCCTCAACCAAGGTGGGTCCCACCTGCTCCCCACTCGGAACCGGGGTTGGATTCCCACAGCCCCCCCCATCCCATCAGCCAGCTGAAGACCCCCGGAGCTGGCCTGGGCCAAGGGTGTGACACACGCATGTGCCTGCTGGTGTAAGGCCCCGGTCCTTCGGCTCCCCTCCCCATGGACGATGGGTCTTGTGCGAAGGTAGTTCCTGGGCTGGGGGGGGGGGGCGGTCAACTCTGCCGGATCTGACTCGCTTTGGGTTTCCAGACCAAACCCTCCCGGGACTCCAGGGATCTGATTGAGAGGATGGCTTTGATCTGGGAACGGCTCCAAGGGCTCCATCAGGCTCCGCCCTCGGCCGAGAATGCCAGCCGTGCCCACCCAGCCCCCCTTTGGGAAGAGGCACCTGCCTTTCGCAGCCCCTCTGCCCCAGACACGGAGGCAGTGGACGCCCTGGGGGGAAAGGGAGGCTTTTATGGGGCAATCTCTGAATAAAGATTTTTATTTCTCTTTTCCCAGTGACGGGTCTGGATATTTGGGCCTCACTTCTCTCCACGGGCACCATTTGCACCTTTTATACCACCATTGTGAGTGGCCTTGCAGGCCCTCTGCCCCTGATCCCCTGCCCCAGAGGCTCACGGAGGGGGGTGTCTGGGCATCTGCGCTCCCTTCTTCCCCCCGCTGGGAACCTTTCGCTGCCCCCCAAAGCCCCCCAGCGAAGGTGGCTGAGATGGACCCCCCTCTTTTCCAGGGGGGCATGAAAGCGGTCATCTGGACGGACGTCTTCCAGGTCTTCGTCATGCTGTCCGGCTTCGTGGCCATCCTGATCCAGGGGACACTGCTGGTAGGGGGGCCAGGCCAGGTCCTCTCCATCGCCTACAACCACTCCAGGATCAATTTCGGAGAGTAGGTGGAGCTGCTGCCCCACTTGGGAACTGGGGCGAATGCCAGCCTGCAGCAACGGCACCCCCAGCCCCCCTCCCCCCTTTCTGTCCCTTGGGAGAGGGGGGACACCTCTGCCGTAATGGCAGCTGAGCAAATGGGGCTCCGTTCGGTTGGACATAGTGCTGGAACGAGGGAGGGTGGGCCCCCGAATGCTGAATGGGTCTGTTTTCAGTGGGGTCACTTTGGTGAGGCGGAGAAATGAATGAATGGAACGAATGCAAGACCATTGTCTTGTTTCTGCTTGGATCTTAAGGAGATTGGAGGGTTATAAATTAATTCTATCAGCAACTTATAAGGAGAATTTATATAAAATGTTTTATCGCTGGCACTTAGCCACCAGCGAGACTTGCAAAAATGTTTCCCAATAATTTGGCAAGCTGTTGGAAATGTGGCTATGAGCAGGGAATCTATTATCGTATGTGGTGGACCTGCCCAAAAGCAAAAAAATATTGGTGGAAAATTAGAAATTGGCTAGAAGAAATTACAAAAGTTAAAGTTGAATTGAAACCAGAGATATTTTTATTAGGAATTTTAAAACAAAAAAATAGTAAAAAATTGTTATATATTATACTCCATATATTAACAGCAGCAAGATTTGCCTTTGCCCAAAATTGGAAATGCAAAAATACTCCCCCCAACTTCAGGATTAAAAAGAAAATTTTGGAATGTACAGAAATAGACAGTTGTCAATAGAACTTTAAAAGCAAAGAGGAGCCAAAATACTATGAGATCTGGAATTCTTGGTACAGTTGGTTGGAAGGTAGACATGAAAGGAACAAAACAAAGTCAAATAAAAAGGTCTGAGGGAAATTAGCAACATTACATGTAACTATGTTTGTAATATATAATTAGATGAAATTTTGTGTTATATATTAATGTAATAAGTGTGAATGATTATTCTACATAATTTAAGAGATGCCGGATTGAGTGAACGTTGTGTTGCTCACGTTGCGATAAGTGGAATGTTTGGTTTTATTGTATTTGTATAAAATTGTTTAATAAAGTATTTTTATAAAAATGAGAATGAATGAGTGAGTGCGTGAGTGAGTGAGAGTGAATGAGTGCAAGACCATTGTCTTGTTTCTGCCTGAATCTTAAGGAGATCGAAGGGTCAAATTTCAAGCTGGATCCCTTAGATTTGTTTTTCCAATGGGGGGGGTTGCTTGGTAGACGCCCCTGAAGATGCCCCATCCTCCTGACTCTCCCTCCCTCCCTCTCTGGCCCCCCAGCTTCAACCTGGACCCCCGCAGCCGCTACACGTTCTGGACCTTCCTCTTCGGAGGGACTCTGGTCTGGCTCTCCATGTACGGGGTCAACCAGGCTCAGGTCCAGCGCTACGTGGCCTGCAAAACGGAGAAGGAGGCCAAGTGGTGAGTCAAAGCCCCAGGAGCTTTGCTTCTGCCCCGCATCACCACCCTGGGTCCAGAGGCCGGTGGACCCCAGCCCCTCCCCTCACACTCCGGGTGGTCTTGGGAGGGTCACCAGCCCCCTGCCAGCCCCGACTGGGGCTGCTCCGGAAGCAGCGTGGCTGGTGGCAAAGTCGAGCGTGGTGCCCGCCCACCTTGCTGGGCCACCGGAATTGGGCCAAGGGCCATGCCAGGGCCAGGGTGGCTTGGCTGGAGGCCAGGCAGCCATGTCTGCCCAGGGCGGAGTGAGATTGCGGCCCTCCTTATTGCCTCCAGCCCCCCCTCCACTTCCAATCTTTCCTTCTGCTGCTGTGGGTATCAGCAGAGGGTGGGGCCGTCATGGGGGGGTCACAGGGCTATCGGCCTCTGCCCACAAAGGCATGTTTTCCTTCCAGGCCAGGCGCTCTGGGCTGTGGGTCACCTGGCTGGAGGGAGGGGGGGGCCTCCCTCCCTTCAGCCTTCAAAGGGCCTCTCTTCCCAGCTGCCCCCCCCCCAGTCTGACTGGACCCTCTGGCCGTGTTCTGGGCATCAGCTTATTTTTACTTATTTTGTTGACTTCTGACCCCCCCTTGTAATTGGAGTCCTTGCGGCTGGGAAGGCAGCTGGCCAGAGGGGAGGGATGCAGGACAGCTCTGGTGGGTCCAGTTTGGGCAGGTGCTGGGGGAGGACCTGCCACCCCTGGGCTGATGGGAGCAGCGTCTGTAGGATTGACAGGCAGGGGGGGCCGCGGTGGGCAGGGGGCGTGCGACACCCAGGTCCGAGCGAGGGCTGTGCCCAGCGGGCCCTTCCCATGCCAGGGCAGACTCTCCGGCCCCTCCACACCCCTCCCCCCTCAGTGTTCCCGAGGGCGCTTGGCGTGTCTGGGGGGGGAAGCAGTGCTGTGCCCCTCCCTCCCTCCCTCCTGCCTGGACCTGACCTCTCTTCTTGGCCCCCCTCCCCGCAGGGCCCTCCTGGTCAACCAAGTGGGTCTCTTCGTCATCGTCTCCTGCGCAGTGGGTTGTGGCATTGTGATGTTTGCGCTCTACAAGGACTGCGACCCACTCTTGGCCGGATACATCTCGGCGCCTGACCAGGTACGGCCCCTGAGCTGGGGGGGGGCGGGGGTGCAGTGGAGCATGGGGGAGGAACGGGGGGAGGATTGGGCAGGTGGAGGAAAGGCGAGGAGAGTGACGTGAACCCCCAAAGGGCAGAGCAGGGCTCCCAGCTCTCTTTCTTGGGGAGGGGAGGGGCCTTGAGGGAGGAGCTTTGGGGGCTCAAGTGGGTGCCAAGGCCGCTCATTTCCCTCTGTCGGGGGACTTTGCTGCCCCCCCCATGAAACAAAGGCAGAGCCAGGTAGGACACGAGACCAGACGTGAGGCCAGGGCGGGAGGCCAGGCAGGGAGGGCGACCTCTCCCCCAGCTGCCAACCCCTGCATCATCGACCCCACCTGGCCCCAGACGCCCCTTCTTCCTCCTCCTCCTCCTCCTCCTGTCCCTGTGCAGACCCCTCCCCGAGACCCCCGCCCTGTCTCCTCTGCCCTAAAACTGGACCCCCAAGCCAGGATGAGCCCTGGGCAGGGCAGGGTAGCCGAGAATTCAGCTGGCCTACCTCTTGTGCCTTGTGGCCAAGGGGGGCTTTGCCAATCTGCCCCACTCACGGCTGGTCCTCCTCCTCTTCCTCCATCCCAGTACATGCCCTACCTGGTCCTGGACATCTTCGAGGGCTGCCCAGGGGTGCCCGGCCTCTTCCTGGCCTGCGCTTACAGTGGCACTTTGAGGTGAGTCTCCGGTGTGGAGGGCAGAGGCGCTGCCAGGCCACCGGCTGCCCCGCCTTTCTGACGCCCTCTCGCCCTCCTCTCCCGCAGCACGGCCTCCACCAGCATCAACGCCATGGCGGCCGTCACCGTGGAGGACCTGATCAAGCCCAACATGCCCACCCTGTCGCCACGGAAACTCGCCCTGGTCTCCAAGGGGCTCTGTGAGTGGCAGGCGGGGAGCCATCGAAAGGGGGAGCCCCACCCTTTTCTTTCTTGGGGGGGGGAATCAGGAGAGGGAGGGGTGCAAGTGTCAAGGCCCAGGGGATTGAGAGACACTCCCCTTCCAGATTCTGGGGAGGGGGCTAGG
Organism: Hydrophis major; assembly: GCA_033807585.1. NCBI lineage: Eukaryota > Metazoa > Chordata > Lepidosauria > Squamata > Elapidae > Hydrophis > Hydrophis major. The sequence goes on from CM066328.1 coordinate 413,248, forward strand.
AGAGATCATCTGGAAACCACACCCTACTTTGGGGATGGAACCGAGCACAGAATAACAGAGTTGGAAGGGACCTTGGAGGTCTTCTAGCCCAGCCCTCTGCTCAAACAGGAGATCCTAGACCATTTCGGACAAATGGGTGTCCAGTGACTTCTTAAAAGCCTCCAGTGATGGGGCACCATGAACTTCTGGTGGCCAGCAGTTCCACTGGTTCATTGGGAAGTTTCTCCTTAGTTTTGGATTGCTTCTCCCCTGGGTTATTTTCCATTCTTCACTGCTTCTCTCGCCTTCCAGAGCTTTTGAGAAGAGGTTGACCCCTTCCTCTTCTTTGGGGCAGCCCCCCAAATGCTGGAAGACAGCCATCCCATCACCCCCAAGTCCTTTTCTTCATTAAACCAGGCAAACCCAGTTATGTTTTAGCCCCCAGGGATCTTTGCTCCTCTTCTCTGCACTCTTTCCAAAGTCTTGCCGTATTTTTCCTCTCGTGGGGACCAAAACTGGATGCAGGATTCCAAGGTGGCCTTGCCAAGGGCCTGAGCGCCTCGTGTGGCACCTTGATTCTATCCCGTGCCAGGGAAGGAGAGCGCTGGGCAGCCCCTGTAGGCAAGAGTGGGGAGAGGGGAGAGGAGATAAGGGCCTCCGTATCTGAAGGCAGGACTAGGACAGCAGAGGTTCCTGGGTGTGGGAGCCGGTAGCCAGGGGAACCACCTGCCACTTGGAAGTTCTGAGCTCTCCTTCCCTGCAGGTCTCCAAACAGGCGGGGATGGGTGGGGGCAGAGATTCTCTCCTGGATCTCACATTTAACGGAGGGGTAACTAGATGGCATCTAAGGTGCCTCCTTGCTCCCAAGGTTTGAGAATCTCCTTGTTCCAAAACGGCCCACCATACACACATTTGTATTTCCCCCCCACAAATACCCCCCCCCCATTTTCTTCTGCTTTCAGTTAAGAGGTGTGTTGTGTGTGTGTCTGTCTGTCTGTCTGTGTGTCTGCTGTTTCCTTCCAGCCTTAGTTTACGGCACTGCCTGCCTTACCGTGGCGGCTCTTTCGTCCTTGCTTGGAGGCGGTGTGCTGCAGGTACGCAACTCCGGAAAGCCAGACCCCCCCCCCGAGGAAAGCCCCCCCTGCACCCATGGTGGGCCTCGCACTGGCTTCCTCCTCCCCAGGAGGAAAGCCAACTGCCCACCCCCAGAAATGCCCCCCCTTCTGTGTGTGGAGGGGTGGGGGGTGTCAGAGGGAGGGGTTCCATTCACCTGGATCTGGGGGCGAATTATGGACAGGTGAATGCAAGGACGGGAGCAGTGCTAAAGCTTTCTGCCCCTCCCTCCCTCCCCACGATGGTTGTTTCTTTTGGAGACCCCCCCGTGTGGCCCTTCTCTTTCCCCTGCAGGACCCCCCTCCCTGTCCCAATGCCCAGCCCCCGTCTCCTGGGGAGGGGGCCCGGCTCCGGCAGGGACAGAGGTTGCTGCTGTTCAGCCCCCCCCCCCCCCGTGCTTCTCTGGCAGGGCTCCTTCACCGTCATGGGGGTGATCAGTGGGCCCCTCCTGGGCGCCTTCATCCTGGGCATGTTCTTCCCAACCTGCAACACCTTGGTGAGTCCCACCTGGAGAGGGAGGGGGCATGTGGGGGACCAGCTTCTGAGCGGCACCAACTGGGGGGAGGGCAGGACAGGACCCAGACCTGGGGGGGGGGCGGGGGGGTTCCACCTGCTCTTGCTAGCAGTCTTCCAGGTGTGGCTCTTGGGCTTGCAGGGGGCA